>MQTX01000066.1:56230-117228 GCA_009735665.1 Angiostrongylus cantonensis | reverse complement strand
TATATATATATATATATACGTACATGCAACTGCGGTCGCTACCGAACAGAAGAGGGAAATTATTCCAGTGTTTGTTAACAAACAAAAGGAATCTACTCGTTGTTTATGCATGAAACATCCGCAGCAAACAATGAAAGTCAGCAATATTTTTGCGTACGATTTTTTCGCTGGAGTGCACAACAGTGCCTCTACAATGGTGTGGAAACTTGTGGTTGAATGTAGAGCTATACAAATAAAAGCACACAATAGGAACTACGGCGTTACACTGTCATTTGGCACAGGAGCCTCAAAAAGGCAGCGAGTTTGACTGAAAACAATCTATAATAGCAATCTGTATCAGTTATTGTGATGTTAGGCGAAACGTTGCGGAAACTCCTAAAAATGGACCCTCATCGATGAATTCATTATGATCCACATCAAGGCGCCATTTTTTCTAAAGTTTGAGAAATAGTGATGCCATTAACACTGTGATGCCAACTCATCATCGCGTAATCATCGCGGTTCCTGTAGTACATAAAAAATCTCTTATTCAATTTTCATCTCGTTCCTCCATCGTTTTTTTTGAGTTGTGACATTAACTGACATCATAAATTTTAGAAATGACTTTCCTATAATGGAAGCATGAGAAAAAAATTAAGATGAAAAAATGTTACGTCATTATAGTAATTCCCACAACCGACTGTCTATTAACTTCGGCATTGATCAAATATTTTGTGGGTCAATATTGATATGCAATATTACTAGGTGTAATGCAATGTAATGCAAATAGCCTTGTAACGAAAGCTCGAGAATCCTTTCAATAATTCGCGTATCTCGGCTTCATGAAACCGAAAAGAAATTATTTGCACTTCTGATAGGAGGCAAAATAGGGTTGATAATGCACCAAGAAAATCTAGGGTCACCGTACTTGGGGCATGACCATACTTAAGAGCGCGCGATCATTATTAGAACTGGGCCCAAACTTTTCACCATCACAACTTTTTTTTAAAGCAACCGAGCGTAGGATCGCATGCAGTCTGTATGAGCTTCAAAATTGACTCCGCTATCAAGCCACAAAGGAAATATTGAACAAAAATAAAAATCAAGAGGTGGCGAGATTAACACTGTCTCCTTTCCCTAGAGCGTTCTTTAGGCAGCAAGACTCTAACGTTGAAATCGATATAAATTCAAAGATCATTAGGCTGTCAGTTAGCGATAAGGGGAGAGTTCGTAGTTATTCCTCGTCAGTTAGATGTTAAGATAACGGAGTAACATCTTAGTGATATTATCCTTCACGGCCTATCTGAAAAGGAATGCAAAAGTCAATGCTGAAAACTAAACAATCAGTGGGTTAATGAGGCAAAAGCTGCAAGCATAAAATCATAGGTTATTTCGCACTTCAAAAACGGTAGACCAACAAGTCTTATGCTTACTTATTAAAACATAAGTAGGTATCACCTGATGATCTTGCGTCAACCAATCCGTTATCGTATAAGATTAGACCCATTACCAGCAATGTAGATAGGCCAACGGATAGGATAACCTGGTTTCTAAGCCTAATACTAGTAGCCCAGTTGGTTAAGCACATCCCTGCTCACTTCACGAACACCCAAATGTTCCTAGAACGTCCACGTAATGCATTTATTAATAATGAATACGTGATGGAGTCCTTCGACGTTTTCGCCACGTACACAAACGTATCGAATGACTCTACACAATGGAAGCCAACATCGAACTTCTTGTTGAACATGAAGGAAGAATAAAAATGCATGGCTTGTCCTTTCAGCAGCTCATAGCTCTCTTAAAAGGGTGCCCAAACTCCTCAATTTTCAGATGGTCTGGAAAATACTATGCGCAATTGAGAGGGCTGGCAGTGGGACATCGATTGGTGCCAAGTCTTCCCATTTCATTTATGTCTAAAATAGAAGCCCCCGTCATTGATCTCCGGCCGGTACTCTACTGTAGCTATATAGATAACTGCTTTGTCATCTTCTCTACTCAGGAAAAAATGGAATTAAATATACATTGATTTAGCAGTCTGAGTACATCAAATTTAGTCGTGAGAAACCAAAAAAAAAAAAGATAGGCTTCCATTTCTTTTCTTTCAGATCAACTTATCGGGTAATGGTTACATGATAAAACGATACTAAAAACCAAGTAGCAACAACGTCCTCGTTCATTTTCTCTCCCTCTACCCTTCACACACAAAGAGGGCGCTTGTGAGAAACATGTTTCGAACAGCCACCTCTGTGTTCACAAACACGAACTAAAAGAAAATTTGCGCGAGTTGGCTCGGCAAATACACATCTCCAATGGCTACGAAATAGTAACCTTACGAGATAAATCTACAAGGAGAGTGACGCTCCAAGAGAGAAAACGTGGTGAAGATAAAACCCCATTTATGTTGCCCTTCATTAGCGATGAAGTAAGTGTAGCTATAAAGCGATGCTTGAGAACGGAAGGTCTAGAGGAATCGGTAGCGATAGTTGAAATACCACCCGATTTCCTTCGTCGTTAATTAGTTCGTAACCGACTATATGATCGCCTATGCGAAACACAAAATTCCGTAATTTGCCCTCACCGCAAGGACTGAGTTCAGGCACGATATACTCAATTTTTTGTAGTATTTGCGGAGGTGAATATATTGGCGAAATGGACAGGCTTTTATGTATCCGCATAAAAAGGCACGTAGATGGCAAACGAAAGGTAAGGCTAAGTACCCCACTAGGGACGCATAGTATACAAAAACAAAGCAGAGACGATTTTGATATCAAAGTCATTATCTTCGCACAGAATGCCAAAACACCAACACGCAAATTTCTGGAGACTTTTTGGACAAATACCGGAACCCTAGAATGAACAGCAGTGAAGAATGCCCGAAGATTACGTGTGATTTGGTTTCGTACCTTCCCATCAACTTCTGATGTGGGGTGGTGCATTTATCGTCCATGTGCAACTCTATTCAGCTATTGTTCCTTAGTAGAAGGCACGTAATAAATGGTAGGTTTTTTCGAAAAACTGTTGAACGTGTGGTTGCGATTTATACTTTTATTTTTCTGTATGTGTTATAGGAGCGCTTGACATAGTAAATTGCCTATCAATATACCCTTCCAAGCTCTAGAAAAGGCGAAATTTGCCGAAACGTCGGCTTTGACGGAATAAAGAATAAAATTACGTCATTGTGTTTTACATCGCAAGATTTCGCAGATGCTTTTATAGTAATTAGAAAGATATTAGTCTACTAGTGGGGCTTATCAGTAACAGTAGAGATCATCAGTCTAAAAGGCTTGCAAGGGCTTTTATGACATTAGTCGATACGGAACTATTTTTTGAAGCAGCTAAAATAACGCTGATTTTAATAAACATTTCGAAAGCTTGTCAGTTAGTCGTAAGAAACTTGGGCGGTTGAACACTCCAAAAGTCGGCTTGCTGTGGCATGAAGAATTATGTATTTTTTTTCTGCAAGAATTTGACGTCGAGTAGCATGCCATACTGAAAATATTCAGCCTTTATTTTGAAAACGGCAAAAGAGAAATTTTCGAAGAAAAGTTGTTTAACTTCCACGGTCTGTTGCCATTTATACGTACTTTCAATGAAGCAACTATATAAGCGAGAATCCCCTGATAGGTTGGTTGCATGGCTAATTTTTTAGTGTACTATTCGTGGCTGTAACATTTTCATCTTTTCTGTCTCTTCTTTTCCAACTATCGTAGAGATCGTTTCGAAACATGGGAAGTTTTACTTTCCCTTCTTTAAACTTTCCTTGAAAAACTTTGTGAAATATTAGTTACTGGGACAGTTGGACGGTCCGTCTACACGAGTTATGTGGGCTCCAGCACATTTTCAATTCTTTTCTTTCACTCGCAATCCTGGGCGCAATTGTAAAATCTAACTTTATAAATTCTAAGTTTAGAAGGGCTATTGTTCTTCTGATATTTCTCTAGCTTCAAAATTTTCCCAAATAAAGTTCAAATTCTACTCCATTATAAATCACAACTGTACATTGTAGTGAAAACTGTATGATATAAAAGCCAGCCTTTCACGTTTTGCTTTTGAAATGCCAGAAAAGTAATTTTGTTGACTGTGTCTGAACCCTTATTCTACTGTCAAAGTAATCGATTGTATTATTCTATAAGAGCATATCGCGGAAATTCAGAAGCACTACTACAAATGGTGACTGTTAGTAATTTAGAGTTTGATGCTTCATTTTGCGTTGTTGTAGCTTTTAAAGTCCTGTCGTTCTCAGGTCCCGCTGTGAATTGAAATGAACTCATAGCGACCACGTTCTTCCCTCACCACCTTCTTCATACACGAGTCATATAGCTCCTTCCCGTCATCAAGCTCTTCGTCCTAATTCATTGGTACGAAAGGCATTAAAGAGCAGTTGGACCCATATGCAACATCCACATTTATGATATCGCCATCATCTTAGGTCATTCCAATCAGCAACAGTCTCAATGGCGTGACGGGTAAATTTTTCCAGAAAGGAGCTTTTAGCATACAGATTAGTATAATGCATAGTTTTTTATTCCCGACACCCAGCACAGTAGTCCATTTTGAATAAGCTCTCTAAAAAATTGAAGGAAAAAGCAGTAAGCGGTAAATTATGAGATCGAAAAGAAAGTGTGTTGACACTATAAGATTTTTCTATGTTTTCCACATCTATAGGCTGAAATCAACTTAAATCGAATCTTAATCTTTAATATATATATTTTATTACGTGAGAGCCACGAACTAAACTGTACTGGTTCTGGTAATAAGACATGTGCCACCAACGTTTTGCGCAGCCCTCTACATTCAACTTTTCGAAGCAAGTACTAGAAAAGACGAGGAAACAAACATTTCGAGACCTGCTTTGAACTCTATAGTTTATTGCTCTTTTCGCTAAGTTTTCAAACTAAGAGTCGAGATATTTTGAAATTCAAAAATTATTGCACAATAAAAGATAAGTTGCTCATATCATCACCTTCTTTCACGTTTCTTCATAATATGCTTCTTTCTGTGACAGATTTATTCTAAATCAGGTATAACCATTCAGTTAAATGCCAATTTTGTTTGGACTCGAAAGTTGAAGTTTACAAAAAACGTTGTTACCAATCGACTTACGAAAAATCAAAAATCGAAAATTTCATCAAGAAATTTTTGGGTTCGCATGAATTGCACGCTACCATTTCATATACATATATATATATATATATATGTATATATATGTATATGCATGTATGTATGTATGTATGTATGTATGTATGTATGTATTTATGTATGACACAGCATGCTTTCATCTTCAGTTTGAAAATCAGCTATTGGCTAGAGATTGGCAATATGTGCTTTTTAAGGTCGAAGGAGATTCCGACCCTGATACTGTATTTAAGGACGTGTCAGCTGTCATTGATGCCAGCTTATTCAATCGAGGTGAGAGCAGCACTTGTTGTTGGCAAGGCGTACTTTGCTACATATAATGGTTTCTTTCACTCATTCTTCTTAGAACAATGCGTGTTTTCTGCATGACAACTTCTGCTAATCGAGATCGAGCGATGTTTAAGCATTTTCTAGAAGTTTCACTTTTTTGCAGTAGTCAACATCATTTTTCCTCTATGTTTCTTAAAACTTGTTAACCCCATTGGGTTCTGAAAAAATGTTCCTACCTCAGAATTTGTCTTAATGCAAAACAAGGTGAGATTGTAATGCCTAATACCATCTGGTAAATGATCTACTGCAAACCATACCATGGATTGTAGCGGAATTCCCATTCTTCTGCTTTGATTGTAGCATAGTCATAAATACACAACCTTTTTTTCAGAAGAGAGTGGCAACAATGTTCAAGAAGTAAAAAGAGGATCGACCAACGAATAAGAAGCAGCATTTTATGGAATTCGCTTGAACAACGTTGAACAAAGATTTATACAGTGGATGAAATTTTTATGCAAGATTGTTCTTTTGGTACATCCTATTGTAGAGAAGACCACATCGTTATGGATGCACCTTACTAGAAAATTCTATTGGTGAATTATGTGTGAAGTCATTAGTGAGGTATATCTTCAACTTCCCGTACAATTTTTCGATAACCTAAGACAAGGTTGAGCAGTTCTTCGGATCGACGAAATCGTGCGAAAACTACCAGGTGGTCTTTTAAACTTTTTTAGAACGAGGTATAACTGTAGAACCGTTCCATGTCAAAGGTTCATTCCGTTCAGTGGCACGGCTCACGGTAAACTGCTTCCTTGAATTTTTTTTAAACACTGCAAACCTCTGCTTACACGTCGGTACATTTTTTTTCCCACTTCTTCTAGAGTAATAGGATTGAAAAAACCCGTATATTATTATGATATCAGAGTATTCCAACATGTAGAAACAAGCCAACCACTTATGTCGGTCTTCCATGTTTCACCAATGTCGCGCGTGGTGCTTTGAACTTAACTTTTGTTATAAATCTTTTTAAACTATTAACGCAGGCTATACGCAAATTCACTTATCAACAAATATAGTACAGGATAAAAGGAAAAACAGCATCATTTTATTTGCCCTGATTTTGGAGGTTTTGCACTCAAAGTGCTATCACAACTTGAGTTATGAAGAGTGCTTCTATATCACTTAATCCACTTCACTGACTAATTCACATTTTATCGAAAAATAATCCAAATTTGAAAAGAATTTATGTGGTATTAAATATTGCTTGACTAGTAATCAACCGAGCACGCAGGAGATCATGGAGAAGAAGTTTTGCATGAAAATCATAGGTCGTCATAGTGTATTTCACATCCTTCTGCACGAGTGTGAATTAGAACAGTACGACAGCATTGCGCTGTGAGCAGGCGGTCATGGTTTGAACAAGGCGATGCGGGTATTCGGTTGCCTCATATAGGTGTTAGACAGGAGCGACCACATTCTTTTGCGCCTTAACGTTCGTTGTCTCGAAGAATTCGCGTGAACGCTCTGGAGACGTTGACTGGTACTCTGATGAATGATTTGATGAGGATGACGGTGCCTGAAAGTACTTAGTTTTGCCTTATTACCTTAAAGGGGTGCGTGTAGAGCAGTGGTTAGACGTTTGTTACAATACAAACGTGGCTGTCGGTTCAGTCCAGCTTTACGGGTCCGCTAACCACTCCGTCCTTCTTGAGTGGGAAAATTCGTACCAAAGTGATTGGTACCACGGTTATCTGGGAGGATAGCAGAACTAACTCGATACATCTGAGACCACCTCAATTCATTAGATAATCCAGATATGCATTCAATCACCTCTAAGGGTGCTTAATGAAGTCGAATGCATGGCGCATCCCTTAGGGATTGATCAATCCCGAGAGCTTCATCCTTTTTTGTCTCAAAGGATACTAAGTCAGTGCGAAATAGTGCATTCCTGAAATATTTTAAAACAGTGGACTTTAAATTTCGGAATGTTTAGCTCAGGCGTTTTTTGAAATATACATTAAGTCACTGGTTTAATCCTACAACCTGGGCTAACTGAAGTATGTTTCCCTTCGAGATCACAAAATCGTAGCACACCGATACTGAGGGCGGAGAACACTGAGGTAATACATAAATGGGCCTACACAAGTGGAGAGATGTATGAAAACCGAACCGTTTCGTTCTATCGCTTCAAATTAAGCAAAGAACAACCTAGCAAGCAAAGAATGGTTTTTTAAGTTACATTTTAAACCGTTCCATGTGTTTACAAATACTTCCAAGGCCTACTTAGTTATCTAAACACCTAAGTAGCTCACCCATACGTATATGTAGTTCACACACTAAAACTTTCCTCATTCGTTTCACTTTCTTACAACCGTCATTCATGGAGATGTTTAAGTTTGTTTATAGAAATGGCTGTTATGGCTAAAAATGGAATGGAATGGAATGGCTATAAACCAATCCTGCGTAGAAAACTGGGAACACATCCCTTGACTCCACCGCCATCTTCGTGCAAGTAGATGGGGCTCTTTTTGTTTCGCGTTCAAATTCCTTCCAATAACCAAAGATGTGTTTGACAGCCTCACCACTAGCGCATTCCGAATCCGAAACATGAGAGAAGTCCATGATGTATCCGAATTCTTATTGTAAAGCGATGAGCAATTAACTAGCGTTGCATGAAAACTTAATTACAAAATTACCTGACAGTCATGCATGCCCGATGACACAATGGTCAACGGCGAAATGCTTGCTCCTTCATTGCCGTGCATGGAGCGCCGGAACTTTGCTCGGGCGTTTTGGAACCACACCTACGAAGCAAACGAGAAATGGCAGAAGCCAAGTAGTAATATCATTACAACGGTAGAGGGAATGATTTTTGCCTACCTGTAAGACACGCTTTGTCAGCCCAGTTTTTTGCGCCAACTGTTTGAGATCTTTCGCATCAGGATTGTGGTTAAGATTAAAGTACTGCTTCATTGTTCGCAGCTGGTGGTGTTTGAATGAAGTACGCATTCGCTTTGATCGACTATGGGTTGGCTGTTCATCTTCGGCATAATCTAAGCAACTGATTAATTGCAGCACACTTATTTCCACAGAGATCTTGGAGAACATCGCAGTCAAAATGCATGACGCAGATGTTCATTACCGATGATTTGCATACGGATTAACGCGGGTGATTCATTTGAAACTTGAGATCTGGTGGTATCAGCCACCTCAACCACCTGGTGCATGAATGGCGGTTGAGTGGCAGTGGCTGCCAAAGAATTCCATCCTACTTTTGACGTAAAATGCTACAAAATAACAGATGTAAGTTGCACTCTGTCGTCTTGAACACTTTAACTAGTTATTAAATACTTTTGCTAACGCATAGTATTGGTTCGATTTTTTTCCGATGTCATTTTTAGCCCAGATGGTTGGACATTTCATAGCTTATGAAACACCATAAAATTGACAACCGCAGCTGAAGATCTCGTTCCGTTTCCCTTTCATCCTAAGTAATAGTGTTAAATAAATAGTCGATGGCACCAAGTCTCGCTTTTTGCGGTTACTGATTTAGAAGAGCACACATTTAACTCAACCGGGGCATAACGGCGAGAAAATCGATAAGCTACGGTGGCATTTAATGAGGCCAGCCGCTATACGGTAGTGAAGTGCAAACGGCGATGTGCCGTCGTCGGAAACTGAGCTATGGGCAACGTTCACGCATGAAGAAAAACCAATGGTAAACGACAGAATGAAAGATGATACATCGACAAGCGGACAAACATTTTTGGAAAACTACCGTCGAATTCACCTTCTTGCTCATCGGAATCATCTTTCTGCTTCACCAGTGTGCTCTGTTCATCTAGTTGTGGTATATCGTAGTGCACTGAAATAATTTTAACGTTGCTAATAAAGTGATTAACAGAATTGTTGACATGCCGTAGACAGTGAAACTTGCTTTGACAAAATATTTCGCACTGCTCAGACATGGTGAAGATGTTGCCGACGTTGAGTGGAATACCACAAATCTATAACGGTGTGACATGCGATAGTCGTTATTGGTTGTTATGAGTCTAGAAGATTTGTAACCAATAAAATTAGCCCACAATGCATGAAAAGCAGTGAACATGAAAGAATGCGTCGCGCGCTCGCATCACAACGTCGTCACATTCCAGAACCAATCTGCACTTGGCACATGACTTGCGAAACTTCCTGGAACGACGTTGTTGGTTGCTGATATACTTTGTTGTTCTAAGGTTCGGCATCATTTGTTCTGTTGCGTTAAATACGAAACGATGAAGCTACAATAAAGTGGTAGCCCTTAAGCATTTTTTGCTGTTTAATGGGAAATTTGCAAAGGTTTTTTTAGACACCTCTTGACATAATAGATTTCACTTTGAAATTTCATAAAAAAGTAGATGAGGAGGTGTTTCAAAGAGATGAATACGAAAATGTGTGAAGAAATTTGAGAGGAAACCTACGACTTGTAGTCGCGACGACAGAGTACCAGTCCATCCCTCACAAAACACGTCGTTTCAGACGATAATGTACAGCGACATAGAACGCAACGCAAGCACTGAGGATGGTACGGACGACATTCAAGTACCAGAAAATACTGACCCAAAATCGGATGATGGCAGGCCGAGCATATTTCTAGGATTTGGAACTCTTAGTGAAGTTATTTTTTCTATTTTTTTCTATTAACTTAGTCATTTCGTAAAGCCATGTTGGCAAGCTCCCCGCTTGTTGGGATTACACTTGGGTGTGCTCGACAAACTATTACTGGGTAATTCGCTATAAGTTTTAGTAAATCTACTTCTAATACATCTAGGCGAGAGTGAAATGTTTGTAATCGGTCTATTTCAAGTAAATGAGCCGCAACTTCTACCGCATTCCTTGCAAAGAAATCTTGACGATTCACGAAACATTGTTAAGCCCAACAGAATATTATTAATATCGCATAATTAATGAAGCTAGTAATTGCATTTATCAGCACTCGTTCCGAAGAAGTTCGCTGAGCAAACGATGAAATAGATGTCTCTGATGGATCGCCGCAAACTTAGTGTATTTTACGATCGGATTCTGCAGTTGCCTACACCATAAAGCTTCCGTTATAGGCGGCTTGCACGTGTGATACACAAGCGGTAATGATTCGTCTCGAGTCCAATTAGCGCGCTATGCTTGGCATACGGTAGCATTCTCGTCTTGCCACCGCTTGCTAATTTCTCATATTTACTCTTTTGAGCCACACAGTTACTATAAAGGTTTGTGATTTAAGGGTGTTAACATAGTCACTACTACAAATCCGAACTTCTTCTAAAAGAAACAAAGTACTTTAGTACATAAAAATGAAGACAAATAGTAATTCAAAGTCCAAAGGAGTACACAATTTCTGGAATAGATTCTTTTTAACATAATTAGAGACGACAAGAGTTTAGGTCAGACAGATGAAATTTTTGGTGTTTTAAAACCCAAAGAAGAAAACTAGCACTTTTTCTAATGTGAATTCAAGAAGCCATTAAGCAGAAAAAGCCTGTTAAAATTTGATGAGAAATTTACAGTTTTGGGGGAAAAAGAGTGGTGATCAAAGTCATTAAATGAGAACATGGTGAAACTCATAACCACTCGTAAATAGAGATAAAGGATAAAGCTATCGACATTGAGCGATCCCTGTTTTAGGAGGTTTGAACTAACTACAGTTCTGAATTTTGATTGTTAACTAGTTTTCTAGTATTTAAAGGTATTCAGCTTGAATAACTCCACAAACATTAGGGGAGGTAGTTTTTTGAGAATCTCATCTTGACTCTTAGTTATTCCAATATTCTCAGCTCTCGTTAGTACACTGTGAGCCAACTGTAGTGAAGGAAGAAAAGAAACGAGGAAGAAAGAAAGCATCGAGTTCTCGAAAACAAATTTCACCTCACCATGGGATGAGCCCAAGGCGCTGGCAACAAGGCTTGAAATCGTCTGAGGTGAAGTGCTGCATAAAGGCTGCTGAACTATCTCTTCCCTATTTCTGACAGTAATCATCGGTTAATTTTTCTTGAAAGCTCGGATTCTGTATCGAATTCACTTTAAAAGCGAATAATCATTCGGAAGAATCTGTAAACACATTTTTGAATGGATAAGAAAGGAATCAGTTACTGTTATCACCGTTGTCAAGGAGCTTTGACACTAAAAGGCTAGGCAAAGGACGAGTTTTGTTGGATGAATACAAGCTGGTACAAGTGGTATGTGGAGAGATTACTGGAGGATTACTGACTGATTTCCACATCGCTATTGTCGATTCGAGAGTCGAATGTGTTGCCACCACACTAGATGCAATGAAAATTGTTTGAGATTAGTAGGAAATTTTTCAAGTGATGTCCACGTCAATATTTATTGTTTTTACAAGAAAGTTTGGAGAACAAATTCGTAATAAAACAGTCAAAGATGAGTATGAAAGATGATCTTTGATAATTGACCATGAAAGGGGAGCATTAACGGAGCAAAGCAATGCGAAACGGAAAACATGCACATGTCAGATTGCCGATGATTGCGATGATTGCTTGGTAGGTATGTTTTAACTTACGCAGAATAATGTACCTATACCACTGACAATTCCTTTATGAAGGGAATTCAGCAGAGAAAAGACGTTTCGTCAACAATTTTGCCCTAAATCTTTTCTATCATATTGTCAATGGTATGGATGCAGAAGACGCGCCCGGTTTCCGCAATGTAGTCTCTCCAATTTACGTCCAGCATGAAAGATAAAATTTTGCTTTCGTTGTTTTTCCAGCGGTAGATGGTAGACTGCTGCCGCTCTGATTATAACAGGTCAAGTAATGAATGCCTCGTCCTCATTGCGCAACCATCAATTGACCAGCAGACATCCAAAATACAAGCAAAATTATGGCACCTCGTACAAAAGAAATTACTATATAATTGTCCAATTTTCCCATGAAGAAAACCGCGCGCATCTGAACAGTGCTAAAGGAGATTAATTGCATCCAAACACGTGCGGAAAGCTTCTCAGCAAGTACAACATGAACTCCTGTTACAAATTAGTTGCTCGGGTGAATTTCACCCTATCATTATCTCATTTTCGTCAGAAATTAATTTGGATTATGCGAGAAGCTGGCTGAAATAAAATCTGAAGTTCGAAATTTGATTAGGAAACCGTTTGTGTACTAGTTGCGATGTGTATATCGCCACTTAAAAAACATCAGAGCGGAAGAATAGTTAAAATCAAAGGTGTTACAGCAAAGCTCTCGACTACGGTAGCCAGCACTTAGTCGACACTAATTCGGAGGAGTATAGGGAGTGCCCAAGCGTTCAGCACGCAGACAGCACGGGTGGCTGCGAGTGCGGTGTAGAGGGATGGATAGGCGGGAGAGCAGAGCAGATTAGGGATTAGAGTCGCTGTGACAAACAAATGAAAAGGGTATCACTTTCGCGCTATGGGATTCTAACGAAAAACTGAACAATTTAACTGAACAAGTTACGTCTTCCATCTGCTATAGCATTCATTAACGGTCTGCCACTCTTACACTTCAAAGGACTATCGCCATGGCTGTATCATTTAATTCTATGGCGCGGACAGTAAGCGAATAGTTATATGAGGAAATCATTCGAAGACCATTCCACTGAAAATCTCAAAAGATTTTTAAACAACGCGTTTTTAAAGAACTGGTGACTTCGTTTCAAATTCGCAACGAAACAGATAACACGAGAACTTCTCAAAATTCTTCTACTAGCCAACAGCAATTCACTCTAACACCCATTCAGATCTCGTTTATCGGAAGAAACAAGGTCTCCTTAAGTATTAAATACACTCTTCAGAATGTCACTAGAGGTAGCTTTCCATGCTGTGAATTCGAACTCTAAAGTTTCCACTAGTGTTTGATACAATACTTAATTTTCGAAACCATTTCTACAGTAATCTCAACGATTTTCAACAATTTCCTCAATAGGCAGAGACGACTGCTTGAATTACGCTTTCATGGTTAAATATATGAGCAGACTATTTCAGTGGAATAGTTCTGACACTGACAGAGTGTTATTTTTCCAACTGCATCCTTTCGGAATTTTCGATATCATCTAAACTACTTAATAATCAAAGGGTTCAAAGGGCGTTAGCAGATGTTCCACATAGACATTAAGTAATCAGGCTGGCTGTTTGTTCATATGGACGGAATCGCCTCATTTTGAACTTCTATAATTCTGAAAAAGGCTGAAAACATTGCAATAATGGTTAACAACGCAGAAACTTCGTAAAGGTGTTTTTTTATCGAGGTCATATCATCATTAAACAATGTTGTATCGATTACTGAAGTTTTCTTATTAAATGACTACCGTGCTATACTATGACTTAATGATAAGATAATAGGATAAGCCTGGCTTAAAGGTAAGATAATAATAGTTAATGACTCAATAACAGCAAGTCCATTTGCAACAGGTATATCACTGATTTTTACCGCTTCATCGTGGCTAGGAATTATTCCTAGATGTCGGGCTGCGATGTACAGCGGGAGATTCATTCCCCTCGGCCCAAGGTACCCCAAGCTGGGAAGTTGTCTGGCGTTTCCACGTTTCCATCAGGAAGCCCAGCTAAGGGTAAACCAATACCAGGATCTGCAACCGTCCTGATATCAGAGTCGCACATGGCGGTAAATCTCCCTCTAATCCACAAGTGCTGCGACTGCCTGTGGTGGTAAAGACCTGGGCGAGACTTTGGCCACGCTGAACTCGGAATTCCAGGAAACCATAATGGCTTAACCAGCAAATTTCCGAAAAATGGAGGTGTGCTGGGGCGCGCACAACTAGTGGAGACGGGCTATTCAAGTATCAAGTAAGCATGTCTTGGAATTGTATCCCAGCTTGGGCATTAATAACGACCGTAATAGGCAAAGATGTCTGCATGAAATCATTATACATAGAACACTATAAGGTGAGGTTTTCATTTTGCGACCAGGCTTTCTTAAAACTTTACCTTTTCGGCAATGAATAAGGTTGGGTATAAGACACTAGGGATTCAAGACTACTATTGGCCTAGCGATTGCTCAGGTTTTTTTTAGTAGGCAGAGGCGGCTAAAGCAGCTTTGACCTGCTTTTATCAAAACGAATTTTTATCAATAAAGTGGGGCCCTCAGTGCCCACGATGGATAGCATGATTCGCTCTTGGATCGAAAAATTTCTAAGGTGAATTCCTGCAACTATGCTTATGAATCAAATAACATCGCTTCTTTACTATTTTTATTAGTCAGCATCCTTTTTCTTAGAAATTTATGAAGTTTTACAGAAACAAGATGGGTGAAGAAGACGACAAAATTACAGCAAAATTACAGCAAAGAATCTGTTGGAAAGAATACTTCCACATAAGCACTAATAATGTCTTCTTCTCCAATTCAGAACAAAATTGTGGCTTTTCGAAGTGCTTCAAACAGCCAAAGACGGCGAGGTCTGAAAATTTTACAACTGTGTGCAGTTTATGAGGATTTAATGAACTGTGCTAGTGAAGGCAGTCACCAAGATATGACTTGTTGGCCGGTTGGACCAGACGAACTGTACGTAGTTCAGTTTTCAATGCTTACAAATATATGATAACAGATAAATTGAGGAAAGAATGTTATTAAAAGCCGATCCATTATCTCTTGAAGTATTGGCGCTCACCTGAAATGGTATTGCATTTTTGCATCGTAATTCATCATCATATGTCATTGTATAACCACCAATCGCAGTCGAAATCAGTGGTCTGAAGGATCCGAACTCCGACCCTTCCTTCTGTTCCACGGATCTGCCATCAAACATCAACGGAATCATTTGCTCACTATCCCGAGCTTGTGAACCACACGGCGCAACCTGCCAATTCAAAATTAAAATTATTGTGCCACTGCCACTTTCATATTTAGATCTGACACTAATCTGTCACATTAAAAGACGCAAAGATATTTGTCGCTTCTATACCTATTCTTATTGACCAAAGCCGAATATGGTGAATTTTTTGTGCAATGCACCGTTACACAATTTCCATTCAATACTATTTCATATAATACACTTCTCTATCTCTTATATAGCATGCAATACGTAATGTGTAACACGTGATCAAGTTATTACTGTGTAATATCACGTAGCACAACGTACTTCTCCTCGTCTTCGGTCTATAATGTTCGTCCCAACCTTCTCCTTCGAGTTAGATGCAAAATACCGAGATATGAATCCATGTGATGATTTATCCATTTCCGGATCCATTCTGTCAGTGTATTCTACGTTCGCTACCTGCAAAAAGAAAGTATTGTGAAGATGATTCGTCGTGGGTCGATGAAATTGCGCGATTACCTGTGGTCGTAAGTCTCCAGCTCTTAAATGCCCGTGGTCTATTGCACCCCTTCCCAGAAGGGGGATGATACCTTCAGAACTACCGTTCTAAATAACCTATTCACATATGAAATCACTTGACATAGAAAACGTTTATTGCTGACATCTTGCATAGAATAGTTGTGACTGTCGACAATAACGCCGAGATTGCGCCTTCTTGAACCAAATGGTAACATACCAGATCGATTAGCTTGCCCACGATTATCGTTTAAAAGCGGTATGACAGTTTCTGATTTCAGGTCTCCCTGAAAAACAAATTGTTGACTATTGTTTCATTGAAATAATATAGCACATGGCAAAGATAGAACCAGGAACAGAGGTTTGTGCTCAACTCACAACTATATCGGGGCAATTCTCTGAAACAATTTTTCAATATTTTTCAGCGTTGATAAAGAAATTGAAAATAGCACCGAGTGGAAAATAAAGGCAAGACGATTTCCCGTGGAATACGAAGTTAATGAAAGCACATATTTCGCTTTTGAACATGCTTTAGTAAAATCAAACGTACTGTTTATCACATAGAAATGACAGCTCCGCTTATACTAAACATGTCATTTCTGTTTTATTTGTTGCAATCGCTGTAAAGAACTTTATGGCCACCTGAAATAAATTTCGGCGCCTCATTTGCCACAGAATGTTTTAAGTATAAAAACTAATGTCGTAATAACTTTATAGCGCTCTCTAGTGAAGCTTCCTTCTAGAACAAAATGTCTCTGTCTTAACAGTCACATCCTCAACAATCAGGATTTTCTAACTTCAAAGCAGGCGATTCGAAGCCTTGTCTGCAGATTAAAGACATTGCACCCTGTACCATCTGCTATCGGTTGGTTTTCGATACATTGGCCACTTTCTCGGTGCTACGAAGAACCGAATTAAGCTTAAGAGTAAAAGCAGAAAAAAAGAGTAAAAGCAGCACACTACAGTGAAAATACATTGCTGAAAGCCAAGCCAAGAGCCTCGATTGGTGTGGTGGATTACACGTGAGCTCCCTGTGGTAATCGGGGGTTTGAAGCCTACATAAGGCTCCGAATTTTGCTCCTATCTCAGAAGGCAGTATAACGGATGGACAGATAAACAGCAATCACCCTCTTTTTTGCATGAAGTTGTCCCAATAACCAGCTATGTAGGCGAGAAGTGGGATGTTAACTTAGCCACGTCAAATGTTCTGTACATCTTCCATTAACAGAGTGCTAAAGCGATATCTTCTAAAATACGTCAAACTTTAAACGAGGCTTCGAAGTCTAAACTCCCATATTTATGATCTACGGAAATATATAAAAAGTCCAGAGTTAGGCATAGAGGTGGTAAGAAGAATTGATGACAGATGGACAAAAAGACGAATGTAGTGGGCGCCAAGCATCATGACACAGACCACCTATAGTATGTGTAGGTATATTTGGTGTCTGGATTACCAATCCAACACCCGAAACAGAATTCTCGAAGTGGAACCGTAGCCCGTTGACGCTTTCCTGCTTTGTAAGGGCTATATCTCTGAATGGCATACCTTATTGATACGTGCTCTTTAAACAATTTTTATCGAAATGGCTCAAAATTTTAATTGTGATTCTTACCGTGTTTTCTTCCAAGCTGCCCAATCTTATTTGCAGATAGCAAAGTATTAGTTAGGTGTCATTCTCCAAAGCCTTTTTCACAAATGAACATCGATGAAAATATATGATGGCAGAACTTTCCGATAATAAAGAAACACAAAAAAGCTTTATGCTTGAGAAATAATAATTAATAACAATGGTCATCTGTTAAAGTGCAAGAGAAAGAAAGTTCTCTTCTAAAGATCGCAGTTTATACTGCTTTCATACTAAGTTGCTTCAAATTTTAACACTTTCGTGCGTAGTGGCAAACATGGAGGCTAGAACTGCAGCGTTATTCCAGAGCAAATGAGACAAACCTGTTTGAGTTCTTTGCTGCCTGGATCCACTTTTATTGCAGTATCTCTTGGCTTTCCGAAGGCACCCATACCCTCCTGTGTCATGATAGCTGGCCATTGTTCCCAAGGAATGACGAAAGGGATGAACACATCTCTGATATAAGTATATTTTTCGTTGTAACCGCTAATAAGTTGAAAAAAGACACCGAAACCATCTCTTACAATTTGATTTGTGCCCACAATGAATATGTAATTTGTTGGTATAAAAGTGATCAAAGCTGTTTCAGACTTTGAAATTTAAGACATTATAACCAGTATAATGCGGAGATATTTTTGAAACTCCGGGCTGTAGGTGTCGCATCGAGCCCACTATTACCCCATTCGGCGGATTACGTGTTCACCACCACACCATGCATGTCCTTCGTTTCGTCTTTCTCTCAGCTAGTTTCGCATCTAACAGTGCCGTCAGCAATAAGCTATCAACAGGATTGACCTGAGAACAAAAACTACATAAGCAGCAAATAAAAAAGTAAAGTTATAACCAGTCGCAAACAGATTTTTTTTACAACGTTCTAACACATATTTACTTCACATTTTTGTCACTAAGGGTACGAAATGAACTACGACTAAGATTGCAGCTAAAGGTTAGCCGATTTCAATGCCAAGTTCTTCAGAACATTCCTGGTGGCAGGTGATTGCTGACAGCACCAATGGCTGAGAGAAAGGCAAATCAAGGGCCGCGATCGAGTGTTGGAGAGCAAGTGAGAGAGATCTCGTGAGAGAGATCGCAGAGTCGAAGATCAACTGAGGCTCCGAGATTTGCTAATGGCTTGCCAACCTTGTGGTTGTACACCGCAGTTTTGTTATTTAAATAGGATTCATTAGAATGCTCTCATTCTTTCCAACAATATACAGGCACAGTTATTTTGGTATGTTAAAATTTTGGAGTTGTTAAAGCTATGAATCCTCTCAAGATATTTCCACGACCGACTCTCTATTAACCTCGGCATGCATCAGACAATCCTTGTTGAACAAACATGAGGTGTTATTTTATTTAATAACAAGCCAACGCTTTGGCGTATTTCGTCTTTAGAGCCTGGAAAGGGCAAGTTGACCGCAATCTACCCAGTCAAACACCTCCATAACCAAGATTTCTCAACATATTAGCTGCAATCTACATGGCCAAACACCTCTGTAACCAAACAGAGAAAGTGCTAAAAAAAATTTCAATCGCTTTGAACATAGAGTCTTTGCACACTCACCGCTTTCTATGAGTATGAATCACTTAATATGCTATGTGGAGACCAACCGCGTTGTGTTCACATGGAAACGTAATGTGTCCACCCGATCAGAATAACAGTCTTTTATACTGCTCAATATCACACGTGATATCACTGCCATGTAGATTGCAGTCAACTTGACCTTTCCAGGCTCTGAGGAAGGCGAAATCCGCCGAAACGTCAGCTTGTACGTAAATAAAGAAATGAAATAACACCTCATGTGTGCTAAACAAAAGTAAAAAGAATATTAGAGATAGTCTTTATAGAACTCTGCTCTAAAGTTTCCTTGTATAATAGAAACTAAGATTTCTCGACATGAGGTGCGGTGGACGATGCGACATGGAATACGGCAACATGAAAACCATACAGAGTTCAGCATAGTGAACGGGCCGAGATCAAGTTCAAAAAGTTCATGCAAAGCGGTTTAGGTGGCCTATACATAAGATTAAAGGCGCGTGTAGCGCAGTGGTTGAAAGCGCCCTTCAATGTAGAAGGGATTGACCCCGCGGCTCAGGCTCACCACCCTTTCCATCATTCCGGACTCGTTAAAGTGGTGCTAGACATGTCAGAGAGGATAGCAACCTCGGTCGATACACTGGTAGGCCACCGCGAGTCATTGTAAAGGCCACATTCAATCACCTCTGAAGATGCTTAATGAAGTCGAATGCATGAAGAATCCCTGAGGGATCGCCCTTTATCCTTTTATCCTTTATACATGAGACCAAACATCATACATAATAAAACACTGCGAAACCATCAAAGTGGTTGAGCGTTGAAAAGACATTGACAAAACATACTAATAACTGGAAGGGGGGCAACCGATATCAGTAACCGATAACCGACCGACGAATTCTGTTGCACGACAATGTCCGACTACTCGTAAGGTGCGCTGCAGAGAATAAACGAGTTGAGCTATTTCTGTCAAACTGTGCTTTACCCACTATATTCAACAAATCTCTTGTAAACCGAATACAACCGCTCCAAAAGTGCTAACAACTACTCATATGGAAACACTCTCGACGGCAAAGCTGCGAAGAAAATACCCACGGAAAAATTACCGTTTGGAAACGGTTAGAATGCTCTTCTATCGGAGCAGAAAACCTTGTATATTGTTGGAAACAATGATAAGGCTACAGTAGTTCTTATTTTAACAAAGAAGCTGGATTGCAATTTTTCCCGCAAATGCAGGAGGGTAAACAACAGCGACAGCCTAGGAAAAAGCGTGTCCCCATGGAAGCTATTTCAACTGCTTAATCGTTTCGCTCTGTTAAAGATGAATCTTGAAGAACATTAGCGAAGGCAATGTATATATGGATCCCAAAAACCGGAAATTTATTAAAGCAATTTAGCAGAAAATAAAAATTGTTAGCAAAGATCTGTACATCTTAACCATCTCCATTTCACCTGATGGAGTTCGCGATGAACTGAGATATGTTTGCATAAAATTTGAAGGCAAAACTATTTTGCAGCATATGTGAAATAAAATAAAAGCTCATAGGGGTTTATACAACGAGTAGTTGACGAGTCATACCTAGATTTGATATATTGATAAATGATCGCTAAAGCAGACGAGGTGTCTACCACTACCTGTAGGCAAAAAACACCAAAAATATGCTGATTTCCGTGCGAATGGAGCACAGGTAGGGCGCACGATAAGAACAAAAATAGATTTTATGATGCGCTTTGAATGTACTCGAAGAATAAGGGGAACAAATGTGCTGCTTGTGATCTGGCACAACAAAAAGATAAGCTGTTCATGTCGTGTGCTCAAATAGATAAAACTTCACTAAACAAGTTCGAAAGGAGCCCACTAATTACGAAAACAAAGCGAAATGCAAAAATTAGCAACAAAACTACGTACATGGACTTCGGCTTCTTCGAATAACGTTGAATGGGAGGAATACGCTCTAATTTGTTTATTTCTGCTATACTTTTTTCATTTGGTGGCATAGGTATTGGCGGCTCCAGAATTTTAACAGGAGGAACCCAGCGTTTCCTCAAAGGAATAGCCTTCTCTTGACTATTATCAGGATTTTCGGGAGATATACTTTTCCCAGGTTTCCTTTTCGGCTTCTTCTTCTTTAGTGGATTGGTTGGATTTGTTTCTGGTTCATCGTTATGCAATTTAACCATCGGAATATTCTCCTTGCCTGGATCACTAACAGGTTTCTTCTTGGTCGAAGGCTCATCTATTGTCTTGCCTGGTTGTGGTTTCTCGAACGCTTGTTTAGGATCATTAAGAATGGGTTTACTGATTTCATCGGCAGGAAGTTCCTCTTCATATGCCGGTTCTGGTTTTTTCTTTCTTAGTGGTATGGTTGCTTGTGCTTCTCGTTCGTCATCAGGCAATTTCACTTTCGGTATGTTCTTCTTCTTTGGCTCATTAACAGGTTTTTTCTTCGTCGTAGGCTCATCTACTGTCTTGCTTGGCTGTGGTTTCTTGAACGCTCGTTTAGGATCTTTAGGAATTGGTTTACTGATTTCATCGGCAGGAAGTTCTTCTTCATCGGTCGGTTCTGGTTTTTTCTTTCTTAGTGGTATGGTTGCTTGTGCTTCTGGTTCGTCATCAGGCAATTTCACTCTCGGAATGTTCTTCTTCTCTGGCTCACTAACAGGTTTTTTCTTCGGTGTTGGTTCACCTGGCGTTTTGCTTGGCTGCGGTTTCTTGAATGCCTGCTTAGGATCTTTAGAAGATGGCTTTGTGACTTCATCGCCAGGAAGTTCCTCTTCTTCAGCCGGTTCTGGTTTTTTCTTTCCTAGTGGTATGGTTGCTCGTGTTTCTGGTTCGTCATTAGGCAATTTTACTCTCGGAATGTTCTCCTTCTCTGGCTCACTAACAGGTTTTTTCTTCGTCGTAGGCTCATCTAATGTCTTGCTTGGCTGTGGTTTCTTGAACGCTTGTTTAGGATCTTTAGGAGTTGGCTTACTGACTTCATCAGCAGGAAGTTCCACTTCTTCAGCCGGTTCTGGTTTTTTCTTTCCTAGTGGTATGGTTACTCGTGCTTCAGGTTCGTCATTAGGCAATTTCACTCTCGGAATGTTCTTCTTCTCAGGCTCACTAGGAAAAAAAAAACCAGGACCGGCTGAGGAAGAGGAACTTCCTGCTTATGAAGTCAGGAAGCCAACTCCTAAAGATCCTAAACAAGCGTTCAAGAACCCACATCCAAGCAAGACGTTAGACGAGTCAACGACGAAGAAAAAACCTGTTAGTGGTATGGTTACTCGTGCTTCAGGTTCGTCATTAGGCAATTTCCCTCTCGGAATGTTCTTCTTCTCTGGCTCCCTACCAGGTTTTTTCTTCGTCGTTGTCTCGACTAATGTCTTGCTTGGCTGTGGTTTCTTGAACGCTTGTTTAGGATCTTTAGGAGTTGGCTTAGTGACTTCATTGGCAGGAAGTTCCTCTTCCTCAGCCGGTCCTGGTTTTTTTTTTCCTAGTGGTATGGTTGCTTGTACCTCTGGCTCGTCATCAGGCAATTTTACTCTCGGGATGTTCTTTTTCTCTGGCTCACTAACAGGTTTTTTCTTTGTCGTAGGCTCATCTAATTTCTTGCTTGGCTGCGGTTTCTTGAACGCTTGTTTGGGATCTTTAGGAGTTGGCTTACTAACTTCATCGGCAGGAAGTTCCTTTTCATGAGCCGGTTCTGGTTTTTTCTTTCCTAATGGTATGGTTGCTTGTTCATCTGGCTCATCATGAGGCAATTTCACTCTCGGAATGTTCTTCTTTCCTGGCTCATTAACAGGTTTTTTCTTCGTCGTAGGTTCATCTAATATCCTGCTTGGCTGCGGTTTCTTTAATGTTTGCTTAGGATCTTTAGGAGTTGGTTTACTGATTTCATCTGCAGAAAGTTCGTCTTCATCAGATGGTTCTGGTTTTTTCTTTTCCAGTGGTGTGGTTGGTTGTGTTTCTGGTTCATCACCAGGCACTTTCACTTTCGGGATGCTTTTCTTGTCAGACCCGCTAACAGGTTTTTTCTTCTGTGTAGGTCCAACAGGCTTCTTGCTTGGCTGTGGCTTCTTGGACGCTGGTTTAAGATCTTTAGGCGTCGGCTTAGTGACTTCATCACTGGAAATTTCTTCTTCTTTAGATGGTTCTGGCTTTTTATTCCGTAGTGGCGCTATCGGATATGTTTCTGGGCCTTCAACTGGTAGATTCGTTTTTGCGGACTTTTTGTCATTCGGCCCAATAGTAGGAGCTCTTCTCTTTCGGCCAGACTCCTCATTTATAGGCGCTTTTTGAAGTGTTGTCCCCTTTCTCGTCTGTTTTAGATCCTTATGTTGAGGACTTTCGACTTCTTCTGCTGAGAGTTCCTTTTCACTATCTGTACGCTGCCATTTTTCTCCTCCATCGGTTCTTGTGTTCTTATGTGGTATGCGGTGAAGTCGCTTTTCTTTAGGAGACGCTTCTGTGGATGATTCAGTAATCGACGATTTCGGCGCTTTTAAATCTCTCTCATCATATGTTTCCTTTTTTGGGTTTAGCATATCAGATGTCCCTTTTGCTGCATCATTTATTCTCTTTGGGTCTTTCTTCTTCAATGGTAATAACGAGCTTGATCCAGGTTTCTCATCGTTTTGGTTATCACTGTGATGGTCGTTGCTTCTGGGAGGAGTTAGTGAATTGGGTTGATCTCCGTTAATTAGCTTCGGTAAAGTCGCAGGTTTATCATCTCGTGGATAATCCTTATGATCTGAAACACCTTGCATTTATTTCTGCTATAAGTATTTTATCACGCGGGTTCTGTCATACAATGAAATTAGCGAAATTCTTGAAGTTTATGACCTTATTACGGTTTTTTTAATCTAAATTTAGGCAATATGTTTTACCTTTCCGCGACGTTTTTGAGTCTGGTGTGTCTAACGCCGAATTTGCGGCACCAAGAGCTGATCTCATTTCTTCGGGCCTTTTAGGATCCTTAACAGTCCGTTGGAAAATTTGCAATAATTAGAGATACTAAAGCTTGCCACACCCTATGCCTTAATGAAAAAATTCTTTGTGTAATCAACGGCTTTCTCATTCCATAGTCGATTTCTTTCTAGATTGAAAAGCGGAGTTTGAAAGCTTAAAAAATTTTAATGCGAAAGAAAACTCCAAAATTTCTAATGCACGCGTAGTGGCTGCAAAAGTTATCTGTGAATTCGGAAACGCCACCGTGAGTACCACTGCTGAACAAAATTCCTCTTGTTCAATCGTCTCGGTGTCCGAAATACGTATACTGTCCATAACGATATATACGGAAAAAAAGAAAAAGGAACAAGAATGATTACTAATCTATGAGCTTCAAAAAAATCAATGTTCTTTCACAGTCGAGCATGCTACTTGTTTTGCTGTCGAAAATTTTTAAATTCCAGTGTTTTTATCCAAATCGGCATAAGTTCACTACTGACGGAGATATGTTTGTTTAATAATAAAAATCATTTTTGTTCCCGAATAATATGCACTGAAATCAATGGACATAGTCATAAATATGTTAAACTGGATGAGTTCACTCATCAGTGACATTCTTGTGGCTGTGCTTCACCTTCCCACCTTTTGTGATCAAATTAGTCGACAAACATTCAATTAAAACGAAGAAGGCATGAGTTTCAGGATATGACAATATCGACAACACCGAGGAAGAACACAATAGAGTCATCCAGTACTTAGTGCTAAAATGAACCGCACTAAAGTATCGCGATCGTGGAAGAGATCACCTTTTTTCCTTTCAAGGAAACATTCCACTCTGTGGTAGCAGACGTAATCAACGTAGCTCAGCACAGCCACGGGTTTTGACCAGCACATAGTGATTACCGAAGAGCGATATGGTAACTTCACATCCAGAAGTTCGACATTTTACAAGGATATTATCATTGTTATGAAGAGAAGACTTCGACATGGTGACACCTAATTATTTGTCATCCAACCTCAAGTGCTCCATGGAAAAGTCGGAATGTAGGTATGTTGTTTTCTTTATTAACTTCGGAATTAAGGATCGAAATAATGGCCTGCTGTTACTCTCAACAATACGCTGTGCAAGAAAAAAAACATTCGTTCCTGATGCCGAATCGCATTGGATGAAATATTTTCGAAGAATTTTAATTTATTATTTACTGCTTTTTTTAACGGCAGGGTACATATTGCGAAATATAACTTTTAATGATGCTGAGATATTGCAAAACTCCAGATATCTGCGGTGAGGAACGAACGCGCTATTGTCTTCCCCAGGGAGTAACGCCTCAGATCAATCCCGCCAACGGTAGTGATTGCTGATGGCAAAAATAACGATAGAACTAGCTGAGAGGCAGGCAAAACAAAGGACCCGCACGGTGTGGTGGTGAACGCGTTACTCCTCGGAAAGGACAATAGCGCCTTCGTTCCCCACTGCAGGCACCTGCGGCCCGGAGATTTTGCAAATTTCTCAGCATCATTAAATGTTATTTTCGAATATTTCAGCGATGTGTGTGTCTAGATTTAGAAGACAAGATAATGAATGAATCAACTCGACAGTTACCATGAAGCGAACGTATTGTGGATATCATGAGGACAAATAGCGAAAAAAAACAGACTTGCTTTCATCTGAGCGGGAATGTTATTCACACACCTCACGAACCAATATGCTTCATATCCTAAAGTTATCTTTTTCGGGGAAGTGATCCTAAGGGTATTCCATATCACGGAAATAAAAAGAATAATCAGAACCTTCAAACAGTTTCCAGCTTCGCCAAGATGATCACAATCTTAGAGAGCAGCCACACACTCTAATATGTCAAAAAGGTGGGCAGGACAGACCAATAGTCGTGCACCGGTCTAATTGCTGGTTCCACATGATATCAACCATACGCCAAAGGAAAAAACAAAAAAGAGCGAAAAATATATCCATTGTTCCTCTACTGATCACTGGACCCGCTGACTTATTTGTAGTCTTTTGGAGTGAAACTATTACTTCAAAGTCACTAGAAACGCAACTTTCTACTTCAATAAATTTTTGCTATTTGATGGGATTGAATTTCCCATAGGTCGCTAAACGTCATACAGGAAGCCTCATCATCATGTGATTGTTAGCGTGCATCTTAGAAGGAGATCATATTTTGAAGAAGCACTTACTTGTGGGATATCTTCGATAGATTCCACAGAGACTTCGTCATCGTCATCTTCGAAAGAGATGTCTTCAACGCTCTAAAAGAGTGTATCTTCATAGTTAAAGAAGTTTGCATTAAGAACGAAGCCGCCTTATATATATATATATATATATTTACATGTATAACAACATATGTAAAATATATAAAAATGGGGCCTATATGTGTACAAATGTGTACACATATATGAATATATGTTAGGGAACCTCTCCCTTCCTGATAAATTCACTCCTCCCTGCTTCTCAATTACTACGAAGACCGTCTGTAAATGGGTTCATCAATCTGTCAGATCTGATCAAAAACAGATCTTGAAGTTGTTTTTGTAATTG
Organism: Angiostrongylus cantonensis; assembly: GCA_009735665.1. Classification (NCBI taxonomy): domain Eukaryota; kingdom Metazoa; phylum Nematoda; class Chromadorea; order Rhabditida; family Metastrongylidae; genus Angiostrongylus; species Angiostrongylus cantonensis. The sequence goes on along the minus strand of MQTX01000066.1, from coordinate 90,898 downwards.
TGTTTACCTTTGCTGGAAATATGCCAAGCATCTACCTTAGCAGGCTTTGATAAATCAGTTTTGGCAAACTACAGGCCACAACAAAAATAGAAGCTACCGTAGCATTTTGGTGAAAAAGATGATTTCAAAATTTTCTAAAACTCGGAAATTTCGAATAATATATGGAGGATATTCCACAGGTTTTTTTCACTTAGTTAACTACCATTCAAAGATGAATTAGACTGTGGTTAGACGATAATTTCACATTAATGAAAAAAGACTATATAAACTAATACCATGGTACACATCAGAAAATGATACAGCATATAAGAAAGGCATTCTAGGTTTTGCACTTGACAGTTAGCATGCGAAATGAGTTCATTTCGTGGGGGAAACGTCGGTCGGATTGAATTGGTACCAACCCACTCTCATTACGCCCATTTATTTTGATGCATAGTAAGCTTTTGCCGTAGTTTCCCGATTCAACCTCGGAGACAGGCACATGGATCAGAAAAGCTATTCTCAACAGTCTTGTTTGGAAGCGAAAGACTGTTGATCGTGCAGAGGGCGCCCATATAAAAGACGAAGATAACGAAGAAACATCTTGAAAATGCTTCCTATTACCTGCCATCGTCCGAAACAAAATTCAAAAGTCATTTTTGAAAATTGAACAACGAATAGGTCAAAGAGACAAGATCTTATGGTTTAACAGCTCCCTCCTCCACTTATTTCTCAACTCAACATTGAATTACGGGCATCAACACCATTAAATTAGTATACAACGGTGATTCTGCGTCTACCGATCCATCATTATTCACGGTTAGATCGATCAACCATTGCATAGACGAGAAAACGGATAGAATAGGTTTTTTTCTTTTACAAACCTAGTAGTCATCTAGTTGCTGAAACAAATCTCAGCGTATCTCATGAATAACAAAAGTTCCTGGATCGCCTGCATAACGCGCTTCCTAACAGCGCGTACGTGATGGAGTCGTGAGACCTCCCTTTATACTAAAGTGTCGAATGACTCTGCTATGCAAACTATCCTCGAACTCCTTATAAAATACAAAGGAGCAGTGAACATGTATGGCTTCTCGACTAGGCAGCTCATGGCTCTCTTAAAGAGGTGCCTAAACGGATCAACCTTCAGGTGGTCAGGGCGGTAATTTGTTCAATTAGGAGGGTTGGCAATGCGATAGCGAGTGCCACAAGGCTAGCCATTGCCTTTTTATCTAAGGTGGAAGCTCAAGTAGTCGATCTATATCCATTACTCTACTGTAGATATATAGAAGATTGCTGTGCCGTTTTCTCCACGCAAGAGGAGATGGACCAATGTTTTGAGGAATTGAATGAACGGTCAGTGTACATTAACTTTACCCAAGATAAACAGAACGAAATCCTGCTTCCATTTCTGAGCCTTCATATTAACATATCCGAAAACGACTACACCATCAAGCGGTATCGAAGGTCAAGTAACAAAAACCTACTGGTTCATTGCCTCCATCCTATCTTCTACACATGAGAGGTGTGCACAAGAGAATCACGGAACGAGTAATCACCTGGTTAAGAGCAGTGAATTTCCATTTTAAATTACTCCAAAAACTAGCTTCTTGGAATAGCTTTAAAAAGAAAGATGATCACCCAAGCAATGGTGGAAACTTAGGAAATATAACGTCCTTTTGCATCTATTTCTCACGAAGTGAGCGAAGCTATAAAAGAATGCTTGAAAAAGGCCGATCCAAAGAGATCGGTAGCAGTGCATGAATCAGCGTTAAACGCACTAGCACGTCAGTGACTGCACGAGTTCTGCCGCAGCATATCCGTTCCTTTCTAAAGCGTGCTGAGACGAATACACTCGTAAAATGAATAAACCATTCTGTATTCATGTGAAGGAGCACCTAGATAGCAAACCTAATTTTAAACAAAAGTCCCCATTATGGACGTACTGAACAAAAGATGTAATGAGAAATTTTTCGAAGGAAAGGCCTTTATACTCGCACAGCAAATTAAAACATCAGAAAGGTGATCTTTGGAGACATCTTGGGTAAATTTTGAAAGCACAAAACTGAACAGCAAGGAAACCACTGTAACCAGATGTATCCTCGCCTCAAACCTCATGTTGATTTTTTGAAGTGGAAAAATGAGACAGGCACATTCCTCATCCATGTGAATGTGGAACAGGTGGCTCCTATCAATAAATAGATGAGGCACAAAAGATGAGGAGTGTTTAGGGAGGTTGTTCTCACGCTACCAAATTTTAGGGTTTGACCTTTTTCTGTTAGTGTTATGAAAGTGTGTAACTGAGTAGAATACACGTTAATTTGACCCTTTGGGACTATGAAGGAGGTAGCATCCGCCAAAACATTAGCCATTCTAAAATGAATTCTGTTATAACAATTTCGATGCTGCTCATGAAGAAAACTTTAATTCTAATCCTGATGAACTTCAAGATCAGTAAAAATTAGATCCTAATAATCACAGCAATAAACAAATAACAAAGATTTCCATCTACAAGTATCACAAGCAAGCACTCAACGGAATTGATCTAAGGATCCCAAATCGACAATGAACCAAGTTAAGTAATTCCCCAGTGGTCATCGTGCTCGAGGATGTTTCCACGTTGCCAGAAATATTTCAGTGTTTAAACTTAAGAAAGATATCTGAATTCATAACTGACTTTACCTACTGAAAAACAGTTCGCCTTCAGAAACAGTTAAGAAGGCTCATTACCTCGAAGTGATGTTTAAAAAATTTGTCTAAGCAAACTACTTTCAGAGCCGGCAATTTAAAAATCACATAGACGTACAGTTCACGCATCTTAATTAACACTCTTTACACATAAGTTTCAGTTCTTATTTACTATCGAAAACTTCAACGTAGAACTCTCACTCCTTGTACATAAGTGCTTTTTGCTCAGTCCAATGATGTATTTTATAATCCGTGATGAGTTTAATAATCTGAAGAATGACATTATCTATCGATACAATCACCATTTCAATGTTCTCGACCCACTAGTCATGCTTTCTTCGTCGAAATTTGAAGTTAGATATGCAATTATATTTCCAACGGAAGGTAACTAGACGTTTATCTTAAAGCCACTAGGCAAGGGGTTCCGCATGTGCTCACTGTACATCTTCCGTGCATTCGTGTCCACGAAGAGCTTCGCTCGTTGTAGCCTTCAATAACTTGCGCCCCACCGTAGACATCATACTAATGCCCTCTTCTCACTTCTACACCATTGTTCGATACCAACCGCACTTTTGTCTCCCTTTTTTTTAGTTTCAGCGAAAGATCGCTGTTTCTTCTACGAATAGCAAAAATAGGTAGGTCCTTCTCCGAACTAAATTCGCAAAAGGTTAGGAATAGAGTTGCGTAGTAACTACTGCTATAAAAAAGCCCACCATCATTTCTAGCTCTCATAACTAGGACATTTCTAGCTCTCATAACTAGCACCTCCAATCATGGAAGGTTCGTTACCGGTATACACCGAAATTCTGTAAGCACTGCCACCTCACGAGCATTTCGGGATATTCTGGTGGAAGAAAACTGCCTCTAAACGACACCAGAGACGTATCTATGCGCGTGCGTTTTCCTGGTACCACATTCTCCAGCAATTGCAATTGATAAGTTAAATTATTGACGTGACCTTTACCACCTGGCGAGTAATCAGCAAATGCCTAGTTGGCAAAATGGAGCTGAGCCAACAAGTTTTTAAGTACGTCCGTCATTATAATATGAAGGACCACAGGAGCAAAATTGGAATTTCAATAGTCCTTCTAGTGTTGAGGTCCAATAATCTTCATTTTAAGCTAGGTACCCGTAAATCTTACCATTTCAAAACCTACCGTTTCCATAATATAAGCTTCTGAATCTGTTCTTCTCGTTCGCAACTCCCCGCAACTCCCAAATGACGACCACGTGTAATTCATAGAAGTATATCTAACATAAAAAAAAGGAGAACATAAAAATCCTACTCATTCACTTACAATGGTGAGTTCACACACTGTTTCTGTTCCTCCGTAAAATTCAAAAGTGCGCAAAAATAGCCGTTTTCTACTATATTTTACACAAAACACATATTGCGTGGATCCCAGCACTTCTTCTATTTAATTCCTCCATATTCCACAATGTTTCCGAGTTTCACTGTGTATTGGTTACTCATAAAATTTTTGGCATTCTTTATGACTGTGGTGGAATAATGGCATCGCCTATTCTTCTGCAATGCTAGGTTAGTCGTCCTAGGGCGTCCCTAGCTGATGATCACAGGCAGTCATTATCCTTTGTGTACTTGGAGAAGCGAGTTTCCACAAGACAAGTCAATTGCCAATTGCCCAAGAGAGATAGAAGACTAGATTGGCATGGTGTTGGGTTGAACCTGAAACATGCGCTTAGTGCACAGCATCGCTACCACAGCAATTCCTGCTCCTCGAAAACAAGTAAACTAGTTGCAGTCGCTTTTTTGAAACAAAAGAGTTGAATTCCCTTCGTAACATATCAAGCCTTCACATCCTCTAATTACGCAGAGATTATAAAAGCGGGACCATCCATTATGTTTAGAATGTGAAAGAGAAAATTTTTTGACTAGTAACTAAATGCTATTACATTTTCATTCACTATGACAAGTCATTTTTGTCTCATAAAGTTCTAATTGGCATAGAATATAATAGAGGGTATAAAAGAATGCTATTTTTTAGAAAATAATGACTAAATGCTGACAACACTTTGGGTGGTAGACGAGCATTTTATATCACACTGATGAGTAAGAAGTGCTACAAAAGCATGAAACAATACACGGAAGAAAGTGTCAGGAATACACATTGAAAAACGGGAAGCGAATAGCTCAGAACGGACGAGTGGTCATTTATTTGAGGAGAAGGGGGTGGGGGTCATAACGCCAACTCGAGGAAAAACTGAAGAAAATAAGCTTCTATCCCTCCATGACTTGCTATCCGTACCGTGAAAGACGGACAAAAAACGTCTAAGGCATGCACAGAGCAGCACCGATTAATTCAAAGTGATGAAGATTGATGGGCCATTTGGCAGAGTCATATTCCTTGTGAAGCATCAAACACTTTATATACAGAGCAAATATTCTCCATCTTATGCAGGCCATTCCCTATCTTCTTACATAGTGCAGCTGAACTTGTACTAACTTTATACTTTTCTAAAACATTTTCATGGTTTACCTATAACTCACTTCCAATTATGTCAAGCGAATGACATAGAAAAATACCGGCAACTTAAGCCCTTATTAGCTAAATAGACAGATCTAAGCTCACAGTTATTAATATGCTGATGATTATAGCATGAAAGCAGCAAATACATATTATCGTATGTACCTATAGAACGATAGAGGAAACTCTACGTCTACAGAGTACCGTAGGATTTCCACCTCCTCAAACGATTCGGTAGGCAAGAAATTGTGGAAGTTATCAAAAAACGAGCAATATCCGTTTTCGAAGCGTAAAAAATACAAAGAGGAGAAAGCTCTAGGCGTTGATGAATCCCATAGGGTTGTGCCATGCATCCGACTTCGTTAAGCATCGTTTGGAGGTGATTGAGTGTATATCTAGCCTTTACGACTCGCTGTGGCCTACCGACATATCGAGCCAGTGCTGCTATCCTCCCAGACAAGTCTGGTACCAATTTGCAGCATTCAGTGGGATAGAAGGCTTGGTGAGCCATAGGCGCTGGGATCCATCCCATCTGTGTTGCAGGGGCCTCTAACCACTGCTCCAGATGCGTCCTGTGGAAGCATGCGAAATTCAATTTTTACAAATAAGTGGTTGTTATTTCATATCCACTCGCAATAATGAGTAGTGGTTATTGCATGGAGTAAGTAGACATAAAAAATACCGAAATCTATGAAATATGTAATGTGAAACAGCTCTGGATGGTGAACGAGCTTTTTCTACTACGCACAGTGGGAGAAAATATTTCAGAGACATGAAAGATAAATAGAACAACATAGGGTTCAAGTGTAACATGAAAAACGCAAAATTGCCAACAGATCACATATTGAAACCGAATGATGGATTTAAAATCGCAACATAAAGCTGGAACTATTCGTTCAATGGACATTATTGACGGTATGATTTGTGTTGGACTAGCGTGTTTGACGTAAAATTAGGTGTCTCCCACGTATGGGCCACACAAAATTGCTCGTCGCCGCCAATATGTTAGAGGGCGAATCAACACGTTATAGTTCAGAGAAAACAAAGTTTTAAATGATTTCAACTTCATCAGCGCATGAAGGAGGACAAGTCAACATACAGCTCTGTTCGCTTAATTAGTGCCATAATTTCAATCAAAATTTGGAGCATCGATGTTTGGATATTACGTCACTATCGAAGCACGATTCTAAATTCGGTTAATTCTACCCACTTCAGGTAGTATGTAAAGATCTGGATTTACATTTTTTTTTTGGAACTCAATGACTACTCTTGCAATTGCCCAAAACCATCATAAACTCCGTTAGTCTTAAACTATATCATATACTCACCGTTACTTTTTATCAATATGTTAAAGAACACCTGGATTCCAATGTAACCTCTATAGATCGCTCTTTGGAGTGAAGTGATGAGACGTGGAAGCTTCCGTAAATAAATTCTTATTCCTGAACTGAAGTGCATAATAACATCGCTTAGTCACTGTCGAGTAACATTACATTCACAATGATGGACTTCGCCATTGTTTAAATATTTAAATATAAGATCTCGAACAGCTCTTCTGCAGTGTCTCATTAGTTTCTCCCAATGCCATAACATCGCCTCATATAGGCCTTTTCTGATGGCATAAATGAAAGGTTATTTTGCCACATTTTCAGTTATCGATTCGAACAATTGTAATCCTTCACACTGGCGATGTAGCACTCCATGGATCCACCTGTTTTCAATCAATAGCGAGTTCCGGTTACACGGGAACCCCTAACAATTTGTCTTTTTTTGCTGAAACAAATGGTGGCTTTGAAAACAACATAAAATGTAGCGAAGTGATTCTCAAATTATGAATTTGAGCCCAACCATTGCTGAAAATGGTGGCATTTAAATAAGGTTGTTTTAAACCAATTCACAAACGAACCCGAAAACTTTCATATATGACGGCTGAACGGCAATAAAACGAATAGGTGAAAAGCTCTGAGCTAGTATGAGTAGTAAGGATGAATTAGCTAGGCGTCCTAGTTACAAGAGTTTCGCAGATCTCCTCAATGTTATTCACGTATAAGTAGAAATAAGTTGCTACTTCAGTAGCACAAAAGAAACGCACTGGAGAGACAAAAACATTAAAGAAGAGTCGCAGTGCGGTTGCTTTAAAAACCTTTGCTCCATTTCATTTCCATGCATTCAAAAAAGGAGCTTCTCACACTAAGAGCCAACGATTACGTACGCTTTGATTGTGAAATACGAAAGGAAAATCAAGGATTTGAGAACGTATTCAATTTCAGACCATTATACCTTATATATGAAAAGAGGATGACAGGTCCCGGAAATAATTCGAAACCACTAAAAACGTCTGACTTGCTGAGTTCTTTCAAAGTAGTTACACTGAAGCATTGAATCAAAAAGTCGAAATGGGAACAATCTACGCCGACATTTTTGAGACGCTATGTACCCCTACACAAGCTACATGTCATCTACCATTAGGCTTTCTGCAAGCAGAAAGTGAGGAGATTTGTTCAAACCCAATAAAGGATGTTAGAAAATATCTCTGGATAACATAAGGTCAACTATGTTGGGTCAAAAAAATATGCGGAAAGATTTTAAAACAAGTAAGCTAAGCTCCTGTTTTTAGAAATGATTGGTCGAAAAAGCAATAAGAGAACTACAGCACCATAACGCATCAACGTTTCACCAGGGCGGCAGAGAAATGTTCGAGGTAATTATCCTAAGCAGAATTACTTAAATAGCATTTGAATAAATTTTGCACTAGTCAGATTATCGCACTCTTCAGATCGATCGCTTTTACTCAGACGCTTTCACATGTTGCACACAGATAATAAATGGAAGCAGCGACTTACTCCAATACTTTTCTAGACTATTGAACTGACACACAAGGGGTGAGATCCGAAGCTCCGACCTGCGTCAACGATCAAGAATCAAAGATGCAGTTTTATACGCCAAACAGTCGAAGATAAGGTGGGCCGGACACGTAATGCGTATGAATGATAACCGATGGACAAGAGCCATTAGTGACTGGATTCCTCGGGATGTCAGACGTGCTGCAGGAAGACCACCGACCCAATGGTCAGAGTTCTTCACGAAAAGCCTAGAAGAAAGACATGATGCTCGACGAGTCCATAAAGCGAGCAGAACGCACTGGGCTACTCTTGCACGCGACAAGGAAAAATGGAGGATTTACGGGCGCCCGCTCGAGTCACTCGACGATCAACGGGACTACAGGTGATACAGGTGATTGAACTGACACACGATTGGTACAAAACATTTATTTGGCTAACGGCAAACGTTAGCCGAGTACATAATTTTTTGCCAGTCTTTTGTCTGTTCAATAATATAGGAAAATACTGATTGCCTTTGCCAAGGATTATTGAAGGTCGTTTTGTTAAGAAAATGCTTCGATTGATGGAAGCTTCATTAACCGAATGTCCGCTTGCACGAATACTGTACTACAAAGCACAATATCTGACTGTTATTCTGTATCTAATATCTGTTGTTGGCTATTATTTAAGTGATTCAATATTTCTTTCATTTTTTTTCAATCGGAGGGAGATTTTCCACTTTGCGGAGGAATGCCTATGATCATACCAGCGACCTCTTTTCTTTCATCTTTATTTCAACGGCAGAACTAAGTTGTCAAATTTATTCTCAGATTGCGCCAGATTCATGTGAGATGAATCTCAACTGCCGAATTAAGCTGGCAAATTTGTTCTCAGGTTAAACCAGCTTGCTGTGAAATGGATCTCTGGCTGTGAATCGCAAATCGACACCGAACGAACATATGCTTATCATCGTGAGGCAGAAAATCATCATGCAGATCGTTGGGATTGGGATAGGCAGACAGCAACGGATTGTTGAAAATGGGACGGGACATCTTTATATCATAATCAAGTAATTTATGTCAAGGTTCCTTGACTATAAATGAGCATTTTAGGTTTTTAGTAGCCAAGAGATAATTCAGCTTTTAAATGAAAATATTGTCATCTGCGCTTAATTTCAAAGTTTTCTCTCCTAGATTTGCTAAGTCAGCCTGAAATTCTAGAATGAAGTGTAGAAAACGAAGTTATTATGTTTATCTTACGATAAAGTCCAACGATTTAGGAAGTCGCGGACCAGTATGTTAATTGAGAGATAAGCTTCAACTTGAATGTTTGAAACACCAAATATCCAGTACTTCTCAATAAGCTTATTCCCACATTTTTCTATATTCATCGAAATGTTCTGTTTGCGCGTGGAGTCCCAGCATTCCTCAAAATTGGGATCACACTTGGTTTTTTTTCTAGGCAGCTGTCTTAATCGAAGAATAGTGTAACATTAAGCAGAAACAACAAGCAAAGTACACCACAGATAACGCATTGTAGTAGAACTTCAACAAGGAAATATTAACGAACCAAAAGTGCAAAGTAAGTTTTCCTGATGATAACCTTTTTAAAAAGAAATCACGGAAACGAAAGCTAACTTAAATCGGCAACGAACCTCCTCTTGGCTGGACATCTTGCGATGATATGCTTGTTTTGCTACGGAGAGGCGTGTTCATTGCGACAACTGGTGCGTACAGGCAGAAACACATTTGTAAGTCCTTTTTAAACAATAACTTACTAGGTCAATCACTTATGTTTGTCGGCATGAACAGCACAAGTTGTGCATAGACCTCACTACAAACCTCAGGTCCAGGATCTTTCTGAAATGTTAAGTTTACGCAAGGTTCTTACAGTTCTCTATTGTGGCTACTGTTTCAGTAACGGTGCTTTCTGCTTCTTCATTAAATATTAAGATCAGTTCGATCGTCTTTACCTGTTAATTTTTGCCATTTTTGTTTTCGCATACGAACCGAGTGGAATTCAGTGGAGTAGAACATTACTAGGTTGAAGCATCTCTATGCCCAGTGGCTTTTAGGACGCTTGATGAGCCATTGTTATCCAACATGATCCATTTTTGAGGTGGCATTGCAACGCTTACTCCTTTGCTCTGCATAATGAGTTCAATTATGGGTTGCATTGTGGAGTCATTCTAAGTTTTGTATAAAGGGCGGTGACGTCGAAGGACTTCCTGACGTAGGTGGAGCTAGGACGCGGATGATCCAGGGACGTTTGGTTGTAGGTGAGATAGTCTGCGATGTGGTTTACCAAACAAATGAGTATTAGGCTTATACTGCACCATATTCTTTCCATCTACAAATCTCTCTCACAGAAAGGTCGCTTGTTAGTTCGTCGCGAGTGTTTTCCGTTCCCAGGTGAAGGTGGCCTCTTTATTTCTACAGAGCCGATTTGGCACGTGCGTTTTGTGTTTACGCGGACGTATTCGCGCATGTTTGCGTGTGTGTGTTCTCGTTTATGCGGATTGTATTCTACGACTCAATTCGTTCAAAAGCGAAATAACTAGGAAGTATACGGGAGACGGTTAGGAGTCGCCTCCAATAAGTAAGTTTTCCTCCTATTCTGGGAGAGACTGGCAAGCTACTCGTGAGTGTGCCAACCCCCACGGCAGAGCTCAGCAAGCTGCACGTTGGTATCAAATGATAAACATTACGAAATAAGTGGACCTCATCACCTCAGCCCAGTAGGGCCTCTGATACAGCAACGTTAGATAACAAAACTATAAAGAGACTGCTAAGACCTCACAGTCTCTTTAGGCTACCTAAATCTCGAAGAAATAATGTAAAGATTTGCACCTATGAAGCGCGGTCACCCGTCTAAGTCTTCGATAGATGGTCTGATCATGCAGTCAAGAAGGGTAAGGTACGACGTCATCGGACTGGCCGCAACGATACGACGCGACCCATTCAACTTTGTCTATGACACCGGAGAAGAACTGTGTCTCAGAACATGTGACAATAGAAAAGTCTGATGCCTCTCCGTTCTTGTCGAACAAATACAAAAAACTCACAAGTAAAATTTCACCATTCTACCACTACATTTACAGCAACGCAAGAACAGGAGCTGGGCAAGGCGTTAGAACTCGCCAAATTTATTCATTTCCAACCTCCAAAAAGTCATGGGGACATTGAAATGAGGTAAAACGGGAGCGAAAATCGATGGTCAGCAATTGCGCCATTTTCGCTTTGATAACGATGTTGTTCTTATAACACCAAGTATTAGCCAAAAAAAAAAACGAAGGTTGGTTGACTTCGACAGTTTTTGTGAAAGGATTGGTCTTCCAATATATCCAACGAAAACGGCTTTCAGAATAAGCGGATCGGATTTATGTGCTTTGTTCAAGCCTCATTTATGCTCAGCGGAACGAACATCACCGAGTGCACCATCTACTTCTACCTATGTCGGGAAATCAACGTTATAGACATCTTAACTCCAGCGTTACGCAGAAGGAAATGAGCGGTTAGAGCAGCTTTCAAGAACGTCGACAGCAGAGTAAGGAGAAAAACAAACACCCCGTTTCCGTGCCCTGCTTTTCGACTCCACGATTTTTCCTGCTTTCGAGTATGAAAATTTCTCAAAAAGAAAAAGAATCTCGGACATGCTCATCTTAAGATTTAGAAGACTTTGATAGCTGACCTACAAAATTTCCTTTCAGAAAGGTAATTTTTGTCGGGAATATTTATTATCCGGAAAAAATTCTATACAACTATTTGAGATCTCAGTAAAATGGAATGCGCGCTCTTAGTTTTCCTTAGCAACTGTTTTTTATCTTAGAAAATACTACGCTACAGATTAAAAAAATTCCACGCCGAAATCCAATTTTGAGCGCTTCATAAAAATTTGAGTGGTATACTCAGTACTTTTTCACTACGGTACAGATAAGGATAAAGGATAAAGCTCTCGGCGTTGATCAATCCCTGAGGGATGCGCCATGCATTCGACTTCATTAAGTATCGTTGGAGGAGATTGAATGCATATCTGGCCTTTAAAATGACTCGCGGTGGTGTCTGCCGATGTATCGAGCCAGTGCTGCTATCCTCCCAGACAAGTCTAGTACCAATTTGCCGACCCCGGAGGGATCGAGGGCTTGGTGGGCCATGGGCGCATTTCATGTGCGCGCCGCAGTGGCGCCTCCAACCACTGAGCCACACGCGCCCCTACTGTTATGGGTTATCGTACGGTACAGATAAAACTGAAAATCTATGCTTGGAAAATCAACATTTCTTTGCTTGCGACCAACCGTGCGGAATGTACAACAATGCACCAAGCCCACATTGATAGAGACGACTCTTAAGCGTCAATGGTGAAATCGGATCCGGTCGCTATGGTGGTCTTCGTTGGTTATCTCCTTTAGACAAAAGAATAAAAAAGTATAAAGTGTCGTTGATCAATCCTTGAGGGATGTGTCATACATTCGACTTCATTAAGCATCCTTACTTGATACCTGATACTTCAACGGCCAGTCCTCACTGCTTGTGCGGGCCCCAACATAATCCCCACTTTTCGGAGATTTGCTGGTTAAGCCACTGTGGTTCCCTGGGATCCCGAGAACAGCCTAGCCAAAGTCTGCTCCAGGTCTTCACCACCACAGCCAACCGCAGCCCTTGTGGATCAGAGGAAGATTTGCCACCATGCATCCTTGATACCAGGACGCTGGTGGATCCTGGTATTGGTTTACTCCTAGCTAAGCTTTTTGATGGAAGAGACGGACTCTTTCTCATCTTATGAGACCCTGCCGGAAGGACGAATCCCCCGTTGTACATCGCAGTCCGACACCCAGGAACACCTCTCGGCCACGATGACTAATGCATCACAAAATACGAAGGTGGAACCGCACCGTTATGGTCTTTTGGCCTTGTGAGGACAGAAAGCTTAGATCAGTTGACTTACATCTGGGTGTAGTAAATGCCCTCCTACAACATTATACTACGAGCACACATGTAATGCTATTCTTTGAAAGCATCCCTACTCAATAGTACTACAATGTAGTGGTATATTGGTTGAACGCCTCGCAATGTGCCTCGCAAATATGTCAAATCACGTCGCAAATATAATATTTGTTGTAGGCGACTCCTAACCGCTTCCCATATGCATCCCTGTCTCTTGATTGTAGGCTTTTGGCCGAATTGACTCCTATAATACAATCCGTATAAAGCGAGAACGTATGGACGCACCCACACATGCATGCATGAATAAAAGGATAAAGCTCTCGGCGTTGATCAATCCCTGAAGGATGCGCTATGCATTCGACTTCATTAAGGATCGTTGGAGGTGATTGAATGCATATCTGGCCTTTACAATGACTCGCGATGGCTTGCCGATGTATCGAGCCAGTGTTGCTATTCTCCCAGACAAGTCTGGTACCAATTTGCCGACCCCGGAGGGATGGAAGGCTTGGTGGCCCATGGGCGCAGAGATCGAGTCCACGCGCGTGTCGCAGTTGCTCCGAACAAGAAAATTTTTTTATTTGTAATTCAAATGCATGTAGCGCAGTGGTTAGAGGTGCTTTCCAAATACACATGCGTTTAATCTTCCACCCCGCTCACCAAAAAGCCTTCCACCTCTCCGAGCGGGCTTGACAACTTGCTACTAGACTTTGTCTGGAAGGATAACATTACTGGCTCGATACATGGTAGGCCACCGTGAATCATTGTAAAGGTCAAATATGTGCTCAGCCACCTCTAAGGATGTTTAATGAAGTGGAGTGCAGAACTCGACTATCAGAGATTTGCCGACACTGAGCGCATTATTTTTTTTATCACAAATGCATCAGCTGGTAACAACTCTTGACACTGGATGTTTCATTTGCAGTGTTCCACTTTAGCTCACGTTTTCAAACAGATGAAGCATAAGAATCGAAAAAGTGCTTGAGATGTATAGAGATGGATGGAGAGGAGTATGAGAAGCGCGCTGAAATATAGAATAAGTAGAGAGGAATGTAGTGGGAAGATGAGAGAAGATAAGAAGGTAAGTGACGAACAAGGAAGAAATAGAAATAACGGCAGAAGTCTATATCCACTTCCTCACCTGTTTCAATTCTTGAATAACTCGCTTCCATAGACTCTGATGGCGTCAGCACAACACAGATGTTTTCTGCTAGTTCCTGTTTCGTTCTCGTACATCCTTCATCAACGCATGACATGGAGCCATAAATGTTTCACTTCTGATCTGCATTTTCTTTGTTTTCGCACATGGAGCAAGGGAAATATCCTGTACTGTCAAGTGTGGCTTAATTTTAGGCTGCGAGATGTATTTTAGAAACCGTGTTCTAGCGCTCTGTAGCTGTTGGGGACTTTTCGACGTAGCTAAATTATCTAAAAATTTCTAAGCTCATCAGCAAGGTGTACAGGAAGCTATTGAGTCCTACACATGAGCTCCGCTTTCTGCTTCCATCAGCCATGCGATGGTTTTGTTCATCATGAGGGTTCCCGTGAAGCTGATGCTGATCTCTCCGTTTTCTGTAGAATTTTTTCTTCCAAATTTCCAATACGTCAAGTTAAACATTTTAGCTGAATGTCGGAGGATATTTCAAGCATTTAAAAAACAAATGACCCCATTCTTCCTTTATTGCATCAAATTTCGTGAGAGCTCGGACTCTTTGCTATTTATTGGCTACTATATTTTTGCTCTCTTCTTGAGGCCTTTGGGAAACCGCTTTACTGGTACTTCTTCGATGACCACGACAGCGCCGCCAAAGCATTAATGAAATCTTTATCCTTAAAATACAAATAACTCTTCTCCTACTTTTTTGTTCTTCCTGGGCTTCTCAGGTAGCGAAACGACGGATGCCTATCGGATTTTGATGTACCAGACAGCGATTATTTCTTCGAATGCATCGTCATTGAGGGCAGATGGCATATTTGCAAAAGAATTTTAATTTTTCTTTATCATAATTATGACTTTCGTCTTGAATTTAATCGTGATAAAAGTGGAAATTACACTTCGAAAAGATTACCTCTACAGTAGAGACGTCTGTTCACTATCTTTTTTAAGTTGTCAACTTTTCGAATGTTGTATTGTTCTGCGGTTAAGGAATAATCATAAATGATCATCGATGACTCGTAAAATACGTGTGAACACTAATGCGCTAACATGTGTTCATTTCTGGGCATCTAGGTTCTTTTTCACCTTTTTCACACTGATCTCCAGTGCTTGTCTTCCATTTTTGATACTTCAGAGGCATTTACTTATGAGATGTCAAGCGCTGGCCACGAGTGTAGTGCACAATACACACGCAATTTTCCAGATCAGCCCGTCGGCCGTCTAATTTCGACAATTGAAACGACCAAAGAAAATTTTTGGAATGAATACCGCCTCGGTAAACTCCAGGAATCTCTTTCAGCTGCAGAGCCAACAAGGCCTAACCAAACACAGATTTTGTAGAGGTCTTTTCATAAATATATCTTCCGAATTTCTCGTTTTGTTCTATAATTTTTTCAAATAAACCACTGCCGCCAATATTTATCTTTATGCTTTATAACTTATTCCGCCTTTACTTCACATATTGATGTTTCTGGTCTGAATAAATTACCCGTTTAATTCCTTCTTTATGAAACATTGGAAATGATTCGTGGACCACAAACCGAATAATGTCACATTATTAGATCGTGGGAAGCTATAATCCAAACGACCATCGAAGTTTAACTACTCAATTGTTATTTTTTATCATTCAATGATGAAGGAAAGACAAGAGCTGTGAAGTTCTACTAGTGCTTGTAATTTGCAATATCGATGAACTTAGAGAGTTTTACTTCCTCTGCAAGTTAAGATAGAATTGAGATTCTCATAATTTCGCATTTTAGTGGAGACTCCTTTTGTCTTTGGCGATATCATGATCAGCCATCTGGAAACGTCTTCCTCCAAATGTTGTGGGAGCTAGCAAGAGATGTGCCGGACCAGACTTTTTAATTCCGAAATGGCGAACAACCGTTCAGTTTCAACGAAAGCATCCAGTAGTGGACCATCGTGATGCTTCTTTCTTCTTTTGCCATATGATGCACTGTGAAATTAACAACCATTTCCACATAAAAGCTCTAAAGCTGTCGGCGTTGACCAATCCCTGAGGGATGCGCCATGCATTCGACTTCATTAAGTATCGTTGGAGGTGATTGAATGCATATCTGGCCTTCACAATGACTCGCGGTGGCCAACCGATGTATCGAGCCAGTGCTGCCTGCTAGCCTCCCAGACAAGTCTGGTACCAATTTGCCGACTCCGGAGGGATGGAAGGCTTGGTGGGCCATGGGCCCATTTCACGTGCCCGCCGCAGTGGCACCTCCAACCACTGCGCCACACGCGCCCCTCACCATTTCAACATATCTATAAAAAATAGCGTGAATGCGCTCGCGGACCTGACAAGCAAGAGCATGACGAATGTGAGCTCAATAATTGTAAAAGGGCAGGAGTCGAAGAAAGATCGTAATAGCGTGAAGGCACATTTCTTAATTTTTTTTATAATGATATGGCAGAGGCGCGTGTGGCGCAGTGGTTGGAGGCGCCACTGCGAGACGGAGGAATTCATCTCTCTGGCTCGGTCTCCCAAGTCCGGCGCTTCCATCAGAGAGCCTAGCTAAGAGTAAACCAATATCAAGATCCATCACAGTCCTGGTGTCAAAGTCGAATGGTAGCAAATCCTTCTCTGATCCACAAGGGCTGCGACTCCCTGCAGTGGTGAAGACCTGGGGCAGCCTTTGGCCAGGCTGATCTCGGGATTCAAGGGAACCACAACGGCTTAATCAGCAAATCTTCGAGAAGTGGAGGTTATGCTGAAGCCTGCACAACCAATGAGAACAGGCCATTCAACTATCAAGTATCAAGTAAGTATTCCTCCAGCTAATTGCGCTGTCTTAAAATATTACCGACTTTCAGGTGCTAAAAGCTCAAAATGAAGGATGGTAAAAAAAAGTAGCTGTTCAGCAGAATACGGTGGAAGGGAACAGAGGCGTTCTTTTCTACTAAAATTGTTATTGGTTCCTAAAAGTTCAAGACTGCAGATGGTCACCAAAAGTGCAACACATTTAAGAAACAATCAACAGGATACGCTGTGGACACAATGAGGAAAGAGATGAGGGACAGATGGAGCGAACAGATATCGATATAGCTACGGTGTATTACGAATATGATATTGTAACCAATGATTCGAATTATGGCATATGCATAGGGTGATAGTAATCTTGTTCTTTACGCGGAAGGAAAGGCTACCCATCTGCTGCTTCGACCCTGCGCCGTATTCATCGAGGCTCTTATCCCAGTGGATTTGGAGAGTTAATACCAGAATGTCTGAGAGTGGTTCATTTCCTTCAACCCACATAACAACTCTCCATCATGGTTACCAGGGTAGTACACAGAGATTCAGCTCCACAAGTATTCGATGACATTCGTAGCGAAGATGCAGAAATCCTCAAACGAAAGATCAACCCACACCGAAAAACTTTTGAAGGCCTTCATGGATAGCGCGTGGAAGAAAACGGAGTTCAGGAATTGGGTAGTACTGAAATCCGCACAGTATCGCACACACACACATGGACTCTTGTAACAGATCGATTCAGGATATTTAGATGGAGGATCTTATGGACTATAAATGCACTGTGGATGAAAATAAAGTACAAAAAGTAAATAAGAAGCAATTTGATCAAACAAATGAACCTCCTAATTTGTTCTCTGTTAACTAGTAAGAATAATCTGTACGGACATAGGTCGATTCAGTGGACACTTCTGTAGTGTCCAGATTCTATACTAAATATGATCATCGAATTCTCCTTGTGGAGATTTAAATCAGTAATTTGCTGGAAAAAACTCGTGTCCACGTCCAAGAGAAAAGAAGCAAGTCGCACATGACGAGGATATTCTCAGAAAAATTTTCACCACATATGATTGTCGCCTCAGTTCCGCAGACAAGAAGTTCAGAATTCTAGGACCCAGTAACATCACTTCCGATGTGCAAGAAGATGATCTAGTGCGAAAAGACGGGCCGACACCATCGTCTAATAGACTCCAAGTTCTGCTCACACAGATGTGATCGTTCCCCACATGGGCCGCGCGGTTTGGGGATTTTTATGTGTAGCGGAAATAGTCTAGAAAAGAGATTTCTATAGAATAGATTAGCCATAGAAAGCAGTTTCAGCCAGATGGTTTTGTGTTTCATTGTTCTGCCCTTTACCAAAATTCCCGATTTTCTGTGCTCGTGAATGAGATATTCTTACTGTTTTATTAATGTCGTTTGCAGCAAAATAGGAGAAAATGATTAGTGTACAAGTCTTACTTAGGCGGACATCTGTATACTAATTACTCGTGTTGACGATTTCCTTAGGTCGTAAATCTTGTGCAGAAATAGACCAACGTTGTTGGTATCTGTACAAAAAACGGAGGACTTTCCTTGAAAAGAGGGCAATGGAAGCATAACGCAGTCGCTGAGCTGTAGTGGTCTCCAGTAGGCAAGGAAACAAGGATGCTGCTATAATATCTAGAGTTCATCACTCGATCCTATCCTCAACTCATTAAGGGTGGAGGCCATAGGAAGCTACAATAAATTGAACCTGTTCGTAGATGCAAAGGACCAGTTGGCTTCCGTACATGCGACTTTTCTTCTACCTCGTCACTGCTTCAGATTGTTTAATGAATTCATGGAAGATACTTTGCGAGCAACTACAGAAAACATCCCTTACTCAGTTCAAGACAGATATCCAATAAGTGTTTTGTTGGAAGAGGTAAGACTTCCACACTGATGACCTCTCATTTCTTTAAGGAAAGCAGAAGCGTTCCGTCGAAAATATAGACACGATGTTGTAAGACGATATCAAGGCAAAAAGCACGTTGTCCAGTTGAAGAAGAACACCAGTAATTTTTCTAAATTATTGCTTAAGTTGCGGATGCTACGAGGGCAATCTACTAGGTCTCCCCGAAGTTAATGTTCGATATCTGTCAGATTTGTAATCTCATTCTTATTGTAGATGGTTTAGCAATTGCTTTTCTTTTTAATGCTGGAGTATCATATAATATTGTAGAGCTAATTTTATGCACTTCCGAAAATTTTGAGGCACTTATAATATGAGTCATGTTTTTAACAAATTTGGAAACCTGGAATTTTAGTTGTCGAAACAGCTATTTCTAGGAATTCACACAAGAAAATGGTACATCCAAACGACTGGATACATTACAGGATATAGAGCCAATGAAGTTTTCTTATCGCGCAGTGCAGCGTTTACAGAAAACTTCGTCGTGGCAAAGTGGCGAATTCAACCTTCGAGATAACGGAGATCGCAGACGATCTTCTGCTTTTGACGACTCTGAATTGAACGTTTCTCTGCAACCATATACCACTGTTCCATAACTTGAAGAACTCAATTTAAGTATCTCAACTGTATTAGAATATTTGGAAAACATTGGAATGCCGGAAAAGCTTCACAAGAGGATTTCGCACAGATTGAATGGCAATAAAAAAAACCTTTGGTTTAAGGTATTGACGGCACTTCTTCTGAACAATTGCGGCGCCGTTTCTCAATTCTATTATGATATGACGATGAATGGATTTTCTGTGATAACTGGAAACGATTGGCTCAATCGTTGTGGTTGATTTCGCTGCCGTGAAAATAGTAGTAGGCAGTAATTAAAGTGTAAACATTGTGATTTCGACTGCAGCCTCAGCGTAACTGGGTTCAATGCCGATATGGGCTCCCTAGGTCACCACCGTTAACGGGTGAATACTGATGGCACTGGTAGATAAAAAACTAGCTGAGAGGAATGCAGAATAAGGACCTCTGTGGAGCAGTTTGTAATGCGCAGGCCCCCGGAGAAAGAAATCGTGGTTCGATCTGGCCAGGGGATTCTTTTGCGAACATCTCAGCGTCGTTATAACTGGCTCATTGTTTGAACAGTGATTAAATGAAACTCCGAAGCACTCCTCATATCAAAATTGCACCAAGGCATGGTCATCTAACGGTTTAGTAATTTGCTGCTGGTTGAATCCATCACAACTTCCTGAACCACAACGATAGGATTGTGGCGGAGAAATACGTCCAGTAAATCGACGAAATGCATCAAAAACTTTAATTGATGCGTTCCACATAGACGAACAGAAGGACAACAATCATTCTACACGATAACGCGCGCTGGCCCGTCGTACATGAAACACTGTAGAAGCTTAACGAACCACGAAGCTCTGTCTCATTCACAATACCTACGGGACTCTCGACTACCGAACACTCCTTATTCAATCAGTTGCACAACTTCTTATACGAGATATGAAGACATCAGAAACAAGCCGAGACGAAAACTGCCTTGAGAAACCTCATATCCTCTAAAATTCCGGAGTTTTACACAGTCGAAAAGGAAAAATTGTTTCCTGTAAACGAAAATCTGTAAGCTCTAATGGTTTTTATTTCGGCTCGTAAAGTTTATTTCGAGCTGAAATGTGTTATTTTAAAGAATGCAGGCGGGAAATCCCGAACTAATGTCCGAACAGCCTAATAGAACAAGCTTCCTGCTGACGAAATTCTAATTAACAGTTCACTGAATGTGGTACACAAACCCTTATCTGTTTTTACGGAACTGGAAAATGAACCATGCAGCATAAACTCATTAGCGATCCCTGAGCAAACATTACCACTGATTTTTGCGGCTTCACACGTTCAAGTTCGAACTGACACAAAAGAAATTTGAATTGAAATTGTGCTGCGACCACGCATAGTTTTGAAGACATGGTACTTAGGCAGCCAGGTTCAAGTATGTTCCTATGTAGCTAAATGTTCTGTTTTGGGAAATTAGACCCACCTTATTGCTTGCGCATTCGTGCATGTATTTGGAAATCATAAATGAAGAATACCTGCAAGAAATTACTGCCGACACAGCTACAAAGCATATGCGATGAGAAATTCTCACATTTGATGGATGTCGCAAACGAATCCGCTAATAGAGCCGGTCAAACGGACATGAAAACATAAAGTTTAGCTGCAGCAGGAAGCATGAGAAGTAGAAAGATATAGAGCACAGGTAATTTCCGCTTAGAAGTCCTTGCTACATTTTTTTAGAATGACCCATGAACACAATTACTGTGGAGATCATCACTTCTTGCATTCGATTGATTTCCTTGCATCCAACATCAACAATGCTCTTCAAATATTTGGCGTGTTGTTTCGGCTGCAGCTTAGAATTTCGTCTTCCTTATTAATGTCATAGAATGATGGTTGAGTCGACTATCCTTGCAATTTTGTAGATAGATGGGTCCAGACGTTCTCACATGGATTGGAGTAGAGAGTTGGAGAAGGAGTCGAACTAGGGTCATGCATCATGATCGACGGCATCAATAACCACTGAACCATCGCCAAAGTTTCATTACCTTTGAGGGTAGACAAGAATGATAGCTCACTAATATCTTTAATCTAAGTTATTGTAAAAGGAAATTCCACGATCAGTGGAAATGAAAGCCAATAATTAATAAATAGGATTAGATAAAAACGTGGAAAGTCATATCAATGGGCTACGCTGCTGCGCGGGACATAATGTAGAAGAACCTCTGGCGACGTTTCTGCGAAATGTAGGATTTACGCGGCAGCACAGAAGTTGTGCAGTTATGAAAATAATCCACAAATCCTTTTGACTAGTAAAGCACCATAAGATGAGCAAATTGTCCACTCTGCCTTTTTCGACCTTCATACAGCTTCACCACCATCAAATATTTTGAAATGCGAACAGGTTTTCAGAGGATTTTGCCCGTTCGATTCATCTTCAACACAATATTGCAATTGCTTCGGTGATACGTACAGTAGAAAAGAAAAACAACGTTTTCAAAGGATCGCACTCCTAAATATTGTCTTAGCTCGAAAACTAACAAAACTTATACCTACAAAACCTTTACTCTTTCAAGAAAAAAACGCGAAAATCTGTAATCCCCGAAAATTATGGAACGTTAACAGATGGGATTTTTACGATTCAAATTCGTATTTCTCTAAGTTCTACATGCGACCGTTACTGACCTAATGGTGATAGATATGTGATACTATTTTAGACTGCTACCTTAATAACTTAGGCGACAGTAACTTCTTTTGGGTAGATTAGAAATGGCAATTATGTGACCAGAAGCTTACACATTGCAAAACGTTGGTGACGGTACGTTAATCAACAAAAAATCGAATATTCATGAAGTTTATTTGGCCTTGTTCGGTCTTGATAGAGCTAGTAATCATAGAATGTAGTAAGGACACTTGATCAGATTCAAGAGACTCCTAATTAAGCTAAGACGTAGATCGTAAACAAGAAAGAAAGGCGAGAGTAAGAGACATCAGATAAAAGCACCAGATTGCAATTAAATAGTAGAGTTTATATGGAAATTGAATTACAAAGTAAAATATTCCTTGCTCAAATTTATGTATAACACAACAGGCTTTAAGTTAGCAGATAACTTAATAATAGTACGAAGACATCACTTTGTTGAAGATGTGATGCCGTCAGCGAAACAAACTCATTTTGAATGCGATGCTTTAGTAAAGCTTGAGCGAGGAATGTGTCGAATCACAGGATTTATCAACAAAGAAGGTGAAAAGGTATTTAATAGGCTTGCCATAAACAACATAGAAAACACTGAGCAAAAACGTATAACAATGAATCATCGGAGAAGTCGTGAGCGTTCAGTCTACACTTGAACGCTATGAAGAATAGAATGTAATATCAATATACCCATGAAACCGGCAACCATTGTGGACAAGCTGGCAACTTCTCCGCAATATTTTCAAGTTGACTGATTGTTTCGTCAATATCGTTATTCACAATAACGTAATCAAACAAATGACCGAACGCCTGTCGCAGAATTTCCGATTCTCGCAACAGCCGCTCAAGACTACCATCAGGCTAAAATTGTCGAATGTTGAGAAGAAATAAATTGCAGAAGCATACGAGACTCACATCTTGGAGACCTTGGAGGTTTGGTGCAGCAATGAAGACTACAAAAGGGGAGTACTCTGCCGTTCTGAGCACCTTAACCAGGAGACAGAATTACATTACATTACTGTGCTTAACTATATTACTGTAATACATGAATAACACATTTTACCTTCAGTGCTTGAGGCTCAACATCTAATATTGCAACTTTTCCACTTTTATGAATGTTTCGTATAGTCTCGAGCTTCGTTCCATACATACCTGCAAGAAATCAAAATATGCATACAATAAACAAAGCTCGTTCATCGAAATTCGTCTTACTTACTCTCTTCGTGAGTTCCATACTCAAGATATTCATTGTTTTGTATGTCTGCGAGCATTTGGTCGCTTGAAACAAAAAAATAGTGTTTTCCATCAACTTCGTCTTTCCTTGGAGGCCTAGTGGTGTCTGAAAATTATAAAACCTCAGCTGACTCATGGTGTCACTTCAAACAAATAAGTTAGTCACTGCGACCTACGTGGTATTGGGTATGCAAATTTGGTAGGATGCCTGTGAATCAGAGTGTTCTTGATATGCCTTCGTCCTACACCATGAGCTCCTAATAACACCAGCGTCTTCCTACGATACTGCGATAGGCGCATCACCTAGAATTCATTATACTTCGAAAACGTTTTCAGGCATTAACAATAGGACTAGTGCACGTACAGACCTCTTCATAAGTAACGAGATCAAGTTGATCAAACAGAGCAGAATGCTTCTGGAGGTATTTTGTTGTGTAATACTTCTTCCTCCTATTGAACCACATACAGTGCGCTAGAAATCATAGATGATGGAGAATAGCGAATTGCAGTATTCAAAAAAAAAGGATAAGAAGATTAATAATACAAAACTTCGCCAATTGTTACGATTGACGTTGCTGTCCACCACATTAATTAGTGAAACGTGAATAATTATTCACGCAACAAACGTACATTGGTCCTTAGCCCGTTCCATAGCAAGGCAAGCTGTCCTCCATTCCTGAAGTTCAGGTGAAGGGATCAAGCCAGCAACATGCCCGGCAAGCAAAGACGATGTTCCAAGTGAAGGAAAACTGGATACAAATCGTGCTTGCCACCAATTATGATCATCTTTTGAAATCACCTAAATAGGATGATGCATTTGTCTATTTCTTATTAAATTTCAGTTATTCTTCAGTACCTTACCTGAAGTACATCACCAGTTTTGAAAGGTACGCCTGCTTGTGGACATGGGATCAGGTCATCTTGAGAAGGATCATAATCGAATTGTGCACGAACAAATATTTCACAAGCTGGAGGAGCAGACCGATACGATGGTACTATTTTGAAGGTGACCTGAATATATCCTAATCAACAACGAATTCATTTATATACAAAAAATTACCTACGAAAAACACACAAACATATGTGGTGTCTGACCTGTCCTCGAGCGTCTCTCAGCATTTGTTGGAGTGATTCGACAGGTCGATTGTTAACGGATACACCATCGATCTCTCGAATTTCGTCGCCAACATGGAGGGTTGCTTAACGAAACTTTTGTTTAGGAAAAAGACCAATTCAAAGGCTGTCCTAGTATAACACATTTCATTTTTCTAACTATACTCGACAACTTCCACATATTACCAAAAGTCGAACCTGTTTGTATAAAATTTGTATAAAATTTTGTGCAAAGTTCGTATTTGTTTGAAATTACTACTGTAGATACTAGGGCAGACTATGGCCTGGCTGATCTCGGGACACCAGGGAATCACAATGGCTAAACCAGTAAAACTGCGAAAAAATGGAAATTATGCGGGGGCCCACACAACCGGTGAAGACGGGCCATCCAAGCAATCAAGTATCCAAGTATCACTATAGATTTGCAAGAAAGTAGTGTACTTTTATCAAACATAAAGTACATCGATTTACAAATTGTTATGATATATCTATTAAAAGTACACAAATGAATGGGGGAATTTTCAAATCGATAAAAAATAGTCAGACTGAAGTAAACATGAGATTTGTAAAAATTACGAAAATCTGTCTATCACCTTGTCTATGAACCATTCCACCATGCATTATGCGGGCCACAAAACATCTTCCATCTTCTGTGACCTAAAATTCGATCTCTTCCATTACTTTCATTTGCTTATATTCTAATGCAACGGACCTTTAACGTAATTCCCATAGGCTCTTCAGTGTCTTTCTGAAATTGCACCACTCGAATCCTTGAAATGGAGCCCATCAATAGATCATCGTCGTCATCACCTATTACAATGCAGTTGCTAGATTATAAAGCAACATCATAACTTTTATTGTTCTGACCTCTATTTTTCCACCAGATGTGTCTAAAAGTTTGACTTAATGAAGGTAGGAAGTAAAAAGAAACCTGTAACTGATGCGGGCGAAAATTCATCCACAGAAGTGCCAGCTCGTTTGGCTCCTAGAGGAAGCACACCACCATTCAAATAAGAATTTTGAACAGCAGTCTGAAAAAGACTACACGAATTTCAAATAATTCAAAGAAATATGGCTCAATTCATGGAAGTGAAGCTCGCACATATGTCCATTGTTTATGTCGTAGGAAATGAACCAGCAAGCTCTCATTCTCAACGATATATAAAAGGATAAAGGATAAAGCTCTCAGTGTTGATCAATCCCTGAGGGATGCGCCATGCATTCGACTTCATTGGGCATCATTGGAGGTGACTAAATGCATGCCTAACCTTTGCAATGACTCGCGGTGGCCTACTGATGTATCGAGCCAATACACCTATCGCTTAGACGGGTCGGGCACCAATTTACCGACCGTAGAGGATGGAAGGCTTGGTGGGCCAGGAGCATGGGGAACGATCCCATGTGTTATTGCAGGGCGCCTCCGACCACTGCGCCACATGCACCCTTTGCACTTGCACCATTTATGTATACAAATACATATATAAATATATACATACATGTTTATTTTGCGAACTTGCCTTTCACACAGTTCAGATTTCCAGGCAATTTCTTGATGAATTTATGAAAATGAATTCGTAATTGGCTGTAAAAGTGTACCTGTGAGGAAGACGGGACATTCTGTGAAGTTTCATCTCTGTCTTCTCCTTCATAAACCTCTGAAATAACGACGTCGTGAGCTTGAAGACATGCCTGAAATGGTTCGGAAATCTATCTACACCAACAACCCCATTTCTATTTCAGTTTTACATCCAATATAGCTAAAATGCTTATGACATTAAATCTAACTTTCCCGCAGGTATAATAGCAACCATCTTGCAGTTCAAGTGGTCTTTTACAGAGAAGAGAAAATATAGTTAACCTCATTTAAATATATCCCATATCCGAACGAGTGCAATGTTCAAAGCACTTTAACTCGAATAAATCACCTGTCCCTTCAAAAATTCAAATTCGAAATAGCGAAATCGAACAAAAGAGAAGAGAATGATAAATTAAGCTGTTTTAGAAGTAAGATAACAAGAAAGTCAGTATCGGAGATATGTTTGAATATCTAGTCAAAGCAAGCAGTTCGATCATAACTAAGCGATAATTTCGTTGAGATTCTTCTATTGTAAATCCTAGCACGAATTCTTCGAATAAAAACATCAAATGAGAAAAAAACACACACAATTTGATACTTACTTGGACACTTGGATGGGCCCCAGCACAATCTTTACTCTATCTGAGTTTTGCTGGTTTAACTATTGCGGTTCCCTGGATCCCAGAGGACAGATAGGTCAAAGTCTCCCCCAGGTCTTCACCACCACATGCATTCGCCACCCATGTCGATCAGAGGAAGATTTGCCATCATTCTACTAGTTTGATAACATAATGGTGGTGGATCCTGGGATTGGTTTACTCTTAGCTAGGTGGGCTTCCTAATGGAAACGCCGGACTCCTTCTCAGCTTGGGAGACACTGAGAAGGAGAATGAATCACCCGCTGTATATCCCAGCTCGACATCCAGGAACACCTCCCAACCACGATGACACGCTAAACTATTGGGAGGCAAACAATACTACCAATTTGATAGTGGAAGAAAGTCAGAAGCTAAAGTTCGCTATGTGGGAACCTTTCTTTAGCACAAGAAAGAGAAAAAAAAACTCGAACGAAGAAGAAACCATGGAAAGTGTTCAACTACAACTAACTTTCATATCATTCGAGTGCAAAAGTTGCCGCAACTCCAGGGCTTCGGGTGTTGGATGAAGCAGAGAATCAATATGTGCTGTAACCTGAATAAAACTTAAATACGAAAAAAAACCAAAGCAAAAATGATCCGGGTGTCTTTCGCGTACTGAACGGGCTCTTAAGCAGTACAAGCCTTAGCTAATGAAACTTTCAGCGACCTAATATTTTTGTAGCGGGAAGAAAAAGAGAACGGATTAGAATCACTCGGAGAAAATATTTCCGGAATGTTCCAAGATAAAGCTAAATGTGACTCAAATAATATTGCTTCAGGAAACAGTACTAACATACTAATATTGAGATACATTATTCGAAAGCAATGAAAACATATTACGCCGCAGTATCTCGCCCACAGACATCATCTCCCGCTTCGCGGTTCCCCATCATAGTCCACATTTCTGAAGTCCTTTGTAAACATTTAGTCAATAATTTAATACTGTAAATGTCTACATTTGAATGTGTTGTACGATGAAATTGCAGCAGAGACAGCGCACGGATTTAACCGAACCATGACAAACCGTGATTTCTAGTGGTCACCACACGACAATCAAGTTTCTGTAGGCTGTATTGGATCCGTTGCGTATTATCCGTTATGCTCACCTCAAAGAAAAACAAGGATATCAAGTAATATCCTTACTAAGAGTAGTCACTGCGCAATTCTGTCGATAGAAAAAGCGATTAGTTACCACGGCACTCAGGCGGGACGTCGAGACATCTTCGTAACCTCATTTCTGACACTATCGCTATCTTTGCACCTTCCTCAGCAACAACGATTTCTGTGGCTTGACAAACAAACGCAACCAAAAAATAGTTTTTTTTTGTAAATTATTAGGTGTACAATAAAACTGCTCTTCAACTACACCTGGCGGAACACCTGTAATAAGAAAGTTAACCATTGAGCACAAAAACCACAGTGCTATATCAACGCTCACTGTCGCGATAACAGTGCTTTCAGGGCTACCAGTCCGAAAACCTCGCTACGCTCACTTTACGTTCAAAAATTGATCACGTGGATGACAGTAAACAGGGTTTCCACATCATCATTAGTCTAAAATCGTGGAACACTTTCACTTACTAAGTGTCATAACGCTGAAGTAAGAGTTCAATAGGAGTGCAGATAATTGACATTCCCAGCATTGACTTTCTATTCACCTCGGCACTGGATTATAAATGCATCTCTTCTTTCTCAGCATTCGAAAGGTTTTTATACAGCATATAGTTATATATCCTGTATACCAATTATATTCTCTTCGTAAACAGTGTATGCTAAAATGCTCCATTGTGAGCGAGGAGAATGCTGGTGCTAAGAACTTCCAGTAGCAGCTGTCAGCAAAGTCTTGACACTTGGGGGCAGAAGTGTTTTTCTATGTGGATTTCAACGAGCCATCAGTTTGCAGAAGGAAATCGTAAAACACTGCAAAACTAAACAAATAATAACACCGAAAATTAGCATAAATCCGTCGTTACATGATAGCCTCAACACGATTATGACGATACCCGTTCATTTACGTATCTAAAATTCACAAAATAAGCGAATTCAGTGGTGACACGCTGGTCCTCGTAAGAGGTAATCGCATATTCGAAGCTAGGATACTGCCTCGAGTTTTGCAAGTATCTTAACATTATCCTAGCTTCGAATATGCGATTACATCATTGTAATTGAATTCTATTCTACTCACGAAAGTATTCCACTAGTTCAAGGTTAAAAATTAAAAAAAAAACCAGATAGAGCAACACTGAAATAACCACCACTAAAGTGGCGATTGATAACGGACAAGACACCAACTCACATCACGACTTAATCCTGATGCCTCCTTTTCCAATGCTACTGGATGACAGCTTAGTTGTGAGATTCGGTCGTACAACTGAAAACGCTAACACTAGATTGCAACAGATATATGCAAGAATATTTGACTAATGGGAATAAGGTCCACACTAAATTTAAAATGTTGGTAACCAGTACACCAATTACATAACGGGGAAATTTGACGAAACCAACACTGTGTAACATATAACATAACAACTGACGGCAATCCAAGCTTTCCGATAATGCGACAGAAATAACATAACATAGCGTGAAATTTCGTCATGCAGCAGAACTATGGAATTGGCAGGAACTACAACCACAATAAAAAAGAGAATCATATGCACTCGATGGAAACACACCTACAGTAATCAACGAGCAATGAATGACGGAACAAGTAACAACCCAGACTTGAAGTTGCTTAAGAAGAGTCCATTATTTAATAAAAACAACAAATACTTTGGTAAAAAGAGAAATAATGGTAAACAACTACACCACTGTCGAAGTGATCTCACAGGAGAGGTTAAAATTATTGACAGACCGAAGGTTTCCTGTGGATTTGCGGTTCACAGACACATTCGTTAGACAAGAGAGAGAATACAGAATAGAACCACGACAACATTGACCATCACGACTGCTTACAGAACCAAAGCACGAGACACACAACGAAACGAATACGACCAAGAACGCTGAGAGGCACAGGAAAGATAAAGTGGAACAGTGTCGGTGCCATAGGCTGAACGCGAACCCAACTGGCCTCTACCTAGGGGCGTGACACGCTTTCGGGTTGCGCCAGAGCACCCAGCCAGCAACGCCTGCGCCGACGATCGAACAAGGGCCGTTACTAAAGAGCTCGTACTGTAGTTATGAGTCGGGTCGTACCCACCTGTTGGGGAACGGTGACTTGGGCGACCTGCGAGTCGTGCGCCATGCCGCGCGCACACTGCCGACATCGATTCGGGCGCCAACATGGGCGCCGCCTCTTCATTCAGTCAATCAATGTTCATCATATCCACTACATCCCCCAGGCACCATAGATGGAATAGTCTCCTATGCTTTCTACCCATACGGCAGTTCTCGAATAGCCTGTGGTGTTGACGCGCCCACATGGACCGCGTCTTTTCACACTAATCATCTATGCGTTTACTTTGTCAGACGTCCACTTTTCATGTTCCATTGTTTTCTTGATTCAGTTTTTCTAAAATATGAGTCAAACATCTCGAAATCAGGTCTTTTTCCCATACATGGCTATGTGGTTAGCGAAAAGTAACACAAGTAATGGTGGCTTCGAACCACTTATGATGTTCCCCTACTTGGTGACTATAAGAGTTGAAGGCTAAATCTTGTTACGCGATAGCAAAGTGAACTCAATTCAAGGAATGAAACTCAATAAGA
This sequence comes from Angiostrongylus cantonensis, assembly GCA_009735665.1. Lineage (NCBI taxonomy): Eukaryota > Metazoa > Nematoda > Chromadorea > Rhabditida > Metastrongylidae > Angiostrongylus > Angiostrongylus cantonensis. The sequence continues at coordinate 60,624 of MQTX01000066.1, read as the reverse complement.
TGCTGTGCCAAGAGGTGCCATGAAGCCCAAGGGGCGATAATGACACATTTCAGTCTAGTACTATGCTGAATATGAATCCACTAGCTGATTCACTGGAATGTAGCTTCACTCAGCTATGCTTCATTGTAAAATCAAACATATTCGTTCACATAATTGAGAGAAATCATTTCATTTGCAGTCTTTTTCTGGGACATTATTAAGAAGCGCTGAAGAAAATTAGCTTTTAGCGTTTCGATAAATCGCCACACAACTACACATTCAATGATCTGAGAAATATCCCAGTTCGAACAAACCTGCAGCAATTCCACGAAGCGATTATCGCACACCACGGGATTCGTCAAAACATTGAGAGTTTCAAAGAGGGGTGGATCGCAGATAGAAGCGATAATGTCCAACGAAGTCAAAATCTGAATATCACAAGAAACGTTATGGAAAAAACCATTTTGGTGTCTATGTGGGTCTTCGAAGTAGCGAATTAAGGCATCTGGTGATGGCGGACGATTACTTAGTTACTTATTCACTTAGCGCTTGTTCACTTAGTTTCAAATCGTTCCTATTCCTTTCAAACATCTTTAAGTGTTAAATCTTCTTCAATTCTTGTTGTACAATGGGGGTTGATTCTTGAATATCAAGTTTTTTTTTAATCGAAGACCACAAGAGAATGCCATACATGTAAATATCTCCAACGGTATCCCTCACATGACAACACCAAGTACACAAGAAATAGATACATAAAGAAAGCAAACGATAACAAGCGTGGACCATCGACTCGGATCATCGGCTCTGATGAAGACGAAGACGTCGAAACGTTAGCCGATAATAAATATTATTATCAACCTCGTGTAAGCTCATCAAAGAAAGAATACATACTGATTAAGCACACCGAGGTTCAAGGAAAGTCGGTTTCGAAGTATTAATACGCTTTGTGCTAGCTAATGACAACACCGACTTCTGCACGATGTGCGCGATGATATATGTCCGGAAGAAAAACAAGTTGTTATCAACGGGCATTATCATTATATCTACCATCAGCATCGTGTATAAAAGGGCATCACTGAATGAGTGTGCCTCATTCGAGGAGACGGACCGCTGAAGAAGACCTGACTCGACACGAAGGCGAAGCCGCCAGCATAAATCCGTCGTTACATGATAGCCTCAACACGATTATGACGATACCCGTTCATTTACGTATCTAAAATTCACAAAATAAGCGAATTCAGTGGTGACACGCTGGTCCTCGTAAGAGGTAATCGCATATTCGAAGCTAGGATACTGCCTCGAGTTTTGCAAGTATCTTAACATTATCCTAGCTTCGAATATGCGATTACATCATTGTAATTGAATTCTATTCTACTCACGAAAGTATTCCACTAGTTCAAGGTTAAAAATTAAAAAAAAAACCAGATAGAGCAACACTGAAATAACCACCACTAAAGTGGCGATTGATAACGGACAAGACACCAACTCACATCACGACTTAATCCTGATGCCTCCTTTTCCAATGCTACTGGATGACAGCTTAGTTGTGAGATTCGGTCGTACAACTGAAAACGCTAACACTAGATTGCAACAGATATATGCAAGAATATTTGACTAATGGGAATAAGGTCCACACTAAATTTAAAATGTTGGTAACCAGTACACCAATTACATAACGGGGAAATTTGACGAAACCAACACTGTGTAACATATAACATAACAACTGACGGCAATCCAAGCTTTCCGATAATGCGACAGAAATAACATAACATAGCGTGAAATTTCGTCATGCAGCAGAACTATGGAATTGGCAGGAACTACAACCACAATAAAAAAGAGAATCATATGCACTCGATGGAAACACACCTACAGTAATCAACGAGCAATGAATGACGGAACAAGTAACAACCCAGACTTGAAGTTGCTTAAGAAGAGTCCATTATTTAATAAAAACAACAAATACTTTGGTAAAAAGAGAAATAATGGTAAACAACTACACCACTGTCGAAGTGATCTCACAGGAGAGGTTAAAATTATTGACAGACCGAAGGTTTCCTGTGGATTTGCGGTTCACAGACACATTCGTTAGACAAGAGAGAGAATACAGAATAGAACCACGACAACATTGACCATCACGACTGCTTACAGAACCAAAGCACGAGACACACAACGAAACGAATACGACCAAGAACGCTGAGAGGCACAGGAAAGATAAAGTGGAACAGTGTCGGTGCCATAGGCTGAACGCGAACCCAACTGGCCTCTACCTAGGGGCGTGACACGCTTTCGGGTTGCGCCAGAGCACCCAGCCAGCAACGCCTGCGCCGACGATCGAACAAGGGCCGTTACTAAAGAGCTCGTACTGTAGTTATGAGTCGGGTCGTACCCACCTGTTGGGGAACGGTGACTTGGGCGACCTGCGAGTCGTGCGCCATGCCGCGCGCACACTGCCGACATCGATTCGGGCGCCAACATGGGCGCCGCCTCTTCATTCAGTCAATCAATGTTCATCATATCCACTACATCCCCCAGGCACCATAGATGGAATAGTCTCCTATGCTTTCTACCCATACGGCAGTTCTCGAATAGCCTGTGGTGTTGACGCGCCCACATGGACCGCGTCTTTTCACACTAATCATCTATGCGTTTACTTTGTCAGACGTCCACTTTTCATGTTCCATTGTTTTCTTGATTCAGTTTTTCTAAAATATGAGTCAAACATCTCGAAATCAGGTCTTTTTCCCATACATGGCTATGTGGTTAGCGAAAAGTAACACAAGTAATGGTGGCTTCGAACCACTTATGATGTTCCCCTACTTGGTGACTATAAGAGTTGAAGGCTAAATCTTGTTACGCGATAGCAAAGTGAACTCAATTCAAGGAATGAAACTCAATAAGATGCTGTGCCAAGAGGTGCCATGAAGCCCAAGGGGCGATAATGACACATTTCAGTCTAGTACTATGCTGAATATGAATCCACTAGCTGATTCACTGGAATGTAGCTTCACTCAGCTATGCTTCATTGTAAAATCAAACATATTCGTTCACATAATTGAGAGAAATCATTTCATTTGCAGTCTTTTTCTGGGACATTATTAAGAAGCGCTGAAGAAAATTAGCTTTTAGCGTTTCGATAAATCGCCACACAACTACACATTCAATGATCTGAGAAATATCCCAGTTCGAACAAACCTGCAGCAATTCCACGAAGCGATTATCGCACACCACGGGATTCGTCAAAACATTGAGAGTTTCAAAGAGGGGTGGATCGCAGATAGAAGCGATAATGTCCAACGAAGTCAAAATCTGAATATCACAAGAAACGTTATGGAAAAAACCATTTTGGTGTCTATGTGGGTCTTCGAAGTAGCGAATTAAGGCATCTGGTGATGGCGGACGATTACTTAGTTACTTATTCACTTAGCGCTTGTTCACTTAGTTTCAAATCGTTCCTATTCCTTTCAAACATCTTTAAGTGTTAAATCTTCTTCAATTCTTGTTGTACAATGGGGGTTGATTCTTGAATATCAAGTTTTTTTTTAATCGAAGACCACAAGAGAATGCCATACATGTAAATATCTCCAACGGTATCCCTCACATGACAACACCAAGTACACAAGAAATAGATACATAAAGAAAGCAAACGATAACAAGCGTGGACCATCGACTCGGATCATCGGCTCTGATGAAGACGAAGACGTCGAAACGTTAGCCGATAATAAATATTATTATCAACCTCGTGTAAGCTCATCAAAGAAAGAATACATACTGATTAAGCACACCGAGGTTCAAGGAAAGTCGGTTTCGAAGTATTAATACGCTTTGTGCTAGCTAATGACAACACCGACTTCTGCACGATGTGCGCGATGATATATGTCCGGAAGAAAAACAAGTTGTTATCAACGGGCATTATCATTATATCTACCATCAGCATCGTGTATAAAAGGGCATCACTGAATGAGTGTGCCTCATTCGAGGAGACGGACCGCTGAAGAAGACCTGACTCGACACGAAGGCGAAGCCGCCACATCGAGGCGAAAGACAAGCGTGGACCATCGACTCGGATCATCGGCTTTGATGAAGACGAAGACGTCGAAACGTTAGCTGATAATAAATATTATTATCAACCTCGTGTAAGCTCATCAAAGAAAGAATGCAGATACATAAAGGTTACGCTGCAAAATCTTCACTGTGTATAGATTTAGACCCACGGATCTCCCTCATATGAGGGACCTCGAGCCGGTTAGTCGCGAGGCTACGTGGCGCGTCCCCAGGTGGCGGATAGGGGGTTAACCGTGGACCAAAAGCGACCTTTGCTTCCCTGAGACGCAGGTGGATCCAGGGAATGGACTCCCTGTTTCTGCTGCGCCGATTTGGCACATACTTTCTGTATTTGCTAGGCGTATTCATTCATG
>MQTX01000066.1:9537-55312 GCA_009735665.1 Angiostrongylus cantonensis | reverse complement strand
TAGTGAAGAGAACAAAGAACACCCGACTCCGTGCCCACCTTTTCGACTCAACGGTTCTTCCTGCCCAAACGTATGCGTCAGAAACCTGGTCGCTGCGTAAGCAGGATGAAAGATCACTCAGCGTTATCGAACGCGCAGTCGAAAGGACGATGCTAGGAGTATCCCGTTTTACACAAGTAAGGGATGGGATCCGAAGCTCCGACCTACGTCAACGATCGAGTACTAAAGATGCCGTTGTATACCCCAAACAGTCGAAGATAAGGTGGGTCGGACACGTAATGGGTATGAATGATAACCGATGGACAAGAGCGGTTAGCGACTGGATTCCTCGGGATGTCAAACGTGATGCAGGAAGACCACCGACCCGATGGTCAGAGTTCTTCACGAAAGGCCTAGAAGAAAGATATGATGCTCGACGAGTCCCTAAAGCGAGGAGAACCCACTGGGCTACTCTTGCACGCGATAGGGAATAATGGAGGATTTACTGGCGCCCGCTCGAGTCACTCGACGATCAACGGGACTACAGGTGATAAAGGTGACAGGTGATAGATTTAGACACAAACGCCTTGTTATGCCATTCGTGAGTACTCTGACTCGCTTCGTTAAATGAACGAAGTTTAATAGAGTCCAGGATCGACTTTCTATTAACCTCGGCATTGGATTATGAATTCGTCGTTTTCTCTTTCAGTAATCGCGAGGTTGTTAAACAGCATACGTTTACTTCCATGCAATAACACACATACAATACAATTGTAGCTAACATTTCGGCAGAATCGCCTTCTTCAGGGCCGTTTTTTTCATCTGTCTTCCACCGAGGAAGAACAGCCGCTCAGAGTCGCATATGGCTGACGACCTGGCTAAGAGTCCTCAGTGGAAGACAGATGAAAAAAACGGCCCTGAAGAAGGCGATTCTGCCGAAATGTTAGCTACAATTGTATTGTATGTGTGTTATTGCATGGAAGTAAACCTATGCTGTTTAACAACCTCGCGATTGCTGAAAGAGAAAACAGCGAACAAAGTTTAACTATTATATTCCTAGTTTGCTACGAAAGCGAAAAGTTGTTGCTTTTCATGGTCCAGCACTGTGTTTTTTGCCTAATTAGGGACAAATTTACTAACCTTGTTTGCCCCTGCCATATCACTAGCGAAACTGGAAACTGGTACTGTACAGCCGTCCGTATGGCAAAGTTCTGCACCTGGAAAAGATGCCCGGTCAATGAATGTGAAGGCATAGATTTTCACTGACACACACAACAGTCCTTTTCAGTAGTACCAAATCAACTAAATTATAATAGAAGCGCTGCCACCAAACTATTTCTAGAAACTACAACAAAGTTTTAAATTAACAATGTCACTGAGCACATTATAAACGATATATGTATATAATTCACATAAAGGATAAAGGATAAAACTCGACGTTGAGAGGGATGTCCTACACATTCGATTTCATCAAGCATCCTTAGGGATGATTGAATGCATATCTGGAGTATACAATGCTCTCAGTGGCTCATAGATGTACCAATCTGTGGTGCTATTCTCCCAGAAAAATCTGGTAGAAATGTGATGACCGAAAAGGATGAAAGGATCGATGGGGCTGTGGCGCGATATCGAACCGACAACTACGTGTGTGTTTCAGGCTCCAACGACTGTGCTGCACGCTTCCGGCTTGAAAGACTTAACGATGAGAAGTATTAGCGACGACCCGCGACCATGAGCGATGGATATTTGTAACGTTTAAATGAAATGTGTTCACACAAATGGTTCGAGTGCTAGCGAATGGACGCGCAATGATTTGAACAAATTGCAACGTACGGCGAAAAAATATGAGCCGTCCAACGAAAAAGGCAGTTAAAATTAGGCATGGCAGCGAAAGTATTGATTTTCGCACAGAAATATGGTTTTAACAAACCATATACATGTATAACTTTCGAAGTTCTCTGTGACGACGTCCAGCATTACCACAAGGAGGTTTGTTTTTGCTTAAATCTAACACTTAGTTCGTTACCACCACTCAACGATAATTTTCAACACTGCCGAGTGCAGTTGGAGGATAAAGAAAAATTTTGCCTAGCCTGAAGAGCTTCCGGTCAAGCAGGTTGTGGACATTGTAGCGTTCCACTTCTCAGCATTGATGGCAGTCAACACCAGCGACTGGAATACTGCCTTATTAGCAACTATATGTTATATCTAATGATGTTATACCATGAATACGTGAATGCTCATTAAATAGTGCTGATGCAGTCAGTTATCCAGCCACAACAACAGAATTTAAACGAGTTTTTGTACTTTTATTTGCAGAGCACCAAAGGCTACGTGGACGACCACTTAAAAACCCCATTCTGTGGGTTTCCTGCATTTAAAATAAGGTGCTTTGAAGACTATGAATATTACGTCAATGATGCTGAGATATTTGAAAAATCCGAACCGCAGGTGTTTTCGGTGGGAAACGAATGCACTATTGTCCTTTTCTGGTAGTAACGTATTCAACACCACACCATGCCGCTCCTTCGTTTCGCCTCACTCTCAGCTAGTTTATCGATCGCTGCATTCAGCAATCACCCGTCAGCGGCATTGATTTGGGGAGCCCACATCGGTATTGAACCCAATTATGCTGAGGCTGTAGTTATAACAGCGCGTTTGTTCTCCACTGTAGACACCTGCGGTCCGGAGTTTTGTAAATATCTCTGCATCATTGACGTTATATTTCGCAACATATCCTGCCGTTAGAAAGAGTAGGTAGTAAATAATAAATTGAAACTATGAATATTCACGACACCAACTGTATGAAATATTCTCAGTGAGACCTATTCATTTGCCTTGTGGACTAAAGGTTTATTTTCCGACAGTTAACCGCACCTACTGTTGGGACTTTCAAGTTTTTGGTCTTAAACTATTAAACTATTTCATCATACCTTCAGTTTTCTCTGCTGGTTATACTTTCTTAGATTTTCGACCACATCCTGCAAATGAGTTCGAGATGCACCCAAGTCACGACTTCGTATCCATTCGTGTTGCAGAGCCTAGGTGAAATGCAGTGATCTAAGCAGCCTGTTAGAACAATGGGAAAAAAGTCACTGTGGACGGGAAAAAAACTGTCGCAGTGGAGGATTTATGGACTAGCGGGGATAGTCGACTAACATAACCAACTCTCTTCAGAACAACACAACACTGGAAAAATTCATCGACTTTTTTTTGAAATTAATGATGGCATCTCAACGACAATTTAACGTCATTTAGTGTTAGTGCTAGTGATTCTCGATTTTACTTACTTCTTGATACTTGAATGGACCGTCCTTACTGGTTCTGTTTTGTGCGAGAGCACAATCTCTATTTTTCGGAAATTTGTTGGTTAAGTCATTGTAGTTCCTTGGAATCCCGAGGTCAGCCTGGTCAAAGTTTGCCCCAGGCCTTTGTCACCACAGGCAGTCGCAGCCCTTGTGGATCACAGAGATATTTGCCACCATGCGACCCTAATACCAGGACGGCGGTGAATCTTAGTGTTGGTTTACTCCTATCTAGGCTTCCTGGAAGACCCAGCCAGAGAGATGAATTCCTCCGCTGTACATCGCGAACCGACAACCAAGAACACCTCGCAGCCAAGATGAGGCGGTAAACCGCTAGGAGGGATTCTCGATTTTATGATGGCCATATGTGACACAGTAAGCACAAAGAATCTTTGACGTTGTTCGATATTACAACACAAGTATGTTATCATCCGCGATCACATAAGCCATATACAGCAAATACAGATCCGGACATAACTTCGCTTGCCAACTTTAAACAAGCACTTCTCAGCTCATCACGAACATTACTGCCATTAAAAAAAATGAATAGGAGCACAAAAATCCTTGCCTGCAAGAAACAAGTCTTTTGCTCTATAACAGAAAACCGCCCTTTCTCGTGTTAACAAACTGCTTTTTCCTTCGCAGAATTGGGACACCGCCGAGAATCGACCCCGCGATTACCACTTCCCGGAGCTCATGTGTTATCCACTGCACCACTAAGGCAATTGCATTGCTTTCCTAAGTCAGTTTTTGTACCCTAGTGGTGCGATCACCGATCAGATACCAAAAAAAAAAATTGGAGGAGAAAAAGGTGAAGCAAGGGCTCAGTGGTGCAGTGAATAACACGCGATCCACCAGAAAGAGTTATCCTTGAATTTGGGCTAGGGTTCAAGTTTTGCAAATATCTCAGCTCCGTCGTAATTGTGTTTCACATAATACACTATCGCAAAAAAGTTGTAGGTAGAAATAAAAACCGTGCCACGTTCCGGGATTACTGTCTGCTCTCTTCGTTGGTGGCTGTTCGAAACATGTTTTTTACAAGCGCCTTTTTCGTGTGAAAGGGGTGAGATGAAACGGGCTAGAGATGAAACGCAAAATAGGTTTGTACAACACCAAGTGGTGGCCTTACCAATAGCACCAGGTTGGTATAAGTTGTCGTTGTTGGTCGATGACTGATGTTTCGGCAATTTCGCCTTCCCCAGAGCCGTGCTGTTATGAGTGCGACTCGAATTCTCATAAAGTGTATATATTCCTCCCATTCGGTGCTTAAATTCTTAGATATTGCCATCTAGGTTTAAGCTACTCAGATTATAACTAACTAATTAGTGAAGCCCAGAGTCTCCGTAACAATGTAGAAAGTTTTTCGCACTGTTAACAGCTTATTCACGGTCTCAACGTGTGTTACTGCTTCCTATACAGTTTTCCCAGGTAATGAACACGCTACTACCATTTCCGGGAACTAACGGGTTCAGCACACATTTCGTCTTTTGTTCATTGGCGATTTGGGCTCCCCAGTTCAAACCTCCTGACAGGTGATTACTGAGGCCTTGATCAATAGAACTAGTTGAGAGACAGGGAAAACGAAGGGCATGCATGGTGTGGTGGTTAACACGTTCGTTTTTGGAAACTGTAATAGCGCGTTGCTTCCCCACCGCAAACACCTGCATTCCGGAGTTTTGCGAATGCCTCATTCTGGTTTATTTGATGAATTAAATGGAATTTTCAACAGGATCTCCCTGGCTATCTTTTTAGAATTGCGAATTTTGTTTCATCAGCGATCCTAACTTCCAGGCACGTTTACCAGTATGTTACAACTTGCAAAAAATGCACATATCGCCTTATCTGAATTTTAGCAAAATAAAGGTTATAAAAAACTATAGCTCATCGATCCGATACGATTTTGTTAATTTTCATCTGATGCCCAATTATTTTTGGCAAATGTCAGTGAATCGACTTCTATGAAAACATTTTACTGGTTTCAAAATAAGGCAAGGATTAATTGTACTTCTGATCACTAGAGACCACAATAAAACACAAAAGGAATATTCTTCTGAGTGGTTTCACATTCATCATCCTTATCTGATAATTTGAAGAAGCAAAAACTCGTTTTCGACGAGGGCTATTATAAGGGAAGAATAAGAGTATAACTTTGAAAACATTTGTTACTTCTATAAAGCAAACGAATAGTGCTTTGATGGAAATTGAAAGCTTAATTATCCGATGACTTTAAAAGTAGGATTAAGTATGGTTATTTAGATATTAAAAAATTCTTTGAAAAAATTTGTAAGCCCAAATTAAAGTGGTTTTACCAGTATCTTAATGCTCAGGCTGTGTGGAAACTGCAGCCACTATTTCGAATTCGGCAGCAAACCCAACCATATGCACAATCTGTATCACCTTTATCACCTGTAGTCCCATTGATCGTCGAGATTTACTGGAGCGGGCGCCAGTAAATCCTCCACTTTTCCCTGTCGCGTGGAAGAGTAATCCAGTGGGTTTTGCTCGCTTTAGGGATTCGTCGAGCATCATATCTTTTTTCTAGGCTCTTCGTGAAGAACTCTGACCATCGGGTCGGTGGTCTTCCTGCAGTACGTTTGACATCCACAAGAATCCAGTCACTAACAGCTCTTGTCCATCGGTTATCATTCATACGCATTATGTATCCGGCCCACCTTATCTTCGACTGTTTGGCGTATACAACGGCATCTTCGATTTTTGATCGTTGACGCAGGTCGGAGCTATGGAACCCATCCCTTACTTGTGTGAAACGGGATACTCCTAGCATCGTCCTTTCGACTGCGCGTTCGATAACGCTGAGTGATCTTTCATCCTGCCTACGTAGCGACCCGGTTTCTGACTCATACGTTAGGGCAGGAGGAACCGTTGAGTCGAAAAGGTGGGCACGGAGTCGGGTGTACCTTGTTCTCTTCACTACATCCTCGATGCTCTTGGAAGCTCCCTAAGCCGCTCGTTTCCTTCTGCTCAGCTCTGGAGCTAAGTCGTTCATCATATTGATTTCCCGACCAAGATAGACATAACTGGAGCATTCGGAGATATTCGTTCCGTCGAGCGTGAATGGGGCAAACGAAACCAATCCGTTCTTCATGAACATCGTTTTCTTGAAACGTAGTCGAAGACTAATCTTTCCACATGCTTTATCAAAGTCCGCAAGCATATGTTCCGCTTGGCTTATGTCTGGTGTTATAAAAACGATATCATCAGTAAAGCGAAGGTGATGTATCTGCCGACCATCGATTTTCACTCCCATATTATCCCATTCCAATGTTCGCATGACGTTCTGGAGGGTGGCTGTAAATAATTTTGGCGAGATTATATCGCATTGCCTAACTACTCTTTTGATGTCAACGTTTATATCGTTGTAGAATGGTGAAATTTTGGTTGCGAAATTTTTGTACAGCTCACGAAGAATCTTTACGTACTGGGTAGGGGCTCCTTGACTACCAAAGGCTTCCATGCTGCTTCTATCTCCAATTGAGACAAAGGCCTTTTGGATGGATGGATGAAAGTGAGACAGAGCGGTCTTTTGTACTCTCGCGATACTTCCATGAGCTTCGTTATCGTGTGAATGTGGTCCATCGTACTAAAACCTTTTCGAAGCCCTGCTTGCTCACATGGCTGTCCTTCGTCTTACACAATAATGTACGAAATTACACTTATCAGGCGGGAAGAAAAATTACCTGCTTACTCATATTCACCTCTTTAGCAGTAATCCTCTTTTCCTCATCGACTGTCAACATACGAATTACAAGGTCGCGTGCTTGATCGGAAATTCGATTGAACGACGGGCTCGTCAGCTGAATTATAATTACGGAATTTCTACTAGGAGGTGTAGCAATATTTAATACAAGAATGTTTTATAACAAAAAACACAATTGAGGGTAAGTTACGTATTGTGAGGTTAACTATACTTTTCGGTAATTTCAAAAAGAGATCTTCTCTAACACTCTGATTAAATCTTTCTTGGAGGAATACAACTCTGCTACTAAAATTCCTTTAAGCAGTTATGTTTAAGGACTTAAAACCCTAATTGCACACAGTAGTTGAAGATCAAATAAAGTACTTTAATATTATTTCTGTTTTCTTACGCCTGTAATCCAAAAGAATTTAAAAGGCCTATTCCTATTACAAACTTTATTAAACCCCAACCACCACGTAAAATAATGATTCTATAACAAAACCCTTGTAACGAAATGAAGACTTCAGGACTCGTCGGGCTCTGTGTAAAAAGTGAAATTTTAGATTCTATGTAGAAATAAGCTCGATATTTGTAGGTACACCTCTATAAAAAATCTGGATCGATACAGTGTTGCAAGCCAGTCAGGGAATAATAAAAAGTTATCAGAGATGGAAATGAGATCCAAAAAGGTTTTTTTTTCATAAATTCATGAAGAGGATATCGAAATACCACATAACGTCCAAACTTGGTTTCGTCGTATACTGGGCTTGGTGAACTTCCGAAAGGCAACCTCCCAGAGAGCAATAGATGTAGCACTACTCCAGTACTCCAGATATCTGCTGCTGTCCCTAAAAGTTGTGGATAGTGTTCGTGAAAAAACGCTTAGCAATGGAAGATCACCGCTTAAATCTATGAAAGTAAGACAATTAGTGATTTAAATAGTTTAAAACTCTATGTTCCATGGCCACTAAACCTGTTATTCAATGTCCTGATAATGAAGAGATCAATAAAGGAAGACCACAATAAAGTTAAAGTTACTATTACTATTTTTTCCCTTTTGACAAGATACATCACTAACCTACTGTTTAATTTAGCTAAGAAATTTCATTCCTTCGTCAAAGATATTAACTTTATTTCATTTGAACTGGTTAACGGCACTAGTGATTAGTAGGGAGAAGTTGAAGCCATAAATAATACTTGCATACCATATTCTCTACCAGACATAACTTCTGGAGCCATGAACTGTGAAACACCGACCCGACCTGAATGAACATAACAAATATCTATGTCTGGTACTGATCAAATCTAAGCTACAATACTGTCGACACCAGTAAGATCAAACCATGATAAGAACATAAGAGATTTTACAGACCAGTGCCTATCACTCTCTCACATCAAAGAAGTCTTAAATTATTCAAAGCGAAATCGATGTACATAAACAGCAAAAAAACTAGACAAACAAAGAGCACGCAGAATTTTCCGGTTAGTAAATTAAAAATGGACGAATTTCCAATCTCAGGAATTTTTGAAAGACGCTTTCCTAAGCTTATAGAAATATAATGGGTGTAAATTTCAGTAAAAGTGACGTACCTCCATCGATTTTCGTTTTCGATTCCACTATTTTCACGGCAACACCGAATCCCCATAGTTTCAAAGGCGCTGAGTTGTCTCTACTGGAAAGCAGCATATGCAGGATTGGAGGAGAAGTGAACATTAAAATGAGCTCTGTTTCCACATTACTGCTTTAATATCATTTATATATATACACACATATATGCATATGTATGTAGATATGTATACATATATATATGTGTACATATGTATTTAACTATCCAAAGCTTGCTTATGAGCATAAGCGCAAGCTCTTGGGTTGATGGAGGTAATTCGCAGCGCTACGTTCCCTTTTAATGAAGCTATTTCATGGTATAGGAATGAATTTTGGTACAAGTAGTAGAACTACCAAAATGAGGGCCGTTGCCGACTAGGTAGATTAGATCTATACAACACAAATCCAGGCATGTTCGATGCTAAATTTAATGTTGAAGGAACGGATTTAGCACAGTTATAATGAAGGTAGCAATAATTCTACTTGGTTAGGACATTTCTAAGGATTTCTTCAAGGAATAGTTGGCTGTACAGGACACCGCTGTTCTTCAGAATTTGTTTATACTAATTGGTAGATAGACAGTGGTAAAAAAAGGATAACGCTCTCGACGTTGATCAATCGCTGAGGGATGCGCCATACACTCAATTTCATTAAGCATCGTTTGAAGGTGACTGACTGCATATCTGGCCTTTACAATGACTTTCGGTGCCCTCCCGATATATCTACCAGAGATAAAAACAGTAAAAAAAAAAGTAGAAGTGTGTAGTAACGAGCAAGTAGGTAAATAGTAATCCAGTATATATGGGTAAAGAAAACGGTAAAAACTATGCTGTAGTTACACCCATAACAAAGTAAACTCGTCCGAAAAACAGTTTTCTAAAAAAATAGTAATAGGGAAGGTAGTGAAAAGGTTTTTCGAGCTGATATTCAGCACAATGGTCTACGTTGGATAATCTATCAGTTTAATATAAAAAAACAACAAAAAATCTGTTCGGCTAAAATAACGACCGTAATATATGGGATGAGATCAACTCACACTAAGAAACTGTAAATACCAAAGAAAAAATGTAGATCCACTCATGTATGACTCCAAGTAATAATGCACTCACGTTACAGTATAAGTTTCAGGAGCTTCGTGATAAGATGACAGCATTGGGTAGGGTAGGGGACCGGCTACCAGTAACAATGATCGGTTGAAGACATTAAGTGGGAAGGTTAACCGTTAACTCAAATGAACACCTTCAACTATCATTCCGCTGCTGAAAATAGTTCCGAAAGACTAGTGGATTCCAGCGAACCTAATATTTAAGTGCGACGAGGAATTGAACTATCTTCGTATACTTGTTGAGCAAACGTGAGATGTTATTTTTATTCTTTATTCACGAATAAGCTGACGTTTTGGCGGACTTCGCCTTCCTCAGGGCCTGGAAAGGTTAAGTTGACAGCAATCTATCCGGCCAAACACCTCCATAAGCGAACAGAGAAAACACTAAACCAGGATTTCAATCACATAGAACATAGCTTTACAAACTCACCGCATTCTATGAGGCTTCAACTGGGTATGTCCTGTGGAGACCAATCGTACAGAATTCACACGGAAGTGTGATGTGCCCCTCCTATCAGAATAACAGGCTTATATGCTGCCCGATGTCAGGCGTGGTAATGAGGCATTCTTCTCTGCGGTTCATTTTCGCATTTCTGGAATTAATACAGAACGCCTCGAGAGTTTTGAGCGCTTGTGTTCTCGATTCCTGTGCGAGATCGTGACACGTACTTCAAACTCCTCCCCGTTATGTAACTGGGTCGTATGCGTGCCTAGTGGGGTATTTGGTTTACGTTTATCGACTAGGTAAGGGTATAAGGGCGCGTGTGGCGCAGTGGTTGGAGGCGCCACTGCGACACGCACGTGGAATCGATTCTTGCGCCCATAGCCCACCAAGCCTTCCATCCCTCCGGGGTCGACAAATTGGTATCAGACTTGTCTAGGAGGATAGCAGCACTGGCTCGATACATCAGTAGGCCATCGCGAGTGGCCAAAGGCCAGATATGCATTCAATAACCTCCAACTGCTGTCCCTAAAAGTTGTGGATAGTGTTCGTGAAAAAACGCTTAGCAATGGAAGATCACCGCTTAAATCTATGAAAGTAAGACAATTAGTGATTTAAATAGTTTAAAACTCTATGTTCCATGGCCACTAAACCTGTTATTCAATGTCCTGATAATGAAGAGATCAATAAAGGAAGACCACAATAAAGTTAAAGTTACTATTACTATTTTTTCCCTTTTGACAAGATACATCACTAACCTACTGTTTAATTTAGCTAAGAAATTTCATTCCTTCGTCAAAGATATTAACTTTATTTCATTTGAACTGGTTAACGGCACTAGTGATTAGTAGGGAGAAGTTGAAGCCATAAATAATACTTGCATACCATATTCTCTACCAGACATAACTTCTGGAGCCATGAACTGTGAAACACCGACCCGACCTGAATGAACATAACAAATATCTATGTCTGGTACTGATCAAATCTAAGCTACAATACTGTCGACACCAGTAAGATCAAACCATGATAAGAACATAAGAGATTTTACAGACCAGTGCCTATCACTCTCTCACATCAAAGAAGTCTTAAATTATTCAAAGCGAAATCGATGTACATAAACAGCAAAAAAACTAGACAAACAAAGAGCACGCAGAATTTTCCGGTTAGTAAATTAAAAATGGACGAATTTCCAATCTCAGGAATTTTTGAAAGACGCTTTCCTAAGCTTATAGAAATATAATGGGTGTAAATTTCAGTAAAAGTGACGTACCTCCATCGATTTTCGTTTTCGATTCCACTATTTTCACGGCAACACCGAATCCCCATAGTTTCAAAGGCGCTGAGTTGTCTCTACTGGAAAGCAGCATATGCAGGATTGGAGGAGAAGTGAACATTAAAATGAGCTCTGTTTCCACATTACTGCTTTAATATCATTTATATATATACACACATATATGCATATGTATGTAGATATGTATACATATATATATGTGTACATATGTATTTAACTATCCAAAGCTTGCTTATGAGCATAAGCGCAAGCTCTTGGGTTGATGGAGGTAATTCGCAGCGCTACGTTCCCTTTTAATGAAGCTATTTCATGGTATAGGAATGAATTTTGGTACAAGTAGTAGAACTACCAAAATGAGGGCCGTTGCCGACTAGGTAGATTAGATCTATACAACACAAATCCAGGCATGTTCGATGCTAAATTTAATGTTGAAGGAACGGATTTAGCACAGTTATAATGAAGGTAGCAATAATTCTACTTGGTTAGGACATTTCTAAGGATTTCTTCAAGGAATAGTTGGCTGTACAGGACACCGCTGTTCTTCAGAATTTGTTTATACTAATTGGTAGATAGACAGTGGTAAAAAAAGGATAACGCTCTCGACGTTGATCAATCGCTGAGGGATGCGCCATACACTCAATTTCATTAAGCATCGTTTGAAGGTGACTGACTGCATATCTGGCCTTTACAATGACTTTCGGTGCCCTCCCGATATATCTACCAGAGATAAAAACAGTAAAAAAAAAAGTAGAAGTGTGTAGTAACGAGCAAGTAGGTAAATAGTAATCCAGTATATATGGGTAAAGAAAACGGTAAAAACTATGCTGTAGTTACACCCATAACAAAGTAAACTCGTCCGAAAAACAGTTTTCTAAAAAAATAGTAATAGGGAAGGTAGTGAAAAGGTTTTTCGAGCTGATATTCAGCACAATGGTCTACGTTGGATAATCTATCAGTTTAATATAAAAAAACAACAAAAAATCTGTTCGGCTAAAATAACGACCGTAATATATGGGATGAGATCAACTCACACTAAGAAACTGTAAATACCAAAGAAAAAATGTAGATCCACTCATGTATGACTCCAAGTAATAATGCACTCACGTTACAGTATAAGTTTCAGGAGCTTCGTGATAAGATGACAGCATTGGGTAGGGTAGGGGACCGGCTACCAGTAACAATGATCGGTTGAAGACATTAAGTGGGAAGGTTAACCGTTAACTCAAATGAACACCTTCAACTATCATTCCGCTGCTGAAAATAGTTCCGAAAGACTAGTGGATTCCAGCGAACCTAATATTTAAGTGCGACGAGGAATTGAACTATCTTCGTATACTTGTTGAGCAAACGTGAGATGTTATTTTTATTCTTTATTCACGAATAAGCTGACGTTTTGGCGGACTTCGCCTTCCTCAGGGCCTGGAAAGGTTAAGTTGACAGCAATCTATCCGGCCAAACACCTCCATAAGCGAACAGAGAAAACACTAAACCAGGATTTCAATCACATAGAACATAGCTTTACAAACTCACCGCTTTCTATGAGGCTTCAACTGGGTATGTCCTGTGGAGACCAATCGTACAGAATTCACACGGAAGTGTGATGTGCCCCTCCTATCAGAATAACAGGCTTATATGCTGCCCGATGTCAGGCGTGGTAATGAGGCATTCTTCTCTGCGGTTCATTTTCGCATTTCTGGAATTAATCCAGAACGCCTCGAGAGTTTTGAGCGCTTGTGTTCTCGATTCCTGTGCGAGATCGTGACACGTACTTCAAACTCCTCCCCGTTATGTAACTGGGTCGTATGCGTGCCTAGTGGGGTATTTGGTTTACGTTTATCGACTAGGTAAGGGTATAAGGGCGCGTGTGGCGCAGTGGTTGGAGGCGCCACTGCGACACGCACGTGGAATCGATTCTTGCGCCCATAGCCCACCAAGCCTTCCATCCCTCCGGGGTCGACAAATTGGTATCAGACTTGTCTAGGAGGATAGCAGCACTGGCTCGATACATCAGTAGGCCATCGCGAGTGGCCAAAGGCCAGATATGCATTCAATAACCTCCAACGATACTTAATGAAGTCGAATGCATGGCGCATCCCTCAGGGATGGATCAACGCCGACAGCTTTATCCTTTATCCTTTATTACCGAACTCTCTAGACCAGCCCTTCTAAAACAGCGCTTTATAGGTGCACTTACCTCATTTGAAATGAAGGGGAGGATAAACGGAACCTTTTTATCTCTATAGTTGTCGTTTGGGGGCCTAGGATTTCCCCTACACCTATCCCGAGCTACAGTTTCGTAGCCATTAGAAGTGGCTTTTTGCCGTGCCACGTTCTGGGATTACTGTCTGCTCTCTTCGTTGGTGGCTGTTCGAAACAGGTTTTTTACAAGCGCGTTTTTCGTTTGAAAGGGGTGAGATGAAACGGGCTAGAGATGAAACGCAAAATAGGTTTGAACAACACCAAGTGGCGGCCTTACCAATAGCACCATTTCCTCAGCCGTTCTTTAGGTAACAAGAGCTCAATAATAAAGCTGATGTGAAATTTCGGATGTCCGCGAATGAAACTTTCAAGGTCCTCAATCACTATCGCGCGAAAGGATACAGCTCAAACCTCACAGAAGTGCAAAAACGCGGAATGCGAGGGTACGAAAGCTGACAAAGTTGAAAAACATGAGACTATCCATTAATGATAAGGGTGGAGAGTTTGCAGTAATCTCCCATCAGTTAGATGTAGAGCTAACGAAAAAGCATCTTAAAGATGCTTCACTTTATAGCCCATCATCTGAGAAGGTGTTTAAAAGTAAATAACGAAAATTGAACCACGAATGGGTTAAAATGGCAAGGGCTGCTGGTTTGAAACCATCAGTTATCTCTCAACTAAAAGTTGTCTTACCAACATGTCCGGTCTTGTACTTACTTAAAAAAAAACTCATAAGTTAGTATCCAAAATGACCTTGCGTCTACCGATCCACTTTCTTTTAGGGTTAGACCTATTATTAGCTGTGTAGACGGGGCAACAGATGGGATACCTTGGTTTCTAACCTTAATATTTACACACTTGTTGAAACACATCCCAGCCCATCTTACGAATGCCGAGGTGTTTCTGGATCGTCTACGTTCTGCGCAGCCCAGCAGCGCGTACGTAATGGAGTCCTTCGACGTTACCGCACTTTAAACAAACGTGTCGAATGACTCCGCAATCCAGGCTATATTCGAACTCCTCATACAACGCGAAAAAGAAACAAACATCTATGGTTTCAAGATAGAGCAATTGATGGCACTCTTAAAAGAATGCTTGAGCTGCTCAATCTTCAAATAGTCTGGAAAGTACTACGCTCGAATAAGTGGGTTGGCAGTGGGACAACGACCGGAACCGAGTCTTGTTATTGCGTTTATGTCTAAGGTGGAAACACCAGTCACCGACCTCGGGCCATTACTCTACCGTAGATTTGTAAATGACTATTTTGTCCTTTGCTCAACACAAGTCTCTAGAGTCGCAATCTCCAGAGTTGTCGTTTGGGGGCCTAGGATTTCCCCTACACCTATCCCGAGCTACAGTTACGTAGCACTTAGGAAAGGCTGTTTGCCGTGCCAAGTTGCGGGACTCCTCTCTCTGCTCTCTTCCCGTGCACACGTTGGTTGCTGTTCGCAACATATTTCTTACAAGCGCCCACTTGGTGTGAGAGGGGTGCGAGGAGAGGTAATTGACCAAGATGTTGCTGCTACTTGGCTTTCGGTACCACTTCGTAATGTAGCCATTTTCTGACAGGTAAATTTGGACTTTCAGGAATGAAAGCCAGTTTTCTTTCGGTTTCTCTCGGGTGAACTTGGTATACTCTGACTGTTCGTTCAACACCTCGAAGCCTCCTGTGTTGAGTAAAGGACAAAACAGTCATTTATATATCTACAGTATGGTTATGGAGGCGTTTGGCCGAATAGGTTGTTGTCAATTTGATCTTTCCAGGTTCTGAGGAAGGCGGAGTCAGCCGAAATGTCAGCTTATTCGTCAATAAAGAATAAAAATAAAATCTCGCGTTTATTCAACAAGAATAAAAAGATTTACTTGATCATTGCCGAGGTTAATAGAAAGTCGGTCGCGGGATCAATTACCTTGTTGACTAATATTTGAATATAACAAAGAGTTCTTTTTCGTCTAATATCTACTATATGAAAGGCGTGTGTGACGCAGTGGTCGGAACCCGCTGCAACACACACGTGGTACCGATCCCACCGCCCACGACCCATCAAGCCTTCCATCCTCTGGAGTCTGTAAATTGGTACCAGACTTGTCTGGGAGGATAGCAGCAATGGCACGATATATCGGTAGGCCACCGCGAGTCATTGTAAAGGCCAGGTGTGCATTAAATCGCCTCCAACGATATTGAATGAGCTCGAATGCATGGCGCATCCTTCACGGATTGATCAACGCCAAGAACTTTCTTCTTTTTTTTGTCTACTATCACCTGTATCACCTGTAGTCCCGTTGATCATCGAGTGACTCGAGCGGGCGCCCGTAAATCCTCCATTTTTCCATGTCGCGTGCAAAAGTAGCCCAGTGGATTCTCCTCGCTTTATGGACTCGTCGAGCATCATGTCTTTCTTCTAGGCTTTTCGTAAAGAACTCTGACCATCGGGTCGGTGGTCTTCCTGCAGCACGTTTGACATCCCGAGGAATCCAGTCACTAACAGCCCTTGTCCATCGGTTATCATTCATACGCATTACGTGTCCGTCCCACCTTATCTTCGACTGTTTGGCGTATAGAACGGCATCTTTGATTTTCGATCGTTGACGTAGATCGGAGCTTCGGATCCCATCCCTTACTTGTGTGAAACCGGATACTCCTAGCATCGTCCTTTCGACTGCGCGTTCGATAACGCTGAGTGATCTTTCATCCTGCTTACGTAGCGACCAGGTTTCTGACGCATATGTTAGGGCAGGAAGAACCGTTGAGTCGAAAAGGTGGGCACGGAGTCGGGTGTTCTTTGTTTTCTTCACTATATACTCGATGCTCTTAAAAGCTCCCCAAGACGCTCGTTTCCTTCTGCTCAGCTCTGGAGCTAGGTCGTTCATCATATTGATTTCCCCACCTAGATAGACATAACTGGAGGGAGCATTCGGAGAGGTTCGTTCCGTTGAGCGTGAATGGGGCAAACGAAACCAATCCGTTCTTCATGAACATCGTTTTCTTGAAATTTAGTCGAAGACCAATCTTTCCACACGCTTGTATGTGTGTGTGTTTTGTCTACTATATGCAAATAAATATGAAGATTGAAAAATGAATAAGTTTTGCGACATCTTAATGTAGCCAATTCAAATATTCTGCATGATGGTAATAAATTTGATGATTTGCTAACATTAGTTCACCTGGCGAGTACGATATTATGTGGCCGAATATCTCTGTGTATGACACCAGCATCATGAATGCATTCAAGGGCTTGTAGAAGTTGGCGAACATAATGACTGAAATATACCACTGTAAACGTTATGCAACATTTTACTTCTGGATGATGACAATCCAGAATATTTTGAGGGCTCCTGCGAATAGCTCTTGAATTTTGTGGACATGAATATTATCCCTAAGGTAACAACTACTAGCCGAACACTTCGGGATGCCTCTGAAATGCCATAACTCAGAGATGTGTTCAGAATAAGCAAAAGGATAAAAAAAAAACAGAGATGGATTTGAGAGAGCCAGTGATGATATTATATTCTAGCAATCGAAATATTATTAGTGGGAGTAAAAACTTTAACGATAGTAGTGTTCGAAAATTGAGTCGTTCACTTTTATCATTGCAACATCTAAATGTCAACATGAAAAGAGCAAGGAAGAGGGAAATCAATAACTGAAAAGTTAGAAGTAATATTTTTTAGAGATCGCACGAAAAGTGGGAGAATTAAATGCTAACCTGATCCAAAATTTAAAAGTCAGGTGAAACAATGTGCCCTTTGCCATCATGGCACTAAGATGCTTCAATACTGTAATCTCCAGCCAAATAATAATGGGGTAAAACTTGAGATCAATCAAACATAGGTAGAAATTAAAAAAAATAAGCTATTACTGTGACAAGAAACACAGAAAGACGGGTCTAAATTCTGTTTTAGCGGGATATCATGCAATGAAATTTAACACATAACGCCCGACATACATTGAATGCAACGTATTCAAGGGGAAAAATGTAAGAAGTTCATGGTTCCTAAGCCGTTTCATTTTCAGTAGTTTAACTTCACTAAGGGCTTTCTTAGTGTAATTGCCGATTTCAGCGAAAGTTCACCCAACGAAGATGCTGTATCAGACGTTGTCCATGAAAAGCAATTCTTTATCCTTGATAAATTAAAAAGATTTGCAAACCAGTTCATTTCAAGGAGAGCGGGTAATGCTGTTAAAGATAGTACCATAACAGAGACTACTGCTAGTGAAGAGAATGCAGATATGTTTCTGCTGCTGTACTTAGACACTGAAGCGCGAAATTTGGGGCACGTTTTCGATATCATGAGATGATAAATCATTATCGAGATTTCCTAAGCGTGGCTCACTTCTTACATAGAATGCTTTAACGATGTGGTCTATACTGCCTTTAGAAAAAGCTACAAAGTCTTATGAACATAAATGTTTAGTAGCTGACGTTTCGGCAGAATCGCCTTCTGTTTAGTGTACTTCTATAAACTGCAATTTGAAGCTAATACACACATGTAAATTGTGTAGTCTACATAAAATTGACACTTTTTACAGACAAGTTGCTGCTATTGCCAGCAATCAACAATTCTAACTTTGAACTTGCAATGTTTCAAATGCAAGCTTTATTTAAATCTTGCAGTTTTATGGAAAGTATCGAAACGTAAGCAATGATGTTTCCCACAACAGGTGCCTCTAGTGCTGACTTGCCTAGTGTTGCGTAGGAACACGCATAATGCCTTTACAGTGTCTTGTAATGGAGAATTCCGACTTCCAACGTAACGTTTATTGAGTGTTTATCTTGAAGTGAATCAGCGAGATTATTTGCTAGTGATCGTTAAAAAACCTCCATGAAACCATCCCATTCATAAAACAATTTGAGTGACGAGATAGAAGAAAAACTAATCATAGGAGCTTACACGAGGTTGATAATAATCTTTATTATCGGCTAACGTTTCGACGTCTTCGTCTTCATCCGATCCCATCTACGTTCGTCAGGCCTGCCATCAGAGTATTATAATCCCTCAAGTCCCTACGATAGTTTTTCATAGTGGTTCTTTTCTCTGCTGCTCCCAGCTGTTCCTTCCGCCTGTACCGATGTATCCTCCTGCAAAGCTCTCGGGCAGCTAGCGTTGACTACCAGCCGTGTCAAGCGTGTTGTAGTAGAATCAAGCATCATTTTTTTTTCTTGTCACGGGCAACTCCTTAGCGGTGATCCAGATGCGATTCGATCTTCTTATCTCGAGAACAAAAGCAAATTCGGTACATCCATTCAGTTCTCCGACAAGGAACTCGCAGTCTCCGATCGTGTCTTTCATAATCTGCCAGTCACGTTTGGATACGATTTCGTTCAGAATGTTCTCGTTATAAAGAGCTAGACTTTTTCCTCGCGATCGATGACATAAAGTCTTTTCCAACCTGCGGATAAATCGAATTTTTGCGCGAAAAAGGTGGCGATTAGAACCAGTACAGAATAAGTGAACTATCGATGTGTCAAGTAGACGCTATCTTCTGTTTGGTAGTAGAATATGGTCGATCTCCGCTTAAGGCGTGTCGTTACTGGCTCCCGTGTCCAATGGTGGCTTTCCTTTTTTTCTGGAAAATCGAGTTCTTAAGGAAAAGACGTGCTGCAGACAAAAGTTCTGCGAGGTGGTTTCCATCCTTATCTTTTCTCCTATTCAAAAATTTCCGACCGTGTTATTCACTCTTGCTGGCCTTTCCTATTCTGGCGCTAAAGTCTCCGCCAACATGTTCATAATACGCTTTATCATTGCAGATAACTTCCTCCACCTGGTAGTAAAACGCATCTAATTCGTACTCATCAGCTACACAGGTCGTGAGTAGCAGTTGACGATCATGATCTTCTTATTACGCGTCAGTTGAAGATGAAGGATGGTTATGCGAGGAGAGAGGATCTCGTACGAGTCGACGAGATGGGTAATGGAAAGGTGGAGAATGAAGCCTACCCCATCGACCTTTCATAACGAGACCTTTTCTACACGGACGACAACGATCCCTTTGTTTAGCTGGCATATGTTGTCCTTCCCGATTTTTGTTCTTTGCAGAACGATCACATGAACTTTGATGCGATCTGCAGCTTCACGAAGGATGTGAAGATCAGCGCCTGTGGAGAGTGTTTTGGCATTACAAGTGCAGAGTAAGAAACAATCTCCCTGCCTGTCGTCCGTGTGATCATCAGACCCGGTTCCAGAGACGTCCTGCGTCACCAGAGAAAATGTGGCCTCTTACCGGTCGTCTCACCGCTTGACGTCATAGAGAGAAGCACCCAGTGTGCGAAGTACTGAGGCTGGCCTATTGCTGGCTGAGCAATCTGATCCACGCTGGAGTCCTGGATTAACCTATCAAGGGCGTGTCCAGTCTTCCATCACGATGTGGATCCGAGGAAAGTATCTTTTCGATAACGGATTCTTCGCTTGGTCTTCCTAGTAGTTGATTCGGAGACGATGTTAAAGCCGAAGTAGGAAACGGAAATAAGAATGAAAAATGAGCGACCGCCCAAAGGCGAATTAGAAGCAGAAATTCGAACTACAATAACATATAGCAGATACTAACACAGGACCTGAGTAGCTCATTGGAAGCAATCGCGCCGCTTCGACTCCGCCTCGAATTCGCCAAGCCTCGCGTCCCGCCAGTTCTCGGAAATTGGTAGCGGATTTGTGTCGAATCCTGGATTTCGCTGTCTCTCTCCAAGCCAATTGGGAACGTTCTCCCACGGCTATCCCATTAACCCAGATTTCGAGAGAGAATTGATTGGACCAAAATTGAACGACACTGATACCGAAGGAGAAGGTCCACAGTAGCAGCCAAACCACACACAAAAGATTTGGAGAAATTCATAGATGATGGAAGCGAGAAAAAAATCGAATGCAAGAATTGTCAGGATTCACACAATTTGATACATATGATGTCGCTTTATGTAAAAGAAACGGTAATAATAGCAACACAAATACGTTAGAGTAATAGAGCAATTTTCCAAATAATTCAATATACGCATGCATATATATATATATATATATATATATATATGCAAATCGGCACCACACTTATCTGGAAGGACAGCAGCAATGGATCGATTCATCTATAGGCCATCGCGAATCATTGTATAGGCCAGATATGCATTCCGTCACCTCTAACGATGTTTAATGAAGTCAAATGTGTGGCGCATCCCTCAGAGACTGATTAACTCCGAGAGCATTATCCCTGTTATTACTACCCTAAAACGATAGAGCAAATAGCCTTCTGTAGTTACTCGATGTTCTCAACCCCTGAAATACTCTAGTTATCGGGAACGTTGTATGGTTTTTATGTGCTAACAGTGATATGCTTGAATGGCGAGCAAGCTCCACAGTCTTCAATAAATATGAAATTTAGCGTTGAAGGCCAAACAAAATTAAGAGTTGGGCGTTATGTGCTAAAAGATTCACCTACTCACGTTGCGGTTCACCAAATCTAAACGAAAGAATGCTAGCTTGAGTTCTTGAAACAAACTGTTTTGTTCAACAAACCTTACGACGGCCTCTGAATAGATGAAGCCGTTACCAGCTCGTTTAACGATCTCAAAGCAGATGTCGCTACCCTCTAGAAACTCAAAAATGAAGTGAATGAAACGGTCCCCAGCAATCACATCCCGAAGTTCGCAGATGTGTGAATGTTTGAGCGATGCACAAAGTTCCAGTTCGCGTTCAACATCTGTAACATGGATAAACTCCAAAAGTTCGAAAACACATCAAAAAAGTGAGCGAAAAGGTTTAAAGTCCCTTATTTCTGCAATTTCAACAAAGATAGTGATACAGAGTAACTATGAGAAGGTTCACAATGTACAACTTTTAATTTACCGTAAATTATTCTCCTTCACGAAAAGGTATTTTGTGACAAACAATGATGCTGAAATATTTGTAAAACTCCCACTTCAAGCCATATTCGACTCAGCGATTTCCCATTCAGGGAGTCATCTGTTACCTACGGCACCACTGAGTCCCTCGCTTTGCCTTTCTCTCAGTCATTTTTTTCCCCTAACAGTGCCATCAGCAATGTTAATTAAAAAGAGTAGAAACAGAAAGCTATAAAGAAAAAAATGTGCCTGGCAGAAAGAGAAAACGAGAACCTAAGTGATCCACTGGGTAACATGTAAATCTCAGAAAGAGTAATAACGAGTTCGAACCTGACCTGTAATCTGAGTTTTGCAAACATCTCAGCATTATTGTGTTCATGAAAAGAAGTATTTTGACGAAGTGTCGATACTATATATAAGAATACTTTGAATGACCATGGAAAACGATGTGCAGTTGAATAGGGGTAGGCTTTATGACAAAAGACAAAGATGATAAGCATAGAATCATTTCACTCATTACAGATGCACAAAAAGGCGGTCGTTGCAATCCAGTTATTACTAACGTGGAATGGCAAACCTATAAAGATTCGTCTAATTCGATATTTGAGCGGATTCATTTTCAGTTGTCGTTATCGAATTAATAAGCACTGGAAACATAATATGAGACAATTTCTCTTTGACGTAACTCCGCAACAATCTCTCACCCAGGTTTAGTGACTCATTGTGGATAGGTGTTCCTGGGTATCGGATTGCGATGTAAGCGGGGCGGATTCATCCGGCCTGCAGGGTCTCCCAGGCTGAGGAGTCGAGCGTCTCCATCAGGAAGCTCAACTTACAGTAAACGAAAACCAGGGTCCACCATCATCATAGTAACAAACCAGTCACATGGTAGCAAATGTCCCTTTGGTCCGCAAGGATCTCCACCACTGCCTGTGGTGGTGACTACTTGGAGCAGACTTCGGGTAGACTGACTTAGGGACTCCAAAGAACCACAATGGGTAAACCAACAAAACTCCAAGAAGTTGAAATTATGCCGGGCCCCGCACAACCAGTGAAGACGCGTCATCAATGTATCCAAGTAGTGTTATCCCATCTCTCATTTTGTCTGTTGACCACATGCTCATCATTATAAACTTTATCACATTACGATAATAGATAGGTGACAACATGAGTTATATGATACATGCGCTTTAGGTCAAACTGAACCACATGGTTCATACATGAGTCACCTTTTTCGGCTTTCTGTTAAGCTACGCGAATCTTTCCTCTGCTTTTATACTTATTCGATAGGCTTCTCAACACAAATGTTGTGACGTAGGTTGGTCGAAAAAAAAGCTCTATTTTCTTCTTGAAGTTCACAAAGAAGTCATTTAATTTAAAAACTGGTAGAAACACCCGTGGTAATTGAATATCACGAAGTTAAAACATAGGGAAATTCGCAAGATAAGATCGAAAACCACTGAAGATATTTGTGTAGTCAGGTTTGTCATATATGGAAGGACAGGACTTTGTTTTAAAGAATGCGGAATCCCAATTCTTGTTCTTATAACTTTCCACGGATGATGTATATTCTGCACTCTAAAATATTCACTTCACAATCTCCGGTTTTTGCAATTAAAACACTCTACTATCACGATAACCTGCAAACTCTTCAACGAACACTTTTCAAATCATTAGAACCATAATAATTCCACAACTTCGAATAAACTACGGATTTCGAACAAACACATAGTGCACTTTTTGTACATTAATCCCGTTTTGCATTACCCGCTAAACAGGGACAATTCAATAGTTTCAAACTTTCTCTTGCCATAAGTAAGAAAACAGGAGGAAGACATGTATTAACACCACTCTAACTCTAATAATCTCCCACACATGGCAGCCTAGCGTTTCCCATGTTATAGCAAAGATATTTTGCCGACGATAAATTCCTAGTCTTCAACGATTGTGGGTGATGCGTGCAGAGTATGGAAGCTAGAAATGAACTACTGCGAATCCGACTACCAAAGCTTGGCAGCATTGTGATAGCATGGAGAGCTTTTTCTCATTACTCAAAGCACCAAATTCAATCCTTATTTTAAAAAAAACCGTGAAGACCATGGAAAACATATAGAATTATAGGGATTGCGTAGAGAAAAACAGAAATTTTCAATAAAGAAAACTGAAAAGCTGGACAATGAAGAGAAAAGCACTATAAAATGGACACTACTACTTGATGAGGTGGGGCACTTCGGTCCGCAGGACTCCACCCC
This sequence comes from Angiostrongylus cantonensis, assembly GCA_009735665.1. NCBI lineage: Eukaryota > Metazoa > Nematoda > Chromadorea > Rhabditida > Metastrongylidae > Angiostrongylus > Angiostrongylus cantonensis. Next base: position 31,610 of record MQTX01000066.1, on the reverse strand, counting down.
TTCCACACATCTCCGCTCAACAACTGGGGTCCGAAGCAGGTTCTCCAATCTACTGATAATTTTTCTATTTTTTCCATAATTGGGGTAATTAGAGAGTTTAAAACGACTTGTGGAAAAGGCTTCCCTCTATCCATTTATGATTAATAAGATTTTTTTAAAAATATTACTTGATTTTTGGAATTGCTCAGTATTAAAGTTTCTAGAAAAGATGAAAACGAAATTTAAGGTTCTAAAATTCCAAATGATTCCCAGCCGTCGTAAGCATCAACAACTTATTTGGGGACATCATCGCATTTTCTTCAATTACGCTCTAAATATTCTGTGTTACAATTATCAATTTCTGGTTCTCAAAGCATAACTTCCTCGATGCCTTATCATCACTTTAAAACGATTGGTCGTATAATGAATAAAAGTTTGGACAAGTTAAAACACCTATAGGAGTACATGCGTATTATCGAGAGGCCATGCAATTCCATCTATAAACTTTAATAGAATGGTAGAACGTTAAGAAAAGATTTAAATGAGCAACAGTAGCGAACATGGAAAATATACATATAGATATATATAAATATATTTTTTTTGTCTGACCTTTCCTTCCAAGTCCAGTATTTCTAGCGAACTGAACCAAGTCCACGGTTTTGATTGCATACGTTTTATGCGTGACACGGTGGACTGCACGATGGATTACACAAAGAGGACTTCTGAAGAGAGTTGGAAATTTCTAATGGGCACAATTCCAACTGTAAAAGTTGTCTCAACATTGCTCACTCAACCAATCTCAAAAACAGATACATAGCAAAAATGGTGCAACAAACCGGGAACTTCTTTTAAAACTACGTAGAACAACAAGAGATGTGAGTCATAAACAACAGCTGGGCATGAATGAGAATGAAGGAAACTCTTCAACAAAGCGTCCACTGTGCTCTTAGAAAATATTACATCCAAAGATACCTTGACAATGATGAACATCGAGATATTCCGACAATAACAAAAATAGCTGCAACGTTCTCTAGTCCATACCGTTCTAGTACTTCTTCCAGCTTGTAGTGATGTGATAGCAGAGCGGACTCATCCGGTAACACACTTGCGGGCATTGAAACGGCATTTACGTCACTGGAAGGCACCGTTTTGCTCTCCACTTTTCCTACAAAAACTCTTCATTAAACATGTCACCATCTACATGATGTTAGTGCACATGACACCTGATCAATAAATGGAAAAAAAACGGTGTTCATGTGGAAACGAAACGGAATAAAATACAATCGTAAAGGAAATTTGAGCAAAAACATCGGAATCAAGCTCCAACATCGGGGGCGCTTAGTGACACTAATGGAAGTCATGTCTGCATCAAGCACAAAACGGATTTGGATATCACGGTGACAAAACCAATTCATTTTAGCTAGACAACTGCTTAACGCAACCGTGACAATGCACATTGATTTGAATAGATCCGTTGCTAAAAACAACAGCCCGTTTCAATTATATGCAGACATAATGATGCTGAGATATTTGCAAAACTCCGGAGCATTGGTGTGTGCGGTGTGGACCGAACATATCAGCCATTCCTGCGGCTAACGTGTTCACCACCACACCGTGCGAGTCCTTCATTTCACCTTTCTCTCAGCTAGTTCTCTATATACCAGTGTCATCAGCAATCACTCCTTAATAACGGGATTGGTCTGCGGAACAACAATCGACATTGAACCCCGTTAAGCTGAAGTTGTGATATAAATCACAATGCCGTTACTTTTAAGTTACTGCTTTAGCAATTCATTGACGGGTCATTGCTAATAGCATCTATAGGTTAATAATACATGCGAAAGAAAAGCGAAACGAAGGACACACCTGGTGTGGTGGTGATCGCGTTTGCCTCCAAAAAGGGTAATAGAGTGTTCGGTCCCTACCGCAGACCGCAGCAGTCCGGAGTTTTGCAAATATCTCAGCATCATTATGGTTATATTTCACATACTACCTTAGCATTAAAAAATAATAGGAAGTAAATAAAAAGTGACTACAATGTGATACATACAAGCACATTTTAGGTCGTAATGAACTGAAGCATCTTTGTCAACAATGAAGAATTTCATGGTAATCTGGCAACTCGAAATGTTGATAAGCTAACTCGATTTTCTTTGGTCGAGACCTGTATTTCGAGTAGTCAAGCGATTGAAAAAGCTAGATTCCACTCAACATGATTCGATAATATTCCAGAATCAGGAGTGGATATTCGCGCCTGTCGCAGTTACGTAAAATTGAAAAGAAAAATGGTCCTAAATGAATTTAAAGCTAAATGAACACAAAAAAAGTCCCTTCAATGAGCCCATTAAGTGCTCTATTCATCGAAAAAATAGCTCTGCCGGAATAAGTTTTAAAAGCCACTGCTGACGCATCTCTTAGTATTACACCTCAACTACAACACTACAAGAAGGTGGCTGAAGTTTGCCTAAATTGGATTTCGGAAAGGAAGAACAGTGGAGATGACAATGTCTATTCGCCAAGCATGACATGGACATAGATGGACGTTGTTGTCAAAGAGATCGAAGAACAAGTCGTGGCTGGTCTTACTCATTGCCCTTCTGGACGTCGAGAATGCTCTGCCTGAGAACCACAAATAGATCAATTTCGTCTTATATGTGGGAAATTCCTGAGCGCATTCTCAGACATAAACTGGTGGCAGTGATTGGACATTGTGCATCTTTATGTTTTGAATAAAGTTAATTCTTTCTGATGATTTCAAAACTCCCGGCTTCACTATCACTGTCGCTAACATGTTAAATGGACCCGTTTATGAAGGTTGTATTTAATAGACGACGATGCCTTCCAAAAAGTCAAACAGTGTTGGACAACGTTCTCGATAAATTCTGATTTTTATAGTACCAGTATTTTACTTTTAAACCCGCGTGCAACGCTATGGGAAAAGAGCGAAATCGGTTATGTAGGAACTTCGGCTGAGGCGATAATGTCAATGCTGTTAATTATGAGTAAGGAGTTGATTTAGCTCCGCAAGGCAAGCCTCCCACTTTTTTTGGATCGGGAAACTCGTAGCAGTGTTGTCTGTTATAAACTTTCTCTTTCAAATCACTTTGGAACTACCTAGCACAGCTATTCCAGTATTCTAGGAAGAATAGACTCGACAAGGGTTCAACGACAACCATAACGAAGACGAAAGTCCTCAAGCACTCACCCAACACGCAAGTGTTAAAAGACGTGTGCAGGATAGGATCCACCTTCATCTATAAACAACAATGCTAATTAGCAAGCACGAACACGATTGCGGCTGTTTGGAACGCACAAGATAATATAAAGCAGGATAAGCAAGTACTTTATCTTCTGAATATACCCACAACTCTGAAGAAGCAATAAGGTGGAACCTGGTCCAAGTTTAGCCTCTGCAGCTCATGGATCGCCACGTAATCTCGAAAGAAACACTCACTCTGGGGATGCCTCAGTTCCTGGATTTATCTTACTAATAAGGAATAAAATATACGGAGCAGATCTTATTACTAATTAATTAAGCGATACCTGAGAAATCGCTCGAAAAAAAAAAGATTTGTGAAGTATTAAATGGTAATAAGCAACTTCTACTATTACTCCGTACTTTCACACTATGCTAGTTTAATTTTATTTAATTTTAATCTTCTTGTAGAAATTATGCCTTCCAACGGTTTGCCGCCTCATCGTCTTCCTGGATGTCGGATTGCCATGTACAGCGGGGGATTCATCCACCGGCAGGGTCTCCCAAGCTGGGAAGGAGTCCGGCGTTTCCATCAGGAAGCCTAACTATGAGTAAAGCAATACCAGGATCCACCACCGTCCTGGTATCAAAATTGTATGGTGGCAAATCTCCCTCTGATCCACAAGGGCTGCGACTGCCTGTGGTGGTGAAGACCTGGGGCAGACTTTGGCCAGGCTGACCTCGGGACCACAGGGAACCACACTGGCTTAACCAGCAAATCTCTCGTAAATGGTGATTATTCTGGTGCGCACACAACCAGTGCGGGGCTATTCAAGTGTCAAGTGTCAAGTGTAGAAATTATAGCACCTAACAGTGACAATGTTCATGGTTTACGCAAAACTCCCCATGTGGTGAAAATAATTTAAACACAGCTGTTTGAGTTGCCATAGAGGCAGGCATTTAGAAAACAGATAGAAGGGAATTGAACAGGACGGTTAATTTTCATATAATAGAAGAGTTAAGGATATCATTTTATGAGTTGATCCAATTTGTTGAGATGTATAGCCAAATCGGTGTGTCATTTACATTAGTCAATACAATGGATAAGATTGTTAAACTCCCAAATGCGGTAGACCGTTAACCATTATTTATGTGGAACCTCATGAAGAAAACAACTAAAAAGGCTCCGTTAATAATTAGCACTAATTAGCATATAGCTGTAAAATTTGGTAAAAAAAAAAGGAGCGAAATAAATCAAATTTGCCACTGACCAGCACCAGGACAACTTACGATTGTGAGAACCAACATTTTTTGAACAAACTAAAAAGGGCGCAAAACGAGTAGGATAAGCTAAAATGTTTCTTCCCCATCACACCAATGTAGTCACATTCAAAACAGTGCTGAATAGCTGAATACTCACTAGAAACTCCTACAAAATTCGTTAAATGGATGGAAAGTCACAATTGCGAAACGGCATGAAAGGAAAAGTACGAGGTATTACATATGCATTACATTTAGTGGATTTGCTCTGGTGAAGTCTAATGGAAGCAAGAGACATCCTATTTCCAGAGGCTCACCATGAAAGCGTCGTGTTAAGGACTCAAGGGACACCTGAGATGAATACCTCGAACATAAAAAAAAATGAAATCATTGTGAATTTTGACTGGTGACGTGAACACGTCTATAAATAGCATGAGTTTAGCTCAAAATTTTTACTAAAGTGGTAACTAGCTTCGCCAACCGATCTTAGCAGACGATATTTCTTGCAACCATTTCATTGCCAGTGTCTTCGTGTTACGACTTCTAGGTAACTTGTGGAACAAGTCGAATGCCGAACACCGTTACAAATTCCGTGAAATGAATACTACAGGCCCGATGAAGATGATCCGAGTAAATATTTGCTCAGCATTTGATTTCGTCCCGAAGTAAATGGAATTTACCCTTCGTATGAAATTTATAGAGGTTTGCAGAGAAAAAAATAACATATGATGAAATCATATTAAACCAACATTAAATTCAGATCATTAGGTTGAGACTATGTTCATCGTCCTAACCTGAGACGAATGAAAAACAACTGATATAAAAGAAGATAAGTGAGTGATTACTTGAGCAATGAAGCATACAACATGAACTACATCTGACTACATTCAGCCTCAGGATTTGGCCTAACTTGGGAGTTGTTGTCTGATTTTTTCAATACCCTCACATTTTCAAGAATAGCAAGAGAGATACACATTCATATCATGAAAAGCAAATCAGGAAAATGTCTAGCTATAGCAGACCAAATTTTGACAAAAGAGGGCAACGGCTGATTGACGACGGTTGAATATGTTATAAGCAGAAAACGAAAAAAAAAACTGTTGATCATAGAGTCGAAGAACGGAATTCAACGAAATCAGCAGACTACTTTGAAAGACAACCTCAGGATAGATAACTCTTAAAAAAAGGCGAAATCAAGGCAAATTTGTTCATGTAGGAGAGCAGAAGGAACGTAATTGTTGGAAATTGTAGAAAAGACAGCACATTATCACTTCTCAACAATGTTTGAGAAAATCGGAGCAAAACGGCCAGTATCAAGATCCACGTAACACAATCGACTTTAAGGGATGCATGTATAACTACGTTAGCACCGATATATTAATGATGAATACACAACTCTAGAAAGGAGTGGACATCACATAAGAGCAGGATTCTGCAAGCTCTAGCACGATGATGGAAAATGTTGAGCAGCGATTGCACAACGGATGGAACACGAAGAAGTGGGTGCAGAGGATGGGACACTCGTAGGTAAACGATGCTCTTTTATCAGGCACCCCTCCCACAAAGCCTGGCAGCAGCTGCCCGATCAATGGATGACCACACCGTGGGCGTCCTGCACTGGACCACCCACTGACCAGACCTCGTCTAATCAATAACGTAGCCGGGATAACATAATCATCTTATGTTGGTAGAGGCTAGCGGATTCATCAACAATCTCCGTGCGTATCGAACAACATCCTATCAACAGATGTATGCAAATTCACGGACGTTCGCGGGCACTAACTATGAAAGTCGAGCTGTACTTAAAACTTTATTGTGGTTGAAGTGTGTTCAATCCAACTTCGATAATTTTCTGTTCACGCAAGAAATTTGTCTGCATCTTTTCACAAATTTTATTAGTAGCCATGGAAACCCACCATTGACGTTATTTGAGCTCCATGACATCACCTGTGAAACATCAGTAGCACAGTTTTTTTCGGCAAGGAGAATGGGCTGTTTCAATAGTCTGATAAAGATTTTTTCGAATAAAATGCTTAGTCTTCATTTAGCGTTTGCATTTCAGCACAATATCGTCCCACTGTCATGGTTTCACACGTGTTTGAAAAGTTTTGGATACCTATGCCAACGACATCCAATCGGAATCGTCCTTTGTATAGGATGCAAACCCAATTTAGGTATGTATCATGGTTTTTCATGACCATCCAATTACTGAGATGACCGTCTTCTATTGCAATGCAGTATCGATTTTTCACCATGAGTGACACGTCGATTAAATAAAGAGTTCGTTATTTCGACGACGCGATAAGCTTTACCGCTGTTTCTGCCTGTCACTGAATTCATGTGATGTGCACTTATCGAGTTCCCTCATTTTCCTGAAAAATTCGTCGCGATAGGAAGTCCTCGCACTCCAAGGCTCTCCGCTAAATGTCGAACAGTTTCCCAGTCCGCTTCAAGCAGCGGGTCCTTCATCAGTGTCAGTATTAAAGTATTGTACCGCTTTTTTTTTTCATTGTTTTCAGAGTTGCCGAGCTAATAAAGCATGATTCATTTGTTCACAAAATTCAAGGAGACAGCAATGCAACATCGGTTTTTCACTAGTAAAAAAGTGCGTGAATAGCAGCGATGATTCAAACTGGGAAAGCTGGTAGCAGAAATTCGACGCTGAAGAAACTGAATAAACTAATAAAGTGGCAAGTTATAAACTTTATAGGGCTATAAAGGATATTCATACATAAAAATTGTACTGAGCAGGAAAAATGCCTGATATTTCATGATACGAAAGCTAGATTTTATGACCATAACGATTCTGAGATATTTATATAAGTACATGGAAGGAGGGACGCGTAGAGCAGTGGTAAGGACTATCCTGCAATGCATCCGATAGTTTTCACGTATTCTACTAAGTATCATTTCGCTGTGTTTCGTTCAATCTCTAATTTATAGTTTATGTAGCTGTTTTGGAAATTGTGGGAGCGTGTAGTGCAGTGTTTAGGGGAGCTCTGCAGATCCCGCGCTCCAGGCTCACCAAGTCCTTTATCCCTCCGGGATCGGCAAAATGGTGCCAGAATTACCTAGAAGGATGGAAGCACTGGCTCGATAAATCGGCAGGTCACCGTGAGTCGTTGTAAAGGCCAGATACGCATTCAATCACCTCTAGCGATGCTTAATGAAGCCGAATGGAAGGCGCATCCCTCAGGGATTGATCAACGCCGACAGCTTTATTCTTTATTCCTTTATCTAGGAATCGTTCACTTAAAAAAGCGAAGAAATACTGTTTTGTATACTATTGGCACAATCTATTGGTAAACGATCTCTTACTTTCGAATATTTCGAATATGTGAGTAAAGGAGGTGTAACCTTTTCTAATTCATAAAACGAGCAGATCTCTCTGAAAAAACAAAGCCGTGACAATGCCTTCCACTGCAAAAAAGATTGGCTGTCGTTGCCGTAAACGAAGCGTTCTGTTTGGGGAAAAACGGAAGATGAAAACCGGTGAGGTTCATCAAAATTTTCCCCAAAAGTTATAAACTACACTTGGTTTTTTCTAGCACGAGTCAACAGGAATGTAAACAGACAGACTCTTGCTTTTTTTATAGAGAAACACTAAATCAGGAAATAATGAGATTGAGCCGATTTCCATGATAGAGACGATTTCATTCCATTAGTAAATAACGGAAAAATCAGTCATTTATAGTATCGATCACCATATTGCACCACTGTCCACACTGTTCTTAATAGTTTTCTTCTCACAACGTAATGTACTTCTGTGGACTATGTCCAGCAAGTGAGCAGCCATACCCTGTTTGCGGTGATTGCAGCGCCAAACGATACGGCTAGCAGTAGTGCACACATTCGTACGGGAGGATGGATCGCCGTCGGCTTGTACGATGTGTTTTTCGAGCCAGAATTCTCTTGCTGATACATCTCTCAGTAATTCGGAAGATCGACTACCTATAAACCTACGGGTAGTCCCACACCTTTCGAAGCTCCTCCGAATACGGCAAAGTCGCCGAATCTTCAGCCATCGAGTCACAACAGCAGCTGATAACAACCGCGTCAGCTCAATAACGGCAGTCCGTAGGAGGGATTGTTCAGTGGAGCTGACAGTAGAGGCCTCGGTGGCGATGCCGTGGGTGGTCCGCTGAGAGGCAGTAGACGATCCCATCAGTCGTCCGTTCGAGGAGGACTGCGTTCCTCCGCGCCTCGCCGTCATTCGGAGGCAGTGCGCGATCGATGCGAACAGCTGTGCTGCTGTCGCGACGGTTTGGGCGCCGGCTCATCGGTGCTGTACGACCGCCGCCGGCCGACCACCAACTCTGCGCTGACCCGTCGTCGCATACTTGTTTGTCCACTACTGCGGTGCGCAGCGTACGGGCTCGCCAAAAATACCTTTCCTCCCGATCTGGCATCTGGCGGGCTTCCTCTTCAATGTATTTTGCCTCTTTTGCTAATGTTTATTTCACAATCGTATTTGAACTAATCGTAAGCGTAGAGTTCCCAAGAACTGAACGGATTAGATGGCAAATGATTCAGTTGTTCCGTTGCCGTTTTATCGATTCGTATGTCCAGTAGTCGCCTTACCACGTAGTTTCTCATCAATGCATTTCTCTATCGTTTCAAATGCGTTCGTGTTCCATCAATGGCTTTATCATAACTGTGTTCCTCTCTCAGTTTATGTCGGGTACGTGGTCACGGAAGCGACGCAATATACCAATACAAACCGTAGACACCACAAACTTGTGCACTACAAACCACACTAAGGTTTTGCCACTTCCTACTTGTTTACAGCATCAACAAGTGGTAAGTTCGGGCAGTTATTCCTCGATTTAGTCGTGTCTTGAATGTTTTTGAAACACTCAGTTATTTGGGAGAGGGGAGAGGGCGGACTTCATGGGTTTTTCCTTTTCTTTTTTTTTGCCGGCTACGTCGTAAATAGCGTTAGTGTCTTTACGTACTCAAAGTACTGCTACTGATGTTGTAGATTTGTAGATTGATCGCTCTAAACGGCAATCATGTGTGAGAAGAATAGGACATGTCCTCTTTCTGCAATATTTGAGTACGCATTGTAATTTGTATTCATTTCGCGTATGCGAACACCTGAGGACCCAAACTATAGTTCACTTACGAAGTGGTAATGCCACAGTACTCAAAGCACGACTACTACAGCCCATGTATAGTGTTGGACGTCATCCCAACGTCAATGAATTTATAAATGAACTCTGTCAGTGATCGATGAACTATTTGTATAATGTCGGGGACTTAAATCTCCTGATCATGTGCTTAAAGTTTTTTTCTACTAGCTTTTTATCAAAATGTTTCAATGGTTTGGTTTAGCTTCTCTCTCGTTCATCGGAGAAAATGCTGGAAGAATCGGAGCTTAGCGGCGTACTAAATCTCACTGGTAGAAAACTGAAAGAGTTTCCAAGTAGTATGGCGTCAAAATACGACATGTCTGACCTTGTTTCCGTTGGTAAGTTCCACCTTATCTCCTTGATTATTTTGTCTTTGTTCCGTCATATTATTTGTTATTTATTTGGGTAAGCCAACATCCTTCCCAACGGTTTATCGCTTTATCGGGGGTGGGAGGTGTTTTTGGGTGTTGGGCTACGATGCACAGCGAGGGGATTCAGCTCCGCAACAAGGCCTTCCAAGCTGGGTAGTTCGGCGTTTCCAGCTCCACCAGCTCCAACAGGAATCCCACCTAAGAGTAAACCTATACCAGGATCTACCACCGTCCTGGTACCAAGCCAGTTCCATTGTGGAAAATCTCTCTTTGATCCACAAGGACGGCGACTGCTTGTGGTGGTAGCGACCTTGAGCAGACTTTGGCCTGGCTGACCTCGGGACCCCAGGAAACTACAATGGATAAGTCAGCACGACTCCGAAACAATGGACATTCTGCTAGGATCCTCAAAGCCAGTGAAGTCGGGCCAACCAAGTGTCCAAGTGAGTAAAACCCAACAACACATTTTGTAAGCATCTTAGCATTTCTCGCATTCGGTTCTTTCCTCGCATCCCTTATTCATGAAGTCTTCACATTTGCGCGTAAAATTCGGCTGCTAACTAAGGATTTAGTTTTTTTTTTTTACAACTGCGGTCCGAAGTTATGCAAATATCTCATTATCATTGTGATTGAATTTCACATCATACCCTATCGTGAAGAAAGAATAGGCAGCAAATAAAAAGTGATTACAATGAAGATTTAGTCTTCATCACGAGTATTGTTGATTGCTGATCGAGTTGGTTCTGTCTGGGATCTATTAGGGCTTTCCCGCGTTTTCACCACAGACGGTCACCAGCCTTTGGAAATCAGAGGGAACTTCCTGCACACAAATATTGTTCAAATTTACCTGCTACAGTGGCGTTGTGGGCTTGGTTGGTTCGATCCGTGGTCGAACCAGTAACACTGCACATAACATTGAACGTCGTGCATTATTATAATCCATATTTGAGTGGGAATTGCTTATTTGGTTTCTTCCTTGGCATGGTATAATCATTAAGAGCCTTTAGTCGCTCTTTGTGCGGCCGTTCTGATGACTGGTAAGTAAACTGTTTTCTTTCAAATCGATTTTTCTTTTTTTTTGCCGGCTACGTCGTAAATAGCGTTAGTGTCTTTACGTACTCAAAGTACTGCTACTGATGTTGTAGATTTGTAGATTGATCGCTCTAAACGGCAATCATGTGTGAGAAGAATAGGACATGTCCTCTTTCTGCAATATTTGAGTACGCATTGTAATTTGTATTCATTTCGCGTATGCGAACACCTGAGGACCCAAACTATAGTTCACTTACGAAGTGGTAATGCCACAGTACTCAAAGCACGACTACTACAGCCCATGTATAGTGTTGGACGTCATCCCAACGTCAATGAATTTATAAATGAACTCTGTCAGTGATCGATGAACTATTTGTATAATGTCGGGGACTTAAATCTCCTGATCATGTGCTTAAAGTTTTTTTCTACTAGCTTTTTATCAAAATGTTTCAATGGTTTGGTTTAGCTTCTCTCTCGTTCATCGGAGAAAATGCTGGAAGAATCGGAGCTTAGCGGCGTACTAAATCTCACTGGTAGAAAACTGAAAGAGTTTCCAAGTAGTATGGCGTCAAAATACGACATGTCTGACCTTGTTTCCGTTGGTAAGTTCCACCTTATCTCCTTGATTATTTTGTCTTTGTTCCGTCATATTATTTGTTATTTATTTGGGTAAGCCAACATCCTTCCCAACGGTTTATCGCTTTATCGGGGGTGGGAGGTGTTTTTGGGTGTTGGGCTACGATGCACAGCGAGGGGATTCAGCTCCGCAACAAGGCCTTCCAAGCTGGGTAGTTCGGCGTTTCCAGCTCCACCAGCTCCAACAGGAATCCCACCTAAGAGTAAACCTATACCAGGATCTACCACCGTCCTGGTACCAAGCCAGTTCCATTGTGGAAAATCTCTCTTTGATCCACAAGGACGGCGACTGCTTGTGGTGGTAGCGACCTTGAGCAGACTTTGGCCTGGCTGACCTCGGGACCCCAGGAAACTACAATGGATAAGTCAGCACGACTCCGAAACAATGGACATTCTGCTAGGATCCTCAAAGCCAGTGAAGTCGGGCCAACCAAGTGTCCAAGTGAGTAAAACCCAACAACACATTTTGTAAGCATCTTAGCATTTCTCGCATTCGGTTCTTTCCTCGTTATAATGTATATATATATATATATATATATAATGTACCTGGGGCGCGTGAGGCGCCTTGTAATGCACATGGGATCGATTTCCGCGCCCAAAGCTCACGAAGCCTTCCATCCCTTCAGCGTTTGCAAATTCATACCAGACGTATCTGGGAGGATAGAGTCTTCACATTTGCGCGTAAAATTCGGCTGCTAACTAAGGATTTAGTTTTTTTTTTTTACAACTGCGGTCCGAAGTTATGCAAATATCTCATTATCATTGTGATTGAATTTCACATCATACCCTATCGTGAAGAAAGAATAGGCAGCAAATAAAAAGTGATTACAATGAAGATTTAGTCTTCATCACGAGTATTGTTGATTGCTGATCGAGTTGGTTCTGTCTGGGATCTATTAGGGCTTTCCCGCGTTTTCACCACAGACGGTCACCAGCCTTTGGAAATCAGAGGGAACTTCCTGCACACAAATATTGTTCAAATTTACCTGCTACAGTGGCGTTGTGGGCTTGGTTGGTTCGATCCGTGGTCGAACCAGTAACACTGCACATAACATTGAACGTCGTGCATTATTATAATCCATATTTGAGTGGGAATTGCTTATTTGGTTTCTTCCTTGGCATGGTATAATCATTAAGAGCCTTTAGTCGCTCTTTGTGCGGCCGTTCTGATGACTGGTAAGTAAACTGTTTTCTTTCAAATCGATTATGTAATTGTTAACTGTTGTATGGAATAATTTACCAATTTGTGCAAATTAGTTTTTTTTGTTGTTTACTGTTTTTTTAGATCTCAGTGATAACAGGCTGGTTGAAATTCCAACATGTATCTGTGAATCTCGTTCGCTTGAATCGGTCCGTCTTCGTGGAAATGCATTAAGAAGTATACCGTCGAACATAGTCTTTCTCCATTCGTTAACAGTGTTGGATTTAAGGTAGACGTTTTTTATTTAAGGTGTTTTCTAAGTGTTTTTCTCGACTGATGCGTCAAGTGCGTTTTATAGTTGGATTTGAAATAATGCAGGTTTACATGACTAGGGCATTGTTTTCTTGTTACTATTTTTCTTTTAAAGTGTTAGAAAATATGAAATGCTTTTGGACAACCATCACAGGAGTGGTTTAGTGTTGATTTTGTTTTGGTCTGACGTAGTGATAACGGAAATCACACGCGTCATGACGCCTACTTTAGCACCTGTCTTTTCTTTTGTTCTCATTATTTAATCACTTTTCATTTACTCCCCTTCTCTTTGGCAAGGTATGTTGTGACTTAAACTACAGCTCCAGTTTAACTGGGATCGATGCCGATTTGTGCTACCCACATCAATCCCGTTGTGCTTCTTCATCTATTCGATGAAGTGATTAGCCGGCTACTATTTAAAAATATTCGAAGGACAACATTTATCGTGACGCTGCCCTCCACTTTACCCCACATAAGGAGTGCGTGTAGCGCAGTGGTCGGAGGCGCCGCCTTGTAATGCACATGGGATCGATTTCCGCGCCCAAAGCTCACGAAGCCTTCCATCCCTTCAGCGTTTGCAAATTGATACCAGACGTGTCTGGGAGGATAGAGCACTGGCTCGATACATCGGTGGGCCACCGTGAGTCATTGTAAAGGTCAAATATGCATTAAATCATCTCCAGACGATACTTAATGAAGTCGAATACATGGCGCATCCCTAAAAGATTGATCAACGCCTAAAGGTTTGTCCTTTATTTTTATATACACATTTAGATACACGTATATATATGCATGCGTATATGTTCATTCATCGTTTTTATTTAATGTTTGTAACTCATTTATAGTGCTGATCTGAGCATTTGCTAATCAGACCAGTTGTTTTTCATCCGTTATCCACGGAGATTTTACTCGGCTTCTGGAATTACACCGCTACTTTGGGATCTTATCTTCTTCATTAATGTCATTGAATACTAGTCATACGGATTTTTAGACCTCTGTGATTGGTCTGGTAGGGCGTTTCCACGTCCTCACCGCAGATTCTAGCCAGGTTTTTGGTATCGGTGGGATCCTTTTCCGCATAAATCTACCACCAATTTCCAGACCTCAGAGGGATAGTGGGTTTAGCCCAGTGCGCGGTATCAAACCATTATGATGAACCCCGTCTGTTTTACAAGGGATGTCTAACCAGTGCGTTACACGCTACCTGTATGCATACACAGGGGGATTGAAAAATAATTCCATGTTGTAAAATTCCTACAATCTGCTTTTAGCCATATTTTTTTTTACAGGAAGCCCATGTGAGGCAAAAGCTAATTGCCGAGAGTTTCTTTTCAAATTGGAGGGGCACCAGCATTTACCAACACCTTTTCTAGCCACCCGAGAACCACATCAAATGATTTCATTAGGAACTCTTGTTGGTAAAACACATAACTTCTCGTATTCTGCCTTCAAATTATTCCAAAGTCGTTGTTTAATGGAGTAGATTTGCTTCTTTAACTTATCCCTAAACAAAAAGTCGCAGGACTGTCAGGTCCTTTTGCTGATCATTCATGTGGACGACCTATTCATTTCCCAGAGAAATGGGCATTCAACCATTCACGAGCAACAAGAGTAGAATGTGGATTAGCGCCATGTTGCTTGAAAATAAATTCTTCACTCTACTCACAAGCCACCAAGATTGCAGTTGAACAATGATTCTCTAAACTTTAAACGAATCAATCGATCTGGGAGGAAAAACAACAACATGGATGTAACTCCGATGCATTAAGGAACATGCAGATGGAATTTTATGAGAAATATTACAATATGTGAACAAATTGTTAATGTCTCACATTAGAGAGTTACTCTCCAATCACTCTTTATCTTTTGCCCTACCAATCATCCAGTGATTCTAACAGGCACAAAATCAATAGAGTCTCTTCGTTTTTGCGCTGGAAAGCTGTCAACGTAGCCTCTGCTGATTTGAGGTACACAGCGGATAATGTTACACCTTTCTTCTAATGAGCTTCATTACTTACTGCTTATCGCGAAACAGTCCCTTGGATCGCTAGAGGTATATCTGCATACGTATGTTGATGTTTTCCCACCCATCCACCTTTTAGTTTCTAGTAACATTAATGAAGGTTTCGGGTTCTCAGCTAAACCGGTTGCGTTTAATGTGTTTTTAACCCGACACTGTTCATCCTGGAGCTTGGTATGTAGCGTCGCTTCGGGTAGGCTCGAGATCCCTTGTATGAGTATGATCCGTAGAGAAAGGTATATTATTCATCCAAAGTAATCTGTTGCTGTGATTGAGCTGTGTTAAGAGCGGTTGTTGGTCTTCACTAAGCCGTTTTCTTATAGTGGTATGTTTGAACATTGCAGCTTATGGTGTTGATGTTCGTGTTGTGAGAGATGAGAATGAGAAAGAATGTCTTTGTTTAATATTTTCTGTGGAAATCCTTTTGCATAATATGCAAATACTTCTGTTTATTCAAGTAATCTTTTCAGCAACAACAAAATTGTCCATTTGCCCTTAGGCTTGTTTGAGCTACCACTGGAAATTATTCTCTTGACGGGTAATCGTTTGGAATCCATTCCTCGCGAAATCCGTCAACTCTCCACCACTCTAGCAGAGCTGGTTGGTTCCTTATTATACTAATTTCACTGCATCTCGGTTTGTGTCATTTTGGAAACTCACTGTGGATTTCCAGTAAGTAATGAGTTCTTTTCTAGGACGTCAGCTGCAATTTTTTAAAATCTGTTCCAGCTGACATTGCACTTTTGAAAATGTTACGGGTTTTGAATTTACGCAAGAATTTACTTGAGCAGTTTCCGTCAGGTAAGTTTGCATATATGCATTTAGCGGTGCATTTGTTATTCCTTTTTTTTTATCATTTCGCTTTCTGTAGCGATGAGAATAAATGTCAGAGTAGATAAAAAATAATATTAGAAACACGGCTGAGAGAAAGGCCAGATGGAGGGTAAAAAGGTGTAGGTAATAAATAGAAAGTGGCGATATAAGTGTCAGTGTTGTTTCTTCACCACCACAGTTTCTAGTTTTCGTTGTCTACAGAGCTATGTCGCCTTTCCCTTCATACTTTGGACTTATCGTCAAATCGTTTTGTACAATTACCTGTGCACATACGAAAAATGAAGTCTCTTGTTGAGTTTAAAGTGGGAAATAATCCACTGTTGTCTCCACCTGCCTGTCTGATTGAAAAGGTAGGTGTCTTTCAATCATTTGGTAGTCAAATGTGTTAATAAAACTCGCTGTGTTGAGTTTTCTTAATAGTAGGTATAGACGTTGCTTCTTAAGTAATCAGATTCTTCCGTTCATATGTAATGAAATCGTTGAAAATGTTTACAGGATGTTTAACGTCATTGCATCCTTTGTACATGTTTCCGACTTAACAATTTGATTCGAAACTGTTACTCCATAGCGCTAAGCATGCAGGAATAGTTGTTCTTAGCTTTATTTAGTATTGAAGAAAAGCAAACAAGTTAGTTTTTGTGGTAAAAGAAGTATGTAATATTTCTTGACCTCAAATTAGGGACGTGAATATCTTTTCAAATGGATGGATATCGAATCCAGTGAAGGAGAGCATAGAAGTTCTTCTGCAACTCTTCAGTCTGCTCACAATATGTCCGCGTTCAAATCAGCATACTGTCTACGGGGGTGGATTGTTTTCTTGATGATGTTTATTTTTTACTCTGTTGTTTTAAGCTATAAGGTTTGCAATAATTGTAGCATAGCTATTAAAGATTGAGAGTTATAAGTGTTGGCGTTGGCGGAATGTATGAAATCCGGCAATGTTCGACTGCTGATGAGAAACGACAACGGGCCACTCAAGTTAGTGCTGTTGGTGGAAGTGATTCAGGATATGCAAGCACTGCTGACGATCACAGATTATCGCATGAGGTTTATTTCTTTGTGAAAAGCCGAATAGAGGTCGATTCTATGCATTACTTTGCCGTGACGACTATTTTGTCCCAAATTATGACTTACCTCAATGTATTTCCATCGTGCAGTGCATGCGCCGACGCAGGAAGATTCTTGTGGAAACGCTTGTAGTAACATTTACAAGTCTGCATTAAATAGCGGTATAGGTGTGAGAGCTGCTGACGGCGGTGAAGAGGTAATTTGTTACTTCAAAAGCAGCTAAAGTTCAGGTGTTTTTTATTTTCTTTCCTTACTCTAGCCACTCGTTTTTCTTAAGGTCGCTAATACGGAGATTATTATTAGTGAGGTTTCGCCATTGGCAGATTCCACTATGTTTGTTAGTGCAATTCAAAATGGAAATGGTGATCAACATAGAAAGACTGGTATTTTCGGCATGCATCTTTATAACTTCCACTTTTTTATTCGAAGATTGTATAATGTTTTATTTTGAGTCGTTCTCGGTTTCAGAGAGGCTGACTTCGCTCGATCTGAGCAATAATAACTCCTCTGTGGTTGATGATGCTTACGGTGTTGCAGACGATCGTTCCGTAGTAGGTATTGTCTACTTCTGTTGGCTTTTTCAACTCTTCGAGAATGGTGATTTTGTCTTCTGCGCTATACCCTTATTCTTCATTGCTTCGTCTAATCTCTACTCCGTGAAATATGTGAAACCTACAAATCGATGCTATCGTTTTGCTTCCCCGTTCTAACTTCATGCGTTTACCAAATGGTCTATGAGGTAGGCTTAAAAGTATGTAATTGACGCAGTAATATTTTGAACTACTATCGGTTAGGTTTTGTTTTCGTCTCCTTTGGTATTCCAAAAGCGGAAAAATTAATACAGAAACATGAATTAAACTAGAGCAATGTAGCAATGTCAACCTTTTATTTGCCGCATACCATAATTCTTCACAGCGGGGTATGGTGTGAAATACAACGACAACGACGCTGAGATATTCGCAGAACTTGGAGCCAGGGCCAGATTGAACCTGATGATGATTGCTTATAGCAGCGTAAGGTAGAAAACTAGCTGAGAGAAACACAAATCAAGAGTTCCAGTGGTACAGTGTGTAATACGTGAGCCTCCGGAAAGAGTAGCCGTGAATCCATGAGGCCCGGGTCCCAGGTTTTGCGAAAATCTAAGCATCGTTGTGCTTGTAAAGTAGATCAGTTTGGGATTTTATCGCATAGTTGGTCATCAGATATCCTGCATTGTTTGGGTTCCCTGAATAATTAACATGTAGCATACTCAGGGCGCAAATGTTATCATTGCGAGAGTCTTGAAGTTAACATTAATTTCTGAGGTAGTTCGCTTTTCAAGTGATCAACTATTCAAGTCCGAGCGAGGGTCATATTCCAAGCTTATGCAGTTTCGGCATGTTTGTTACAACTCGCCTTAAGTATTAAATGTAAGCTGAATAACCATTAGATAGCGGATTTAAAATTTGATGTTTTATCGTAAATATTTTCCGCTAAAGTTGGCATATTCAGCTGGGAGTGTACCAGTAGCAAGCAAGCCGATTTCTAAAGTCGCTCCGCTAGTTTCTGTGCGGACGAAATCTCCCATGCCACCTACACAAAACATCACAATGAAGGCGAGAATTTTTAATTTGACAACTTTCATTCTAGAAAATTGCGTTTGTTTGTTTTTTAAATTTTGGGCTTACTGAAGTAATCTGACGTTTGCATTGGAAGATTAAGCTTTTAAGATTGTGAAAAGCAAAATTTGCCCACCGTCAGCAACCGATTCATTGCGGAAATTTTGTCGAAACCCTTCTTCTCGGAATACAAAGTCATTTGCTCATAACTCCTCTCCGCCGAAAATGCTTAGCTCGTGCTCAATGGTTCGCAGTTCTTCATTGAAACGTAGGTTAAATGAATGTTTTACACTTTGGAGAGAAAATTGTTTGTATCGTTGTTTGCCATACTCCTTTTGTAATTTTATGGCATCCATTTGAGGATTTCTTTCATTTGTTGCGTTTTGTTTCTGGAAATCATTGTCGCACCATGTTAAGTTTAGGATCTCGCCTTCCATCTCAAATAGCTCGCCCATCTAATATGACTACCGGTGTTCCGAAGACGGCTACACGGGTTTTCGACAATCAGAATCAAAAGCCTGCGAAACCTACCATTGTAAAAAATGACAAATTGAAGGTAAGGGCGTACGGAATCATACGTACTCGATAGGCACATCACAGTTATTTGTATCATCATTGCTGGAAACCATATACAATCTTATCTTCGTCATTACAGAATGTGAATTCAATCCGAACTATGTCGGCATCGAAAAACCGTGAGCCTGATAGCGCCGCTGTAGATCTGATTCGTAAAATATTCTCAGATAGATTGGAAGTGAAGTAAGTATTTGGCAACTATTGATGGGAAGGAAGAACTTATAACAGCTTCCAAAAGTGCAGTTTAATGATTTTAGATAGTGAAACAGTTGGTAATTATAGCCTTGCACCTAAATTGGCTGTGCATGTATTTTAGGCTATCGGACGATTTAGACACGCTTGCTGGAGAATTGGCCGATGGAGTGCATCTGTGTGGTTTGATGAATTCGTTTCGTCCACGAACTATAACATCTATGTTCACTTCGTCAGGAACAGTTCGTAATGAAATCTTTTTATGTTGAGTTCATTTTTGTTCATGGTAATCATGCGTGAAATTTCAGGTCCTGTCGTCTCCAAAGGCGAAGCGCAACGTTGATAGTTTCATAGCGGCTTGTCGAAAACTAGGTGTTCCTGAGGTGAGATGAGTTCACATTACAATATATTTTTTAGGATACGATTTTTTCAAATTTCGTTGTGGTCATGCGAAAAAATTGTTGTAGGATTTCTATTTAGTAGTTGGACCACCAAACTATTTTATAATACAGTATACCTACGTGAAAATACGACTATTTTCTAAGAATACGATTCTACGTAGTACCATAGGATTTCAATGCAGAAATCAAAGAGGGGAGTGAAATGCAAAGCAAAAAGTGAACTTGATGATTATGCAAGCTTTTGCTTTTTCTAATTTTGCGAGTCGTGTTTATTATTACCTCGGTCTGTTAGTACCCGAATGTTTCCTCATTCATTCTTATTCAGTCGTTCATGTTAAGGTATCTATCTGCTCTTCGGCAGATATTCTGAACAAAAGGAATATTACTAGTGTGACTAAAACTGTGCTTGCGCTTCAGAAACTTTTTCCTCGAGATTATGGGTCATCGATTCCGAACAATTCCTTAGTAACAGAGAAAAGAAAGATTTTCCACGTGTGATTATTATATGCTTTGCTCCAGTTGTCTGATCAAACATGGATTTTTTTCACATTACTTGTGTATAGCCAGATATTACGGTGTTGAATTCATGCTCTATTGTTTTTTTTGTTTATTTTAATAGTTCAAAAGATTGTGTTGATCTCATTTTTGTGGTTCATTAGTACAGTCTATATTCTCTGTGGTAATAGAAACCATGTACATCTCAGTGATGCTGAGACACGAGCAGATCTGGGAATCCCAGTTGAGCTTCGAATCCGCGATTACACTTTCCGGAGGCTCACGTGTTGTCTCAGGCACCATCGAGACCTTTGCTTTTTCTTTCTCTCGGCCAGTTTCTTACCCTGACGGTCTTATCAGCAATCACCCATTGCTATAAATCTCATATTTTGCTTTATGAGCTGGATAGTAATACTGTTGGGTACCATATTATCGACTATCGGATACATGTGTGATCGAGGCGGCTTTATCATAGTGCTTAGAAGATACGGTTGTTTACAGTGTTTTCCCTTATCTGTTTATTTATGGAGTTGTTATACATAATTTGCAAAATACGATATTATAACACTGGTTGCATAATATTACTTGGTAAATGAAGTGCAATGGTGTGTCGTTTTTTTGTGTTAAGCGTGATTTTTCTTTCTTTGTTCCTCACGTTTTGTAGTCAGGCGGTATGCGTACACTACGTCGTAGTGAATGTTTTAGAGTAAACTTGTAGCCATTACCATCTGCACGTTTTTACAAATGAGACAGACCCATTTGCGCCAGTACGAGAAAGTTATAGAGTGCGTGTGGTGCAGTGGTTGGAGGCGCCACTGCGGCACACACGTTGGATCGACCCCTGCGCCAGTGGCCTTCAATCTTTTAGGGTCGGCAAATTGGTACCAGACTTGTCTGGGAGGATAACAGGACTGGTTCGATACATCGGTTAGCCACCGCGATTCATTATAGAGTTCAGATATGCATGTAATCACCTCCAAAGGATTCTTAATGAAGTCGAATGAATGGCATATCTCTCAGGGGTTGATTAACACCGAGCGCTTTAACCTTTATTATTACGGGAAAGTTATGAGATTGTGAAGCCCTCGAATTTTCTACAAGGATTTTCAAAAAACAGGTCAGTTGCCGTAGAATTTCCTACAAAGACTTGTCGAGGTGCGTAAAGAAGTTGGCGATCGTTCTAGAGGAAATGCAACTAATATTCCAGATGAGGCATTGTTTAGTGTCTGCATTCTTTCAACTTGTACAGTGCACTTTGTGTGGTATCATCGAGGGCCTTGGATCGTACATCTACCCACGTGACTGACCATTGTCACATTATAGATGGTTTTGAACATTTGATAGATTTTCCGGTAAAAATTGTATGACTTAATTCCTTTTCTAGGTTTTAAGTTACAATGGATGGTTCGTTTCTCTTATCACGAGGAAATCATTGCCAAACTTGTACGGTCATCTGCTACAACACATTTTAGAAATGAACTGCTTTTTCTTTTGCAAAAAAAAAATTGCACAGAAGAAACTTCATGGGCATTTTTTCTTCACCAATGTTTCAACTCGTGCTGCTTCTATCGTTCGAGCATTTTAAGCGTGCATTTCACTTATGGCGTCCCAATGGTTGCTATAGCCACGCCTAGTTTTCATTCAATTAATGTCTTAAAGTGATATGCATGGATGAACTACCGAGCTGCCACTCAGCGTCCTTACGTTCAAGTAAAAACTCGTTGAAACAGCTGATGGAATTAGTATTTTTTCCATTTTTTTTTCCGACAAACTGAACTGAACGTGATTTCCCACAAAAAAATTTCAACATGAAGCTGTGGAGCGAAATCT
>MQTX01000065.1:1167127-1184136 GCA_009735665.1 Angiostrongylus cantonensis | reverse complement strand
ATAGCTATATTTCGCAATATATAACCTGCCATTAAAAAATGTAGGAATTAAATAATAAGTTAAAATAGTGGTTATAACCGCAGCTTCAGTTTAACTGGATACGTTGCCGATTTGGCCTTCCCAGATCAATCCCACTGACGGGTGATTGCTGATTGCATAAGATCGATAGGACTAGCTGAGAAGCAGGCGAAACGAAGGGCTCTCATGGTGTGCTGGCGGTACTTCCTCTAGATCTGCCCTTCTTAAGCATCGCTTCATCGCTGCACCTATTTCATCGCTAATGAAGGGTAAGATAAACGGGACTTTGTTTTGGTTAAACCGTTCCTTTTGGGGCGCCGCTCTTCCTCGAAACTTATCTCGTAGGGTTACAATTTCGTAGTCATTGGCGATAGCTATTTGCCGAGCTTCGTCGCGCGATTCTTCCCTTACTTTCCTACTTGTGCACACAGAGGTGGCTGTTTGAAACTTGTTTCTCACAAGCGTCCTCTTTGTGGCTGGAAGGTGACAGGAAAGTGAGTGAACCAGGATGTTTTTGTTACTTGGTTTTCGGTACCACTTTGACATCTAACCGCTACTTGACAAGTTGATTTGCACGTTTAGAAACGGGAGCCAGTCGTCGTTCGGTTTCTCCCGGGTGAACTTGATGTACTCTGACTGCTCATTCAATAATTCAAAGCGTTTGTCCATCTCGTCCTGTGTAGAGAAGACGACAAAAGTAAGTAGTTATGTATCCGCATAAAAGAACACCTAGATGGCAAACGAAAAGCAAGATAAGACACGCTACTAGGCACGCATTGGACGCAAAAGCATAACTGAGACGATTTTGATATAAAAGTCGCTACCCTCGCACGGGATACTAAAACACCAACGCGTAAACTCCTCGAGGATTTTTGAATAAATGCCAAAAATCCTACAATGAATAGCGGGAAGGAATGTCCCGAGATCACGCGTGATCTCGCCCTTTACGTTCGCATCTATCGTTGACGGGGGGTGCTTCAGTCATCAACCATATGCAACTCTGAGCCGCTGTTCTTCCTCGGTGGAGGACATGAAAAAAGCGGTGGATTTTTTCGAGAAGCCGTAGATCTTGTAATTATCGCTCAGATTTCAATCTTTCTGTTTGTGGCCCTCGCACGGGATACTAAAACACCAACGCGTAAACTCCTCGAGGATTTTTGAATAAATGCCAAAAATCCTACAATGAATAGCGGGAAGGAATGTCCCGAGATCACGCGTGATCTCGCCCTTTACGTTCGCATCTATCGTTGACGGGGGGTGCTGCAGTCATCAACCATATGCAACTCTGAGCCGCTGTTCTTCCTCGGTGGAGGACATGAAAAAAGCGGTGGATTTTTTCGAGAAGCCGTAGATCTTGTAATTATCGCTCAGATTTCAATCTTTCTGTTTGTGGTGTTGAAATATTTGACCTAGTAAGTTGCGTATTAGTGTACCCTTCCAGGCTCTGAAGAAGGCGATTCTGCCGTAACGTCAACTGCGATTGAGTTGTATGTGTGTTATTGTATGGAAGTAAACGTATGCTGTTTAACAACCTCGCGATTGCTAAGAGAGAAAACGACAAATTCATGATTCAATGCCGAGGTTAATAGAAAGTCGATCCTGGGTACTATTACAAGATGTACCAGTAAAGTACTTTCGACTTGTGAAGGAAACACTGTCACTAAGACAAAAGGTCGTCTTAGGTAGACAACAGATCCACTTTCTTCGTCGCTGCATTCAACACCGGGTCGTGCCGAAGTTCATAAAACGGAAACGGCTTCACGAGATATGCGGTCAACCAGAGGACAGCCAACAAGTAAAAACGATGAGATTATCTGTTAGTGATAAGGGGGAGAGTTCGTAGTTATTCCTCACCAGTTGGGTGTTAAGATAACGGAGGAACATCTTAGTGATGTTACCCTTTATCACCCATCCTCTTAAAAGGAATACGAACATCATTAATCGGAAATTAAACGAGCAATGGGTCAGCGTGGCAAAAGCTGCGGGCTTAAAATCATCGATTAATTCACACCTTAAGATCAATAAACCAACATGTCCCGTCTTATACCTAGTTATTAAGACAGATAAGTTGGTGTCTTCTGATGATGTTGCGTCATCATTATTCAAGGTTAGACCCATCATCAGCTGTGTAGACGGGCCAACGGATAGAATAACCTGGTTCTTAAGCCTAATACTAACCCAGCTGCTTAACCGCATTCCAGCCCACCTCACGAACACCCAAATGTTCCTATAACGTCTACGTGACGCGTCTCCTAATAATGCGTGCGTGATGGAGTCGTTCGACATTACCGCGCTGTACACCAACGTATCGAATGACTCCGCAATGCAAGCCATCTTCGAACTTCTTGTTGAACATGAAGGAAAAATAAAAATGCATGGCTTGTCCATCCAGCAGCTCATGGCTCTCTTAAAGGAGCGCCTAAACTGCTCGATTTTCAGATAGTCAGGGAAATACTACGCGCAAATAAGGAGGCTGGCAATGGGACAGCGACTGGCAACAATCCCTGCCATTGCGTTCATGTCTAGAGTGGAAGCTCCCGTTGTCGGTCTCCGGCCGCTACTCTACTGCAGATATATAGACGATTCTTTTGTCGTCTTCTCCACACAGGAGGAGATGGACAAATGCTTTGAATTATTGAACGAGCAGTCAGCGTACATCAGGTTCACACGGGAGAAACCGAAGGACAACTGGTGGCAAAAGCTGCGGGCTTAAAATCATCGATTAATTCACACCTTAAGATCAATAAACCAACATGTCCCGTCTTATACCTAGTTATTAAGACAGATAAGTTGGTGTCTTCTGATGATGTTGCGTCATCATTATTCAAGGTTAGACCCATCATCAGCTGTGTAGACGGGCCAACGGATAGAATAACCTGGTTCTTAAGCCTAATACTAACCCAGCTGCTTAACCGCATTCCAGCCCACCTCACGAACACCCCTTTCTTGTCACCCTTCGCACACAAAGAGGGCGCTTGTGAGAAACATGTTTCAAATAGCCACCTCTGTAACAGTTCCCAGGTTCGACTTTCTATTAACCTCAACATTGGAATATGAATGCGTACTTTTCTTCTTCAGCAATCGCGAGGTTGTTATACAGCATACATTTACTTCCATAGAAAAACACACAATACAATACAACACAACAGTAGCTGACGTTTCGGCAGTATCGCCTTCTTCAGAGCCTGGAAGGATATGCTGATATACAATTTATTAGGCGAAACACTTCAGTAACACTTACAGTAAGACGAAAAACTTCATCGCAATTGACTTCCAATGAGGAAGGTTAGAACAGCTGATTATAGTCGCATACGGCTGATGTAAAAAAGCGGCTCTGAAGAAGGCGATTCTGCCGAAACGTCAGCTACTGTTGTGTTGTATTGTATTGTGTGCTTTTCTATGGAAGTAAATGTATGCTGTATAACAACCTCGCGATTGCTGAACAAGAAAACTACGCATTCATAGCCACCTCTGTGTGCACAAGTAGGGAGCTAAGGGAAGAATCGCGCGACGAAGCTCGGCAAATAGCTATCGCCAATGACTACGAAATTGTAACCCTACGAGATAAGTTTCGAGGAAGAGCGGCGCTCCAAAAGGAACGGTTTAACCAAAACAAAGTCCCGTTTATCTTACCCTTCATTAGCGATGAAATAGGTGCAGCGATGAAGCGATGCTTAAGAAGGGCAGATCTAGAGGAATCGGTAGCGACAATTGAAATACCACCGAATACTCTTCGTCGCCAGTTAGTTCGTAACCGCTTGTGTGACCGTCTGTGTGAAACACAAAATTGCGTAATCTGCTCTTATGGCAGGGACGGTGACTACATGAGTTCAGGCACGATATACCTGATCTCTTGTGGTACTTGCGGAGACGAATATATTGGCGAAACGGGCAGACCTTTATGTATCCGCATAAAAGAACACCTAGACGGTAAACGAAAAGCAAGACAAGGCACGCATAGGATACAAAAGCATAACGGAGACGATTTTGATATAAAAGTCGCTGTCCTAGCACGGGATGCTAAAACACCAAGGCGTAAACTCCTCGAGGCTTTTTGGATAAACGCCGGAAAACCTACAATGAATAGCAGGGAAGAATGTCCCGAGATCACGTGTGATCTCGCCCCTTACCTTCGCATCTATCGTTGACGGGGGGTGCTGCAGTCGTCATCCATATGCGACTCTGAGCGGCTGTTCTTACTCGGTGGAGGACAGATGAAAAAAGCGGTGGGTTTTTTCGAGAAGCCGTAGATCCTGTAATTATCGCTCAGATTTTCATCTCTCTGTTTGTGCTGTTGAAGTGTTTAACCTAGTAAGTTGCGTATTAGTGTACCCTTCCAGACTCTGGAAGGCGATTCTGCCGAAACGTCAGCTACGATTGTATTGCATGTGTGTTATTGCATGGAAATAAATGTATGCTGTTTAACAACCTCGCGATTGCTGAAAGAGAAAACGACGAATTCATAATCCAATACTGAAGTTAATAGAAAGTCGATCCTGGGTACAGTAATTATGTGTGGTTTTTAACTGTTGTCGCTTAACTATAGTGTAATAATGTTTTTCGTCCTTTTTGGCGATGTTTTGCATTTCCTTGATTAAGTTCTACTTAGCCAACGTGTGGATGGTTAATTCTGCAGAATCCATGTTTTGCAATTGGAGACGGTCGGCCGGCTCACTAGTAGTGATTGCACAGGCAGCTCCTGTGATATGCATACAATATACCGGATTTGTATTGGTTCGTTAGTAGAGATGAATGTTCGTGTTTTCGTAATTGCCACGCAGAACTTGTGTTCGCTTAAATAGAAGGGGTTTCAAACAATGGGTAATTAAACCCTTTATATGCATAATATTTACAATAAAATGTTATAAGATTAGAGATGTATGTACAACAAATTACAAAGTAAATTGTTTCAATGGGCAGTTGTAGCACAGAGAACAATTTGCAGTAACTATGATGTAAAGCATTATGCAGCAAATTTGTAAAGGTATGAGATATAACTGGAAATACTGCTTATGAAATAGTATTAGTATAGCTACAACAGTGTAAGCAATTATATAATCACAGTGCAAGAATGTGAAAGCGATGACAGATTGGCCTAGTAATAAGGAAGATGATTCTGTTGAGTGTAGGGTGCTTAGAAACGGCTCAGTTATTTGAGACAGTTACTTCATTAACCACGCGTAGCGGTTATATCACGATTCTCGATGACTTAAATATATCAATAATGCATGAGGTAGAATCTATTTGACATTATTCTAGTCTAAGCAAATTAAAAAAGTAGTGAAAGGAGACGATTAAGCAGGAGAAGAAAGCGATGAGCAAACGCGACGGCGAGCGCCACTCGTCGTCGGAAGGCAAATAGGAATGCTAAGGGGTGTGTATTTGTCTCATTTCTGGAGATTGATGTACGGTTATCATATTCTTTTACAATTTCGACACGGTCCTTCTCTGCATCTCAATCTCGATGTTAGGTGGGACATTGATAAAAAAATATTATGACACATATTTCAGTTCATCGTTTTTGTTCTTTCTTCTGAAGTTTGTGCGTTTTAGCAGTTTTTTAGCGCACGATCTGATTTCTGGCAATAGGAACAGGAATTTGGTCCAATTTTGTTCCGCTTATTCATGATGATGCATTGTGAACTCGTGTACATGTTTGTTAAGTGATGTCCTGACCTGTTCGTTTCCGCGACACTTCAATGAGCCTTGCTATCGTGTGAATGTGGTCCATGGTACTAAATACTTTTCGAAACCCTGCTTGCTCACATGGCTGTCCTTCGTCCAGTGTTCTGTCAATCCTATTTAAGATGACCCGTATGAAAAGTTTGTAGACGACGGACAACAAGCAGATTGGGCGATAGCTGCCAATATCATGTAGATCACCTTTGAACAATAACACGGTCTTGATAGTCTTCCACTGAGTAGGGACCTTGCATTCAGACAGGTAACGTGCGAAAAGCCGAGCCAGTGTGTTTACGAGGACTGGGGGAAGGTTCTCCAGATGTTCTGATCTAATCCTGTCCGGTGCCGTTCGATTTTTCAGCGACGAAATGGCATGTTGGATTTGGGAAGGGAGAACCGGTGCTACAACATATCCATTCTCTTTTATTTCATATGATGGGGGGCGGACGTGGCTATCGAAGAGATCTGAGTAGTATTCGCGGATTTTCTCCATTTCCTTGCTGTCCTCTCCTTCCTGGATGCTGCTGTTGTTCCGCCTGGACGTCAGAGTGCAATCATCTCGGTCTTGTAACTGGTGAAGCCTCGGTGGGCTTTGAAAATGCTTTCCCAGCCTTTGCAGCTTCGACCATTACTGCTGCTCTTCTCTCTTCAAGGTCTTCTTTTATCGCCTTTCTGTATTGTTTCGCAAGCTCGGACGTTAGCCCGCGGTTCCCGCAGCTCGTTTCGATTCCACGCTGGCGTATTAGCTCGAGAGTTTCTGGAGACAGACGTCTCTTGGTGACCTTCGAACTCTCAGCTTTCATGGCGCTAACGTGAAGATGTTGAATGAGCCGATCGTATTCCTCGTCGATGTTGTCGACAACGGCATCTTCCCAACAGCCGACTAATGAGTTGAATAAGTCCCAGTTTGTGGTGGTTCTGGGACTTCTGTTTTTGAATTTAGCGGCTTTTTCTCCTTTACGTGAGAAATAAAATCTTGCACGAAGGAGACGGTGCCCGTGCAGAGTTTTGGGACAGCAGCGACATCGGTTAGGCAAAACTTTCTATTTACTATGATGTGATCTATTTCGATATGGTACTCTCCATTGGGAGACTCCCATGTCCAGTGTTGACGGTGAGGCTTCTGAAATTGCGAGTTATCATGGATGGTCTTGGTCGCCATGAGAGAGCTGCTCACCCTGTTCGTTCCATTCTAATCCGTGGGTCCCAATGTGACGTTCCTCAGACGATCTTCTTGGTCCGATCTTGGCATTGAAATCTCCAATGGTGACCTTGAAGAATGTATGGTCTTCACTGTAAAACTTCTCCAAGTCCATGTAGAACGCTTCGACTTCCTCTTCGTCATAGTTTGATGTCGGCGCGTAAACGACGAGGATTGTCAAAGCCGGTATTGATCCACATCTTTTTAATCGTGAACGTCCGATTCGGGTTGTGAGCTGTTCGAATGAATCGATGTTCATGGACAAACTCGTGTTGAAGAGAACACCGACACCGCCTACGCCTCTACTGTCGCATGCTCCGAGGAACAGTTCTTCTTCTGTGTCATAGACAGCGTTGAATGGATGGCGTCGTCCCGTCTCGGCCAGGCCGATGACGTTGCACCTTGTCATTCTTGCTTGCATGAGCAAGTCTTTTATCGAGGACTCGGATGCAAGTGTAAGTGCATTGTAGGCACAGATCGTCACCATAGTTCTTGATCCAGGCAGCTTCCATTGGCCCTGAGATTTTAGCAGCCTCTCCGTACTCGTCTTAGTCAATGCTGCGAAATTAGGGGCTCTTTGGGGGTCAGGGTAATGAGGTCCGTTCTTTTTACTGTGTTTAGCATTTTGATACCCATGTATGGCTCGATGGGCTCTGAACGCGGAGGATGGTTATACTCACGGGTAGCTTGCCAGGCTCTCCCAGAGTGGACATGGACCTTATTTGTTGGAGTCAATTCCTAACCGCCTCCCATATACGGCTGAATTGACTCGTAGAATAGAATCCGCATTAAGCGAGAACGTACCCACCCATACACGCATGCATGAATACGCCTAACAAATACAGAAAGGATGTTCGAAATCGGCGCAGCAGAGACAGGAAGTCTATCCCCTGGATCAACCTGCGTCTCAGGGAAGCAAAGGTCTTCTCAAAGGTTTTGGTCTGCGATTAACGCCCTATCCGCCACCTGGGGACGCGCCACGTGGCCTCGCGATTGACCGGCTCAAGATCCCTCATATGGAGGAGATGCGTTGCGAAATTCGCCAGATGCAGAATTCCAAGGCTATTTCTGCCACACTACATAAACTAGGCACATTTTGCAAATGCGTTCATTATGAGTTCTTATTTTGTTTAATCTGTCTGAACAGAGCTAAATGTGGCATTTATTTTCGCTCATTTCCATTTAAATCCGGCCACTGTTTTTCCTTGAAGAATAGTATAAGCAATACAAAATATGCAATATATAACAATATACAGCATCGTGTATTTAGTATAATATGAGAACTTGCTAGCTAGTCCTGCAAACAATCAAGTATGTTAACTAATTGAGTGTCACAGTAATAAATAATGATATATTATATACAGGATGAAATAATCACAGTTAAAATTTTTCGCTTAAAATCCAATTATATTTAGCCTGGAACACGTTTAAATACTCAGTAAAAAGGTTCCCAATTAGAGTCGTCAGCAGGTGTAAGATTACCAGTTACAAGAAGAAAAATATCGATGATCCACCATACTCCAAGGCCTCCTAACGTCATCAGTTTACCAACAGCGATCGCCGAATAACCGAGACAAAATCTGTCTACCGCTACAAGTCCAAGAAATACAGAGTACAAAAGGGTGGAGAGAAAGTGGTGGCCCGTATATCTGAAAAGAGAAAAGTCGTAAGAGTGATAAAGCACATTGTACACAGTTCCGCGGAAATGACAAGTTAATACTTTATTAGCAGTTAATATTATCCGGAACCACAATTTCAAAACAACGTACTTGATACATGGAGCTCTTCTGAAGAAATGACGTCGTCCACGACATTCAATGCAAGGCAATGCTCTGCATGCTACCCAGGTCCACTCAACATCTTCAGCTCTTTGCCCACCGAATTTAGTACAATGTCCAGCATCCTAGAAAGCTGCACTTAAACAATATGGATCTTTAGTTAGTGTTTTTGCTTTATTCGGATTCTAGGAAAACACCTTTTGGTAGCGAATCCTTCGCTCGGTCTTTCTACTAGTTAATTCGAAGACGATGTTAGAACTCAAACGCGGGTAATTAAATTAGTATACTATACTGCTCTAAGGGAACGGATGGCACAGTGGCAGTGATACCCGTCATCACAAGCAGGGTACTACTTCAATTTCGCCACGGACCAACCAAACCTCTCAGCCTCACGGGGCGGAGAAATTGGTAGCGGACTTGTCTGGGAAAAGAATCTTTCTGCAATCCAAATGGGAATGCTCTAGCCCAGTTATCTCCAGGGAGAATTGCTCGACCAGCACTCTACGAAATTCACGATGAAGATGGAAATTCACGTTAAAAGATAGAAGATCTTCGTCGACAATGGATGCAAGGAAACGAATCGAATGTGAGAACCGCACCGTAGACGCAAAGACGGGTCATATAAAATAAAACAAAATACTGCTTTATATATATGCTATACTATACGATGTATGCTGAGTGAGGATTAATGACAACTTTAATGTTTCGATAATGGAAGAGAATAAGACTTCAATTCACATTCTTTTTCCTAGGTGAATCCAAAAAGATCTGAAATGAGAAGATTAAGTGGGAGCGCAAAGTTATGAGGAAGGTCAACGGAGAGCCCAACGCGTCATCAGAAGACAAACGGCCGTGCTAGGTGGCGTAACTACATCTAAGCGAACGGCGAGTGTGGCAATGCCAAATTCCAACGCAATGAAGTGTGCCCAGTTGCGTGGCTGTGGAGTGCCTTATGGTTAAGAGATATGAATGGAAGGCAAGCACGCTAGCATTGTGTTAAACAAATTGAAATTAAATCCATCATGACAGGAGCAGCTGCCACAAATACACGATTAACATAAGAGATGCTGCAATAAAAGACAGAGGTCAATTGGTAGGTGGTAGATATAGCACTCTCTACTTGACAAATTCTCTATCAAAAGGACTTGGCTTTGAAGAGTAGGTTTTACAATGTAGTACTATTAGTGCCTTCACACCATTATTTATGTTGTTCGATCACTATTGTAAGCTAATGGGATTCCCTTTGAGCGTACTGAACCAATAAATAGATGCATTGATATGGCTCTCGAAACGTTTTCATGGGAGTCCTCGTTTAGCTCTCACTTTTTATTTCGTCTCGGCAGACTGGAATGATTGCACGGTGGGTGATGTTGTAGTTCGAGTGAGTGGTTGCGATCGAAGGTTATAGTGGTGACTCGGGGATTTATATCTTTTGTGACCGTTCTTTTTCGGAACATTTCCCCGGTTACAGTTCCTCCTCAAGTTATGAGGAATGAATCCTTCACGAGGCAGTTGGTGAGCTGTTGTTACGAGCTCAAAGTCGCACATCATTGTAAGTCACATCATCATTGTAAGTCGTGTATCACTTGCTATTCCACCTAACATATGAAGGCGGTTTAACCTATTCGTTTGTAGTCACAAAAAACTTTTGTTTGATGCTACCCTTAGACAACTAGCGGTCTTATTGAGGTGATGCAGAGTTGGCTCATGCGGTGTGAACATCATAACACGGTACACTTTATCCTTGATCTGCGCATTATTGTACCGCCTTTATTCTGTTAACCATTTCTCTACTCTCTGTTCAACGACTGCTTGACGACCAGTCGAGTGGATGCGTTCTTTCTGCGTATGCAAATCAAATGGACCTTCTTTTCTGCTAACAAATTTTAAGGATGTACTGAGTTTATACAATCAGTCTTCATTATCTTTTTCTCGCACTGTCGGTCAAATGGATGCGTTGAAGAGCAGTTCAAACTTGTTTCCTGGGATAATTTTAGATATAAAGGAATGATAAGTGTAAGCAAAAACGTATCTCCAGTAATGGGAAGCCGTACCAATCTAAAATTTTCTATTTTAAAGCGTTCACCTATGAAAGTTCTCATATCCCCGACAGCAACCTGTTCCAACAAACATAATTCATAGAATGATTCTGCGCATCGAAACAGTTCACCATTGACTACTGAATACCCACTGGCACCACACCGCTCGACCGTTCACTACTGACCTCATGCGACGTCACCTTTATCCTAATTCTCCAGTTTTCCTTCTCTTCGATGAAAGCAAATCGAGGAACAGTATTGATGTCTTCAGCATCTTGTTCTTCACTGTCGTTAAGCAATTTATCGGAAATGAAGTTCCACTCGTCATACGTGGACATGATCGAAGCATGTGAATTTCGATTTTCACCGGTAGATGGTTATTCTTTCCACTACAGTCACCATAGTGAATCATGGCTATCGAATAAGAGTGTGTAAAAAGCCCTAAAAAATACCTATCCGTATGCAATTATCAATTCATTTCCTCCCGTTTTTCTTGTTTTATCACATTTTTTGCAATTAATAGCTTAGCGGATGTCCGGAACATCAGTTGCAGTCTGGGAACGGCTGTTCTTGACACTTAATAATTTATAATGAACTTTTTTTGGTGTGAATCACCCACACAAATGGTTTTGACGAGGAAGGCATTGAGATATTTCCAGTACGGAGACTTGCTGGTGCTCAGAGTGCTATAATACGACAACACCGACATACAGAATGCATGGCTTCTTGGAGTGTTCCTCTATGTAGATTATAGGTTCTCAATTTGGTCGTCAAAAGATGGTGGACGTGAAAAATATACTCAACATAGGTTACGACATCCATTATCAAGAGCCGACAATATCGTGGTAGGGTGGTGGACGGGCTTTTTGGCACACGCAATAAATAAAAATATTCTAAAGAGATCGAAAAGGACGCAGACGAAGAAAGACACCACAAACATCATTCTGAAAAAGCCGAGTGTACTAAAAAGGCGCATAGTGAAACTCAATTGGAGAGTGGAAACAGAAAGGGCTGGCTCACCACTACATGTGGGCGTAGTTTGGATATCGTAAGTCGCATACAACTCATACCGACCTAGACAGGAATCAGACATTGTTCAACGAAACAGCCGTTTCAGAATTCATATGTGTTCAGCAGCGGTTTGATTGATGTGTTCAAATGTGTTCGATTAACATCCACTACGAAGTGGGAGAGATCTCGCATCCTAGCGCAAGAGATGATTTTTGCAACCATACATTATAGTGTATTGCTAGGATATGATGAATCCATTCGTTCTCTCTCTCCCTCTCTCTCCTTCGGCCTAATTAGCTAGTTGTTTTTCTGCAGTAACACATAAAGTAATAAATTCTTACATATTTTTAAAAAAAATCTCAACTTACTGCGGTATCGTTGTTTCCTGCAACAACAAGCTCCGGTAAACTGCACTCGACAAATTCTTCAGGCAAGAAGGAGCAAGGTACGAGTGGACCCATCGGGTATGCATCGTCCATTTCTTGCACACATGAGTCAACAGCTAATCGCTCACGATCTAAGGCGGCTTTCGAAACCGTCAGTACAACCTGAGGAAAGATCAGGATTTTCAAACAAGTCAGAGGATTTCTGGAAGGAAATTACTCTTTAAAAAAATTATATCCATATTTTACACTTAAGCATGCACTACTTGTTACAAATCCAGAAATACCTGTTCATAAGAAGAATATACAGAAATGAAAGTTAGAAGCTGTGTACGTAATAACATCTATTAGAACTGATAAGTTGATTGACATATCTACGACTCATTTCCTGCTGCTCATATTGCCTTGCAAGGCCTTTCTTTTTTTTTTTACTAAAAAATAATCCATTCAATCGACAATCCATCAAAGATGTATCAGAGTAAGAGCCGATAACAGCTGTTCCTTAATTATTATAATTTACAAGAAAACTATTTCTCTATAAGTTTGCTTCGCGAAGACAGTGGCACTAGTGATGAGGACATTAAAATATTTCCTATTAGAAAGAGTGTTGATTTCATCAACGTTCATCAGTGTGTTTTCACAATTTCTTAGCTATGCATTCATAAAATAAAAGTTATGTGATGTGTAAAATACAGGAGCATAATTTACTACCAAAATACGCAAAACAAGTGAATTATACAGCAAGAAGTAGAACAAGTAGGTGGTTATAGTATCTGAAGAGTGGAGCAGTCCGTACGAGTCATATGTGACTCACTCAGCACCGCGGAGAAAATTTTGGTGTGGTTTCTCTGAAGTCGTCCACAAAATTAGGTATGGATGCGAATGTGTTAGTACTTAAATTAGTACTTAAAATCCGATACAGTAACTCATGCTGTCTTTCCACAACACGTCTTGTTTGTGAACATTACGGCTATTTCTGTTGCGAAAAGATACACAGTAGTTGCTTCTTAGAAGGGTCCGTTCAGAACAGAACTAATGAAGACGATGGCGAAGAGCAACGGACAGATTATAGATGCGTCATTTATGTCCACCAGGATGAAATATCACCGAATTTTGAGTCCTATGCATTCGGATTCAAATTTTTACATGGTGAGAATCTTGTAAGAATCGGTTCAAAATCAATGAAGGACCAGCAAAACCCTATTGTTGAACAAAAAGGAAGATCTCTACCACTTCGGCAACTATCGCCCAGTCCTCCTGTCGGCGACTTCACTCGATTAACAAGAAACAGCCATGTAAGCAAGCAGTGTTTCGTAAAACATTCAGTGCTAAGGACTACATCCGTAGAATAAGATTCACTCGAGTGCCGCGAAAGTACTAGAGGTCATTATCTTATTTTCTGCTTCAGAAAACCCTTGCCTTAGCTGGAAAAGCAGCGGTCGTGGAAGTTATGTACTGCCAAGACGTCTCTATTCCGTATACAAAGACTCTTCCTAATCTATATAAAAATTCCACGGTCTAAATATTACAATTCTATAATGATATTACTATCGACATAAAAAGAAAAATTTGACAAGGTGGTACCACCTCGCCAAATTAATTTACAATTACAGAGAATGTTTGAGAAAACTGAAATCGGGAGAACACGGGAATCAAAGCCGATGGTCGGCAATTACATCATCTTCGCTTTGTCAATGATATCGTTCTAATAACATCAAACGGCCACATAAATTTTTCATTATTCATGTCTTACTCACAAATAAAGTCTCCATAAGTTGCAAGGCTGTGGATTGCTTGGACTGCTGTACGTTGTGGGTTGTGAAAGTGGTAGGTCTTAGACAGTGCGGATTATCAAAGATGCAAATTGTATTTAAAAAGCGCAAGAGTTCCCGATTGTAAAACAAATGTACATGATTTTTTTAGCGTCAGTAAAATGTAACAAAAAGTTGGAAAGAGGATATTATAGAAATTCACTGACGAACACCTAGCCCTTTAACAGAAAAATAATGGTTTTAGGGAGGCTAAGTGTGCGCAGATATGCTGCAGTTAGCTACACTTGCTCAAGTATCCTTAACTCACCGATGTCAAAATCAAATTTGGATAGAAAACACGAAAAGATCCGCCATCCTGTCCCAGCGGAAAGATATTCATAACTACTGAACTTTAGTGAGACATTTCTGCGCTTACTTCAGTGGCAACTCTACGATGAGCACTCTCTTTAGCATCGACAATCTCTACAGTGAAAAACCGTTTCCATCCATTACTAGGTGTGAAGACCCGCATTCCGGGTCCGACGGTCAGCCCAGTGGTCTGTGTCAGATTGCCCTTCGATGTGAATACAAAAATCGTAGCAAAAACCCATATCAGGCAAAATAAACGAGCGTAAGCATGAGCCGACATCGGCTAGTGCCGAACGACCTGAACACCATTTACAAATGGAAACCCGGTGATGCTACACTTTAAGGATAATGGAAAACGAACTTGTTTGCAAAGAATGTGCTACTTTGTACGAGTAAAAGTTAAAGAAAATCGATTACAATTGATTACAATTGCTACTTATCAATCTGAAATTGTCAAGTTTTCAAACACACAAAAAACTTACTTCTACGTCTCCATGCGTTCGAGAAAACACAGACAGGTAAACCAAAACGGAAAATGCAAGCTGCTTCATGTTATGCCCAAACTACTCTTCTGCGACAAATAACATGTCCAGTAAGAACATTGAGGACCCAAGGTCTAAAAAGTCTTTAAGATTGCGAGCCGTCTGAAGAACAAGAGAACGAAGTTGGTAAAGAAATTTAGAAATATCGTTAAATCGAATACCCATTGGCGATGCGACACGTACTGCAGTGACGACAGGAGCAGTAATACTATTTATTTAATAGAAAT
Source organism: Angiostrongylus cantonensis (assembly GCA_009735665.1). Classification (NCBI taxonomy): domain Eukaryota; kingdom Metazoa; phylum Nematoda; class Chromadorea; order Rhabditida; family Metastrongylidae; genus Angiostrongylus; species Angiostrongylus cantonensis. The sequence continues at coordinate 1,169,135 of MQTX01000065.1, read as the reverse complement.
AAAGATAATAGAAAACTTGAAAAGACAAAGACAAACCCGCTCGGGTTAAACAGAACTCCAGAACAAAAACACTGAAACCCCTATTTCTTCACTATTTGTATGACGTCTTCGTGATCAAGTTTGTGATGAATTCCAACTCTCTGAGGAGAGAACTTCGTACTCGTTCCCCAAACAATGGCGTAGCGGAACTGACTGGCAAGCGATCGATGCAAAGCATGACAGCAATGCTCAACTGTAGATCCAGCCCTCAAAATAATTCCGTCCTCAGGTCCTAAAAATCAATATAGTGGCTAGAAACTAAACTAATTAAAAGTTTCACAAACTAAGAGATAACACCGAATATGGTTGTAGCTGTGGTTATACCAAGATCAGGTGCGCTTCCAGGCTTTTTTGTATAAATTCGAACAAGCGCCAAATACTCCCATATTTTCTCTAGAAGATAGTCCATGTTTAAGTTCATCTCGCACGATATCACAACATGGTGGGGTAACCTAAAGAAAAGGAACGATTGAAAAGAGATGTAGAACAGAAATTGCTCTAATGCTTGGATTACAGAGTTTTTAACCTGTTTTAAACTCAAATTTTTAAACTTTTCAAGGCAAGCATCTCGTCAACAGCAACCATGTACACTATACACTAACGCATAACACTATGGGAGAGGGCGCGTGTGGTGCAGTGGTCGGAGGCGCCCTGTATTGCACATGGGATCGATCTTCCACGTCCCAGAATCACCAAGATTTCTATCTCTCCGGAGTCGGCAAACTGGTACCATATTTGCATGGGAGGATTAGCATCACTGGCTTGATACATCGGTCGGCCACCGCGAGTTATTGTAAAGGTCAGATATGCATTCAATCAGCTCCAAGCTACGCTTAATGAAGTCGAATGCATGTCATCTCTAATAGATAGCACAACGCGAGGAGCTCTATCGTTTTTTAGTGTAGGAGAGCTGTGTGTGAATCCCGTATTTAATCATATCGCTGTTTGTAACATTAATTTAGCATCTATTTTATCACTATTTCAATTAATGAGGTTCATTATGAAGAGAGCTATGTTGGTCTAAAGTTGGAGGGCCTAATTATTTACCGTCATATGTTGTCTATATATATCCGGAATGTGCTTGAAACAAGAGCACATCCAAAACCGCTCTCAGCAAAAAGCCATTCCACTTATTTCGATATTGGAATAGCACGTCTTAGTGAGGCATAAAGCGTGTAAGGTTGGCCAAACTTCTAAATCAAAATGGTGTTTTGCTGGTTTTCCAAGATTTTTGCCTTGTACTGTAGAGAAAGCACTATAGTGTTACGCAGACGTCACCGCAAGAATTGAGGAAAGCTTTGCTACCTACGACTAGGTTGATGTTATGATTACGAATACCGATATCAGATTACTTCAGCAATGTTTCGCATGGGAACGTATAAAGGATAAAGCTCTCGGCGTTGATCAATCCCTGAGAGATGCGCCATGCATTCGACTTCATTAAGTATCGTTAGAGGTGATTGAATGCATATCTGGCCTTTACAATGACTCACGGTGGCCTGCCGATGTATTGAGCCAGTGCTGCTATCCTCCCAAACAAGTCTGGTACCAATTTGCCGACCCCGGAAGGAAGGAAGGCTTGGTGGGCCATGGGCGCAGGGATCGATTCCACGTGCGTGTCGCAGTGTTGCCTCCCCTACCATTGCTCCACACGGGAACGTATAACTTCTTATTTTGGGTGACCTTATTAAGGAATAAAACAATAACTAAAGATCGAAGTTAGATATCTGGGAACAACAGTTCTTTCACCCAAAGTGAGGAGGTATACATTGAGAAGAGAGCCATTTTAATGAGCGCAAAACATGAAAAGGAAATTTCTGTCAGTGCAGATTTAACAACAAGACTTTTTCAAAAGAGCTGATGTATACAAGAGTAGAGAAGCAACATCCATGCACTTTAAGAATACAGGAAACTTAGTAACTCCCACGTCCGACTTTCTATTAACCTCGGCATAATGATAATGATTGAT
>MQTX01000065.1:901252-1166923 GCA_009735665.1 Angiostrongylus cantonensis | reverse complement strand
AATGGCTACGAAACTGTAGCTCGGGATAGGTGTAGAGGAAATCACAGGCCCTGCAGCGATAACTCTAGCAGCAATAAGGTCCCGTTCATCCTACCCTTTATTTAAAATGAAGTAAGTGCAGCTATAAAACGCTGCTAAAGAAGGGTCGGTTCAGAGAATTCGGTAACGATAATTGAAATGCCATGGGTAATCTAAGACGCCTCCTAATTCGTAACCGCCTACACGACCGTCAATGTGCAACGCAAAATTGCATAATTTGCCCTAATGGTAGAGAAGGTGACTGCATGAGTTCGAGTACAGTCTATCTGATCTCTTGTAAAGTGTGCGGAGACGAATATGTTGGCGAAACGGGTAGACCACTCTGCATCCGTACAAAAGAACACCTAGTCGGCAAACGTAAACCAAATACTCCTCCACTAGGCAATAGGACGCAGAGACATAACGGAGAAGATTTTGAAGTAGAGGTTACGATCCTCGGGCAAGAATCGAGAACACAACTGCGTAAAACTCTCGAGGCATTCTGGAGTAATTCCAAGAACTCGAAAATGAACTGCAGGGAGGAATGCCTTATTATCACATCTGATATTGGGCAGTATATAAGACTGCAATTCTGATGGGACGGGCATACGTTTCCATGTGAACACTGCGCGGTTGGTCTCCACATAACACATTAAGTGGAAGGCTCATAGAAAGCGGTGAGTGTGCAAAGACTCTGTGTTCAATGTGATTGAAATTTTGGTTTAGCATTTTCTCTGTTTGGTTATGGAGGTGTTTGGCCATGTAGATTGCAGTCAACGTGACCTTTCCAGGCTCTGAGGAAGGCGAAATCCGCCGAAACGTCAGCTTGTACGTAAATAAAGAAATAAAATAACACCTCTTGTTTGCTAAACAGAAATAACAGGAAACTTAATTTAGATGAGTGGAAGACGATGATATCAAGGTTAGGATTCAAAATAGCACTACTGCGTGGGCAGGTGCGGAAAGTCTAGTATAAAGCTCAGTATTTTCTACCCAACGCTGCGAAATTGGGGGCTCTTTCGGGGTCAGGGGAATGAGGCCCGGTTTTTTTTACTGTGCTTAGCATATTTGATACCCACGTATGCTTGCTGGGCTCTGAACGTGGGGGCTGGTTATACTCACGGGTAGCTTTCCAGGCTCTCCCAGAGTGGACATGGAGCTTATTTGTTGGAGGCGACTCCTAACCGCCTCCCATATACTTCCCTGTCACTTGATTGCAGGCTTTTGACCGAATTGACTCGTGGAATACAATCCGCATAAAGCGAGAACGCATGCACACACGCATGCATGAATACGCCTAGCAAATACAGAAAGTATGTGCCAAATCGGCGCAGCAGAAACAGGGAGTCCATCCCCTGGATCCACCTGCGTCTCAGGGAAGCAAAGGTCGCTTTTGGTCCGCGATTAACCCCCTATCCGCCACCTGGGGACGCGCCACGTAGCCTCGCGACTAACCGGCTCGAGATCCCTCATATGAGGGAGATCCGTGACTTTACTTGATAGCATAGAAATTAAAGTAATCATAAAATAAAACAAGCAAAAGGAACCTACAAACCTCGCTAATCGGTCAATTTCTTCTATTGAAATTTGGTCAATTTTATTGTAAACGTACAAACACGAGATGTATACACGATTTCCCTGTATGACATCAATAAATTCATCGACGCTGAAAATCATTTAAAAATGAAACGATGAGGTGGTGAAGAAATGCGTATTTGTGGCAAGTATCCGAATACTAAAAGCAAAGTACGACAACTTATGTACTTATTTGGATACCTGGACGGCGCGCCCTCATTGGTTGTGCGGGCCCAGCATAATCTCCATTATTCGGAGTTTTGCTGGCTTAGCCATGTTGTTTCCCTGGAGTCCCGAAGTCAGTCTGGCCAAAGTCTGCCCCAGGTCTTCACCACTACAGGCAGTTGCAGTCCTTGTGGATCAGAGAGAGATTTGCCACCATGCGATAGTACAATACAACGACGGTGGTGGACCCTGGTATTGGTTTACTCTTAGCTGGGCTTCCTGGTGGAGACCCCGGAGTGCTTTCCAGCCTGGGAGACTGCCGAGAGTGAATCCCCACTGTGCATCGCAGCCCGACACCGAAGAACATCTCCCAGCCATGAAAGGGTGGTGAACCATTGGGAGGAGTTGGACAACTACACATGAAAATTACTTCAAGAGGCTGCTGTGAGGACTTACGTTGCATCTTCTCGAAACACAACGTCAGCATTGAAGATTTTATATTCGTGTAGTATTGTCATGACCATTTTCTCGTTGCAGTGAGTTAAAGGTACGGTGTGAGTGAATTTAATTCCGCCTATCTGAAAAAGGAACAAACAAAAAGTGATAAATAGGAACGAACATCAATTCTACAGCTCACTTTCTTCTGCTTCACGTAGATATGAGGTGGACGTTTATTTAGGCGAATTCCAACGGCTTCTAACTCTTTTTCTAAAAGCGGGCGCTGATGGTCCGATTTTCCAGCATCGAGCATCATCAGAATGACGTCGGCAGTCTTGGCAACAGCAATAACTTGTCGTCCACGACCTTAGAACATTACAGCAATTTAAGAATCCGAATTTATTACCTTAACTTGTTAAAGAGACATATGAAGCACAAATATCACTCAGAAATCCACAACCAAATGAAGAAAAGAACAGTGCATTCTAAAAGTTATAGTACCCTCATTTCGTAAAAGTAGGAAGACAAATTAATAACCAGCAGCCAACTCTCAATGGAACACGTGTAGCGCAGTGGTCAGAGGCAGTCTGTAATACACATGAGATCGATTCTCGCCCCTCCTCGCGGTTCATCAAGCCTTCCATCTATCCGGGGTTGGCGAATTGGTAGCAGACTTGTCTAGGAGGATAGTAGCAGTGTCGATAAATCGGTAAGCCACCGCGAGTCATTGTACAGGCCAGATATGCATTCAGTAACTTCCAACGCTGCTTAATGAGGCCGAATGAATGGCGCATTCCTCAGGGATTGATCAACGCCGAGAACTTTATCCTTTATTTATTTACTTACTCACTTGGATGCTTGGACGGTCCGTCCTCACTAGTTGTGCGGGTTTCAACATAATCTCCATCTTTTTTTTGGATACTTTCTGGTCTAGCCAGTGTAGTTCACTGGAATCCCAACGTTGGCCTGGCCAAAGTCTGTCCCAAGTCCTCACCACCACAGGCAGCTGCAGTCCTTGTGGATTAATGGAAGATTTGCCAAAATGCGACTAGTATGGTCACACAACTGTGGTCGACTGTGGTATTGGTTTACTCTTAGCTAGGCTTCCTAATGAAAAAGCAGGACTCCTTCTGAGCTTGGGAGACCGTGGTTAGAGTATGAATGTCCCCGCTGTACATCGCAGTACGACACTCAGGAACACCTCCCTGCCACGATTAGGCGGAAAACCGTTGGGAGGTATTTAAAACTCAACAGCCTAATGGCACATAAAAGTATAAAAACTGTTTACCTTTCCCTTGTGACGCTCCTTCTATAATTCCTGGTAAATCCAGAAGTTGGATACTAGCACCTTGGTAATTTATAACACCAGGAATGCAAGTTAGCGTGGTAAATTCATAGCCAGCAACTTCTGACTGCGTACTTGTCATCGTTGAAAGAAGCGTAGACTTTCCGACTGATGGGAAACCTACCTGCATTTGAAACAAAAATGAGAAAAAGCAAAATATGGAACTATAAGACGGAAACATCACCATCGCAACTCTGGCATCACCACTTTTCATAACATCGAAACCATCTCCCTTAGAGCTACCTTTACCTCCAACTGGTTCTAGCAACTGTTGACGATACTTCGCAAGTTTCGCCTAGGGTAGCGAGAAATTTGTGATTTCTTTGATTAGAACATATAATGTATCTATGCTATTATAACCTATACCTTCAAAAGTCCTAGGTGATATTCCGTTGCTTTATTTTTCTGAGTTCGGGAGATTTCCCGTTCTACTTCAGCAATTTTCTCCACAATTCCCATTATTACCTAGAGCTAAAAAAAGGGCTAACCGTGTCCACACTACAAAAAAAAAGATAGGGAACATAGTAGAGGAACGTTCATAGGCGGAAATATGATAGGTAAATACCTCATGAATGTTAAATTAATGTTTGAAAACTTCACCCAAAACAAATTTGTGCGTATAATAAACATACATCAATAAAGTTATGAAAAACAAACCAGATTCAAGAAAGGATCATTTCGTATGTACATAAGGGAAACTAATATAATACATCAATAAGTTTAATCGTAACCCGCATTGAATACCTCACTAACATACCGAACAGAGAAAGAAGACGATCGCACCACTGAAGGGTACGACCAAGAGGACGTGACTGATAAAAAGGACAAAGTATGGTAAAGCAGAAATACTGTGTGCCTAATATCAGAGATCAAAGAGATTCTCCAGAGTCGGAAGTGGAGCATCTTCAATCACTTCCGTTAGATCCGGCAACGAATCGAACGCCTTTCTCACCTAGAAGAGAAATGATGCAAAAATTAGAACAGTTTCTAAGATCGACTTTCTGCTAACTTCGGCATTAGATTATAAATGCATCGTTTTCTTTTTCAGTAATCCCGAGAATGTTATACACGTTTATTTCCGTACAAAGAAAACACATATAACACAACGGCAGCTGACGTCTCGGCAGCACAGCCTTCTTCGGAGCCTGGAAGGGTACGTAATTCACTATTAATAGTTTGAGTTTACTAGCCATTTGACCTAGTAAATTACGTATGAGTACGGTTTTAGGCTCTTAAGAAGGCGATAATGCCGAAACGTCAGCTATTGCTGTATTGTATGTTCTTTTTGTACGGAAGTAAACACGAGCTGTATAACAACTCCGCAATTCCTGAAAAAGAAAACGACACATTTGGAAAAAATGATAGAAAATCGACTTCCTTCGTAAAACAATACTGCCTGAACAAACAGTTCTAGTCGATAATTCATCAAAAGTTGAGAAAGAACAGGTTGACAAATAATTAGTTAGGCATTCTCACCTCACAAAGATCATTGCGCGCACGCTCCTCTTTCTTCTTCACCTCCTTCAGTAATCTTTCATGAAGGTCGACAGTTGCTCGAACGTTGACAATCATATCGTCAAAAAGTTTTTGCAAATTTCTGCGTTCTAGCATTTCATCGGCCAACCTAGGCTGATATCCACATCAAAAATGCAAACATTAAGGTGGAAAACTATATTATAAACAAAGTGTAAACATTTCGAGATCTAGCCTGTGACGAAAGTGAATCAGAAAACGATGAGAAACAGAATAAAAGGATATAGCCTAAAAATGTTTGAATTGACCAATCCCTTAGCGATGAACCATGAATTCCATTTCATCGACCATCGTTGGAGGTAACCGAATGTGTATCTAACCTACATAATAACCCCCCGTGACATAATATTACATCAAGTCAGTGTTTTCATCCTTTCAGAGAAATCAGCTGATAATTTGCCCCTCGCTCATGTACTGAAGCCTTGGTGAGACCAGGATGCATGATGGAACCGTGAAACGACCAAGTGTGTACTGCGGGGACAACTTTATCCGCGGCGTTATGGGCTCCGGCCAAAATTTGAATGCTTGTCAAAATTGTGAATACGGAAGGATGAAATCAAAATGGCCACTTTACTAATTAAAATATTAAAGACGACTTTTTAATAAAAACAAAATAAAACACCTTTGACAGTATTCTTTTACAAGTGGTTCGGCTTCAGCAATTTCCGATAACAACCTCCTCGCCTCTGCACTGTTCCTAATTGTGTCGAGCGATTGTGGCGTGGCAATCATTTCAGAGTAAGATGCAATCTTGTGTCTGAAAACTCCTATGAGTACGAGAAGAAGCAATGACGTACAGTTTCACATACGTGACGAACCTAACTTCAGCATCCGCACTGGGTGGATAATCAAGTTTACGTAGGGATTCCAATACCTCCGTTACATTTGTGCTAACGGACTCTGAATCATATTCAGGAGGCGGAGCGGAAGCTGTGACCTGAAAAAAGTAGGAGGAAGATTAGTACGAACGCATCAGATATTAACACATCCGAATCAAACCTAGGATAGAACAATCGAATTCTATTGATGATAAAGTTTAAGTAATTTAACCAGAAGTATTCAAGTGTCGGATCAATGAAAGGAGATTTTTGGCAAAAATAAGAACTGTACTTCTTAGAGTACTATATATAGCATGGACCTATTGGCTAATTAATACGGAAGAAGCATATACATTCAGAAGACCAAAACATAAATAGAGTATACTCTACTAATTGTCGCTTATCAGCAAAAAACATACCATCGATAATATACACTAGGCTACTGTTAACCATTGAGAAAATTCAACGTAGAGCTGCAGATTTTAGCATGACGCCTTTTTTCACAGTTTTTGAAAACAAGGATGCCAGTGATATTTTGCCGCGGTCTGCCATAATATAAGCTTAGTCGAAGAATAAGTTAAACTGCAAAATAAATTCGCATCCATGTTTATGACGTTTTCTGGGTAAAATACAAATACTCTTGCGTATCGGAAGAACAGCACCACTTATAACATGGTCGTTCGGCTTGTTTGAGTTCGACAATCTTGTCGGTGTGTAAGACGAATACTGGACTTCAGAATAAATCGGTGGAAGTCTAATTCAATATTGGGCTGGCTAGAATGATATTTTCGATCACGAAAAGCGAGTTGTTATGGCTAGTGAGCTTAAACTGGGAAATAAAAATGGTAACAATTCGAGTCATCCAACGTGTACCGTGATGACTTTCTACGCTTCTAATGCACAGATGTTTCCTAAAATTTCGTACTGACGACATGAGTGTTCATGATGAAGAAAGTCGTGGCCGAGCGTCATTACTTGATAGGGGTCATCTAAAGCCTTTAATCGAAGCGGACCATTCAAAAACTACCCGAGTGTTTTGTGGAAAAACTCGCATCTTTCTAGACACGGTGCAAGGAAACTTATGAGGGCAGTGGACGAATAGTACAATTGGAAGCGAGATCGTCGTCATGAATTGTTCTCCTATTCGTTTACACTGCCCGACGTCACATTTCTCTATTGCGCTGAATCAGACGATAAGAAGAGAACCTTACACTACAAACGGTGTCGTCAGGTTCTGGGGGTGAAGACAAATGAAGCTCCAAAACACTTTTCAACGTCAAACTCACACCGAAAAGAAAATTATGAAACCTTTTTCGCCTATGCCAGAAAAACCATTTAATACAATTTCATGGATTTTATCAAAACGACCACGCATTTATCCAGAAGTGTTCGAAAGAAGTTCAACCATACTACGAGACAACTGTCTACTATACTTTCCACGACTCATGCTGGAGAAATTGGACGAGCTGACGCACAAAACCGTTTCGCCCCAATACACTCGTCAAATATCTTCCTAATCAACAACTTTTTTCCTCAAACATCTTGACAACTCGGTGTTTTTCTTCAATAACCAGATACGAAGTTGTTATTATAGAATCTATAAGGATACAATGGCTGACGTTTCGGCGGTTTCCCCTTCTTCAGGGCCGTTTATTTCTTGGAAGTATCTAAGTTAGTTATTGGATAGCCGCCGTGCCTGTGTGCCACAGACATGTATTACTTTGTGCGGCTGCTATCCACCAATTGACTTAAATACTTCCAACAAATAAACGGCTCTGAAGAAGGCGAAGCCGCCGAAACGTCAGCTATTGTATCCGAATAAATTCTATAAAAACCTCGTGTCTGGTTACTGAAGAAAAACATCAAATTATCAATCAATGCCGAAGTTAACAGGAAGTCGGTCTTAGGAATCTTGACAATTAATACCAGGAAAAATTCCAAGCTGGCCGCCGCAGAAAATGCTTTCCTAACAATAGTTTCAAACTTGGGTTCAAAATACGTCATTCGTCCTGGACCGATTTATATTTAGCTTAATCTTTGGTTAACAGCACAATTCTATCAGACGTCCAAAATATTCCGACTCATAGGAAGACAAAAGTGCATAATCTTCAGCAACTAAAGAAGACCAATAGGGCAACAACTATTTAGCTTATACCAACGATAATAAATGTTAAATAGCAGTAACGTTGATCAATTCATGAGGGATGCGCCATGCATTCGACTTCATTAAGCATCGTTTGGAGGGGTTGGATGCATATCTGGCATTTACAATGACTCGTGGTGGCGTACCAATGTATCGAGCCAGTGCTGCTATCCTCCCAGACAAGTGTGGTACCAATTTGCCGACCCCGGAGGGATGGAAGGCTTGGTGGGCCATGGGCGCATTCCACGTGCGCGTCGCAGTGGCGCCTCCGACCACTGCGCCACACGCACCGTCTTTATTAATTATTAATACTGGGATTAAATACTAGACTGTGGTAACCATTAACTATAGCATGGGTAAATGGAAATAGAACGAAACTCACTGATGTTGGAAAGAGCTCGGGAACGTGAGGTGCGTGGACATGTGAGTGGTGCGTTGTTACGTTGTTACTACCAGTAGACTTCCTCCGTTTCACTACAGCGTCCAGGCTAAAAAGCTCTCATGTCATAAAGAAAATTAAAGCTGAAATGGCTTAACAATACAAAAAATCTCATAAAATCCAAAATAATGACTGCAAAAATGTAAAACAACTGAGCAGAACAAAAGTAAATGCAGCCGAAAAAAAAGACCTACATTGCTAACTGATCCTCATTGTAAATCTGTCGGTCCCTCCATACGTTGAGGGTTTTGATCATTGCTTTATCAAGTTCTGGCCCAGAAATCTTCGCAGCGTGTCTTGAATTAAGGGATTACAGAGCTAAATTTAAAGACCTAACAGCAGTATCCGTTGGTGGACACCACTGTTACCGAACTAAGCAGAGAAACAGAAACAGTACAGACATGTGGATGTCTACGCTTCCATAGCTAGACCGGATCTACTTCTGATGGCTATTTCATAGGCAGTCAAACTCCACCGCCCACTAGAATATTTAATAAATTAGTGAGCCGACAACCAACCGGAATGCTGGTTCCAGAACGGTGAAGAACTTCGCCATCATTTCAGGATTCTTCTTACGACTGTTCTGGATAACGTCATTGGCAATGTACAGCAAATTGACGATTTGCGAAGAATTCGTCTCCTTTCTCACCTCCTACAAAGCCAAGTCAAAGGGCCTAAGAAAAGGCCACTAGAAAGTTTCCTGGATCGAAATTTAAACTTGAAATACCTTCAGCCATATCTGGACGATCTCATCGGTATGCCGATGATGGTGCATCAACCACATTGAAAGGGTGTTAATACAGTCCTGCTGAGGCCTCAGCTTACTTAGACGCTCGCGCATAGCCGCCTCCGAAAACCCCGACATCTGAAGTCACCGCAAACCTTAACCGTTTCTCGAGATGGTTGTGGCCGCCGCGGTGTAGAACACCAACTGGGCGTGTTCCAACGGCGCACGATTTATGACTGGAGCACATTACTACACTGTTCTATTCTTCCATTAAGGATAAAGGATAAAGCGTTCGACGTCGATCGATCCCCAGTGGATGACCCATGCATTCGACTTCATTAAGCATCGTTAGAGGTGAATTCACAACTGGGCGTGTTCCAACGGCGCACGATTTATGACTGGAGCACATTACTACACTGTTCTATTCTTCCATTAAGGATAAAGGATAAAGCGTTCGACGTTGCATTCGACTTCATTAAGCATCGTTAGAGGTGAATTCGATAGATATTCGGCTTATTATTGACCAACACATGAGCGCATAGCACATTGGCAGTGATTTCCGTCATCACGAGCATGGTGCTAGTTCGATTGTGCTCCGGGCCAACGAAGCCTCTCATCCCTCTGAGGTTGGGGAATAGGTATTGGACTTGCTTGGGAAAGAAATCACTCTCTGCAATCCAATTGAGAACGCTGCAGCTATCTCAGGACTCCAGAGGAAATTGCCAAACAAGCATTTTACGAAATTCACGATGAAATAAAAATCCTCAAGCAGCAAGCGAAGCCACACGTTAAAAGATGGAAGATGTTCGTCGACAATGGATGCGAGGAAACTAATCGAATGTGAGAAGTGATGGGATTCGCAGAGTAGACGTGAAGACGGGTCATATAAAATAAAAATAAATGAAAAAAATATTAACCAGCAGTGGCCAAACGATGTATCGATGTACTGCTGCTACTCTCTCAGACTAGTTCGGCAACAATTTGCCGGCAGCGAAAGAATGGAAAGCTTGTGAATCTGGGGCGGTGGTTCGAACTAAGGGTCATGTATATCTCGCAGAACATCTCTAACCACTGGGCTGCAGGCGCCTTTGTTCTCATAGTATTTACACTTGAGACCGTTTTCAGAGAATATACTTGGCGCTGAAGATGAATGCTATCAAGTGGCATGGCATATATGGACTTCGATCAAATGCTTAGAAAAATACGATCCCACTTGGTTGGTACTTTCATCATTCTCTATTGGACCCGATCATCGCCTTCGTTGTGCAAATATTCTGCTTGATCACGAGATAGGAAAAAGTCGTCTATTGTTTCAAGAAGAAAAATGCAGATGCATAATGAGAACATTCTGGGCGGAACTCCTTTTCAACATTGATGGAAGATCATTGACTACACTACCTAGGGCTTGGAGTTGCTCATGGAAGCGATGATCTGAAAAGAGCTTGAGTGAACACTTCTTCACTCAAGCTCTTTTCAGATCTCCGGCCCTATTAAACAGCTGTTCGAAACTAGAGTGAACTAAAGTTACTTAATCGGCTGTAACGCAATTAATAGTAGACTGCGGAACCTCCTCGTAACCTTCAACGGTGCAGGCAGAGAACAAACCTTTGAAAGCAGTTCAGAAAAAAATTGTTTTGAAGAGGCTATATCGAGATCTATGAGAATTCAGCGTTCCGCTATCGGCTTTGATGAACGGAAGATTTGGTTATAATCATCCCTCAATAATCTCATTGCGTTGTTGTGTGAATAATATGTATATAAACGGTTTAATTACCCAAGTTTGAGGTATCCAGCATTGTGACTCCCAGTCAAGAAAAGTCCCGCTTGACACAAGCAAAGACGAGCAACTATTCCGAGCGAGTCTTCTCAACTACTTGGTATTTACCTAATCTTTGAAAGCAGTTCAGAAAAAAATTGTTTTGAAGAGGCTATATCGAGATCTATGAGAATTCAGCGTTCCGCTATCGGCTTTGATGAACGGAAGATTTGGTTATAATCATCCCTCAATATGGAATGAATCTATAAAAGAAAACTTCTCCTTTACTCTTTTCTACGTCTTCATCTTAATACTGCGATAGATAAAAATCACATGAACAGTGTTTCGTTGGACTTCCGCCGAGTTGAAGGCGCCAACAACGCTTTGCTTAGGATCCATATAAGAAGCTATCCTCAAAAGAAACTGATCCAGACCAACAGAGGTCATTTTATCTATGGATGTCTCCAAAAAGGGGACCGAAGAGATTGGAGCCGTCCCCAACAGTTCTGGTGCATTGGCCGCTTGAAAGGAAATTCCCCGTCAGAGATCTTCTCAGAGAGTGTGCCGCGAGCTTACTGAATGCTCTACGCGCTTTTTATGAATGCTATCACACAGTGCACATTAACAACATTGAACATGCATCAAGCACGGTTTCCAAAATCATTGCGCAATATGGACCACATTCAAAGCTTTGTTAGAGCTTTTTAAGTATGTCACAAGAAGGATCCGCCCATTGTCCTAAAATCTACAGAGCACAGAAAGCGTCTAAAAGATAAGATTTCTACCCTGTCTTTATCAAATCTTCATACGACGTTCTTTTAACTTTTGTCGTCTTCATAGGTAATTGGATCCATCAGACAATGGAAAAGCTCACTAGACTTGTTCATCTCCGCAGCGTAGTGAAGCCGAAGTTGACGCAGTTCGGTGCTACAGATCCCATCCTTTACTTATGTGAAATGGGATACTCCTAGCATCGTCCTTTCGACTGCGCGGTCGATAACGTTGAGTGACCTTTCATGCTGCTTACGTAGCGGCCAGGTTTCTGACGCATACGTTAAGGCAGGAAGAACCGTTGAGTCGAAAAGGTGGGCACGGAGTCGGGTGTTCTTTGTTCTCTTCACTACATCCTCGATGCTCTTGAAAGCTCCCCAAGCCGCTCGTTTCCTCCTGTTAGCTATGGAACACTATCATGTATTTATATTGCTGTACATAATTGCTAGTGTATTCTATTTAGTGAGAGTACTACCTACCAAACCACTTTACTTGCAATTCACATGTACATTCTATTGTGCTAACCTCTTCTTATGTCGCTAGTGTACTCTCCATCATACACTATACACCGCCGCACTCCCTTAACCTATGGTTCTTCATCATCTCTATCTAACCTCTTATGCCTTAACTCATCCTTAGTAAGCAGCACAAGAGTACTGTAACATGTTTAGTGCTGTTATGTGTACATGTCATTAACGACGTCACACCCGCCTCCACATTGTACAATTGTATAATGTACTGTATAATGTACATAGCGTTGTTGTGCAAATGTTATGTATATAAACGGTTTAATTACCCAAGTTTGAGGTACCCAGCATTGTAACTGCCGATCAAGAAAAGTTCCGCGTGGCACAAAGCAAAGGTGAGCAACTGGAACCAAGTCGTTCATCATATTGATTTTCCGACCTAGATAGACATAACTGGAGCATTCGGAGATATGCGTTCCGTTGAGCGTGAATGGGGCACACGAAACCAATCCATTCTTCATGAACATCGTTTTTGTGAGATTTAGTCGACCTCGTTTCGCCTTGTTTTTTGACGCCAACGTTAATATCTTTGTGGAATGGTGATATCTTGGTTGTGAAATTTTTATAGAGCTCACGAGAAGTCTTTATATTCTGTGCAAGAACTCTCTTACTGCCCAGAGCTTCCATGACTGCTTCAGTCTCAGCTGAGTGAAAAGCCTTCCTTAAATCTATGAAAGTGAGACGTAGTGGTCCTTTGTATTCTCGCAATACTTCAGTGAGTCTTGTTATCATATGATGTGGTCCATCATACTAAATCCTTTTCGAAACTGTGCTTCCTCACATGGCTGCTCTTCATCCAGTGTTCTGTGAATCCTGTTTAGGATGACTCGTGTGAAAAGTTTGTAGACAACAGACGGCAAGCAGATTGCACGACAGTTGCCGATGGAGGTCACCCTTCTTGAACAACAGCACAGTTTTGTTGCTGGTCTTCCACTGAGTAGGGGCCTTACTTTCAGACAGGTAATGTGTGAAGAACCGAGCTAGTGTGTTTACGAGGACTGATTGGAGGTGCTTCAGGTGTTCAGATCTTATCCTACGTGGTACTGGTGCTGTTCGATTTTTCACCGACGAAATGGCATGTCGGATTTCGGAACGGCAAACCGGTAGTACAACATATCCATCCTTTTTAATTTCATATGACGTGGGGTGGACGTGGCTGTTGAAGAGATCCGAGTAGTAATCGCGAATGATTTTCTTCACTGTCTTTATGGACGCTGTAACTGCTTCATCTGGGCATCCTTTGTAATTGGTGAGGCTTCGATAGGCTTTGCGGATGTTTTTCCTAGTCTCTGCAGCTTCGACCTGCTGCTCTTCTGACCATAAGATCTTCTTTTATCGTCTGTATGCATTGTTCTGCAAGTTCGGAGGTGTGTAAGCTATTGCCTGTGCTATTCCACTCCGACGTGTCCGTTCAAATATTTATCTCGGCCTCCCAAGTTGAGGAGTTCGGCGTTTCCAACAGGTAGCCTAGCTATGAGTTAACCAATTCCTGGATCTAGCACCACTCTGGTTCAAACCAGTTGAATGGTGGCAAATCTCCTTCTGATCCACAAAGGCAAAGGTCTGTAGTGGTGACGATTTTTTTTTTATATAGTAGTCTTCACAAAGTTTTGCTGAAAATTCTTTTGAGCATGCATATCATTTCCCACAGATTTTCATAACGAGGAAATTTCCTGGCGAAGATTCGCGCCATGTCATCGAATGGCAAATTGAGGATGAAAAGCACATCACTGATGACAGTGTACACGCAAAGAGATACAGGTGGATTCATAGGAAGGGCTTATTCACTCAGACTTTCCGACTGTATTTAGGAATGTTCAAGTCGACTCCTCTTTCACTTCGAAAGTGTTCGACATGCTACTCCAAAACATTCTCTGCTAACAAGAGACTATGGACAAAATGTGCTGATAACTCAAAGTTGTTAGCATTGCAAGCTTCTATTGCGGATCAACTGATGGAACCTAGAAATATACAACGACATTGCATTGTGCGACACGAGAAGACATCAATTATTCTCCTCTGCCAACTGTGCTGGAGAACGCCTTCTGAGATGTGTACGATAGAGAAGAACCTGGAGGAGTTGATGTTTTAGTCTAGATAACCTCGGAAATGAACGTCGCTTGTACTGAACGAATAACAATCCGTGTCAGATATTACGGTGGGAAAAATGTGAATCGGCATCGACATTGACAATCCCTATCGCGTACATTCTAAAGGATGTCTATAAAGAAGACGAAGTCGAAGCGCTTCATAGGAACTTGGAGAAGTTCTGTAGAAAAGATCACGCCTTCTTTAAGACCTCCTTTGATAATTTTGACCCCGAGATTAGTCCCAAAGTCTAAAGAACTATGTAAAGTGATCCGCTGGTTTCAATGACGAAACTAGGACAAGAGCATGTATGAATTTATCATAATGACCAGGATCGTGATAACTCACAACTTTAGAAAGTCCGCCTATCAGCATTAACTACAGTTGGCCAGATCTCCGAATTGTTAGTACTGCATCTGAATAGACAACATTATAATCAAAAGTAAGCCCTATCTGTGCAAAATAGGATGCGGACAGCACAGTGGTGGTGATGTCGACTATCACGAGCACGGTGCTGGCTGGATCCTACTCCAGGCTCACCAAGCCTCTCATCTCTCCATATTCGCGACATTGGTGCGGAACATATCCGGGAAAAAATCCACTTTATGCAATCCATTTGGGAACTCTCCGGCCCGGCTGTCCCAGGGCTCCAGGAAGAATTAACTCCACCGGCATTGTTCGACATTCGAAATGACATGAAAATCCTCAAGTATCAACCGAAGCAACACATAAAATTTGGAAGACCTTAGTGGATGACGAATGCGTGAAAACGAATCGAACGTGGGAAGTGCTGGGATCCGCACAGTTGATGCGGAGACGGGTCGTATACAAAGGAAAAAAAATCTGTGCAGTATAACTGTTGGCCAGGAGTTATATACTTATGCAGTCATCGATTCCTTGCACGCCTCATTTTATTTTCGCTCTCAGAAAGAAGATCACATTAGTCAAGGAAGCAACTTTCAGAACTATCGTATCTTACGATTTGTTTATTTACGTAACCGCCTTTTTAAAAATTATATCAGTAAAAGTGTTAACCTTTTATTTGCTGTCTAGTGTGATGCGAAGTACAGTAAAGTACAAATGCGTTCCGAAGTCGTCTAGCATTTATCTCGAACTTGGAAAGCGTGAAAGAGTAGAAGAGTGAAAAACGAAGTCCTGCAAGAGAAGAGTAGCGTGATTGGTTCAAGTTACAAACGTATGGAGGAATATACGCAGTGAACAACACAGTGATATTCCAAAATCGCAAAATGGTTTATCCATTTTGTAGAGAACGTTTTCATCTCCTTGTAGTTAGTTCTGTTGCAAATACTCATCCCTTCGTTAACTATTCTCTCTAGACTACGGTCCACCCCCCTCCCTCCTCCCTCGCAAGTACAAGTTTCCAGAGAGCACTTCAGGTTTACTGCGAATTATGCAAAATTGTGGCAGATCATTTATGAACCTACTTCAATGCAATTACTCGACTTTGAGAATTGAGAGCACCATTTAGCCATATGAATGAATACGAAGCATATCACCTTTTGTTACTCGGTCGGTAGTTGTCGTCAGCGGCATGTGTTCTATACTCTTCTCACATTTCGCATTCTATGTTCATGGAAAGGGCGCCTGTAACGCAGTCGTCGGAGGCGCCCTGCAGGACACACATGGAATTGCTTCCCGCGCCCATGGCCCACCAACCCTTCCATCTCTCCGTAGTCGGCAAATTGGTGCCAGACGTATCTGGGAGGATAGCAGCACTGATTCGATACATCGGTAGACCACCGGGAGTCATTGTAAAGGCCAGATATGCATTCACTCAACTCCAAACGATGTTTAATGAAGTCGAACGCATGGCGTATCCCAAAGGGATTGATCAGCGGCGAGAGCTTTATCTCTTATTGTTTTTATTACGTTCATGGGAAGCCCATATTTCACGTAGGATGTGTTTCCTATTATCGTAATACCATCCACCTCTCATTAAGATTTTTTGTGTAGGTAAACTGATTCGATACATCGGTAGACCACCGGGAGTCATTGTAAAGGCCAGATATGCATTCACTCAACTCCAAACGATGTTTGATGAAGTCGAACGCATGGCGTATCCCAAAGGGATTGATCAACGGCGAGAGCTTTATCTCTTATTGTTTTTATTACGTTCATGGGAAGCCCATATTTCACGTAGGATGTGTTTCCTATTATCGTAATACCATCCACCTCTCATTAAGATTTTTTGTGTAGGTAATTCTACTCCGCTGTCTTGATGGGCAGGCACGAGGTGGTTACAACATTTTATTCACAATAGCTGACATTTTGGCGGTTCCAGTTTCTTCAGCTGATGCGAGGTTGCTATATGTCTTCGTTGCCGTTGTTGTTTTTTGTTGGTGTTGTTGAACAGCACGTGGGCCAGTTGACCAACAACACCAACAACAACGACAACCAAGACATATACCAACCTCGCATCAGCTAAAGAAGATCAGTTTATAAGATCAGAAATAAATATATCAACTGTATATGCCGCGGTTTATAGAAAGTCGGTCTTTTGGGTTCCAGTTTCTTCAGAGCCCGGAAAAGTCAAGCTGACATGCATTCTTCCCAGCCAAACACTTTTATAGCCTTAGCAGATAAAACTTAATGCATATGTTTTATTCGTAAAATAATCAGTTTATTTTAGATATTCGCCGTTTTGTCTCTTGTAAGTGTTCCAGTCATTGTTGGGGACCAGCCGCACAGTTTTCCATGAACGAGGAATGTGCTTGGCTCTGGTTAAAAAGTCAGCCTGAGGTATGGAGCGGTGCAAATTCGGTTTGATTTATGAGGATTTCTATGATTTTTCCTGACAAACTGAGCTCGTTGAGCTTGATCTCTGATTCATTATACTGGTCGAAAAGATGACATTGTAACCGGTTCAATTTCATGGCTCGATTTGCTTATTTTCTACATGAGAAACCTGTCAGAGATGGTGGCGATGCAATAACTAGTAGTTGACTCACGCATACTTGAGCCCTTCGGAAAACATGTTGTAGTTTTAGGTCGGGTGTTCGTTAATTTGCCATTCGCACAAGGAGAATACGGTGAACGAAGCATCGAATCCAGTACAAAATGGTGGCACCGTAGAAGCACCAATGAAGCCCCGTGTGCTATCTGTGGAGCGTGTGATTGATCTCCGAATCTACGAATCCGATTCACTTCCATATCCCATGCACAGTTTACAGTCGGCGATTGTTTATAACGAACATCCTTCGACGCATAGGTTAAAGACAGAGAGTGAAAAAGGGAAGTAAGAGGAACTCGTAGCGTCCACAAGTTCAAGAATGTCCTAGAAAAAATATGATGACTTCGAGAGTCGGAAAAACTGATTAAGCAATTCTGGCTGGCGTCATGAACGAATGGGGACAAACAGCGGTCGCTTGACCTACTTGGCGGTCAAAAGAGAAGAGAAGTGGTGACAACTGATTCATGCCAGTTTTTTTCTTTGAACTTGTCACTAGTTAGTACTTTAAGACTACAATTCGATTTTCGCGCAGTCGGTTAATCGAAAGAATTGCTGCTTTCAGAGCAACTGTCGAGACAAAACAGAAAATCTCTCCCCACCCATATGGTCGGACGCGTGTGGGGCAGTAGTAAGAGCTGCCTAGAAAGGCAAATTGAATCGATTCCTGTTTCCATACCGCGTCTCGAGCTCAACAACCCCTCCATTCATGCAAAAGAAACGGCAAGATTATGCTAGACATGTCTAGGGCTTATGGCGCTGACTTAGTACATCGATGGGCCTAACATTTGTGCAGGCCAGATATGCATTCAATTACTGGTTAAGTCGACCGCATGGCGCATTATTCAATGTTTAGCACCTTATCTTTTACCCTTTTACGCACAAGCCACAAGGTCATTGCTTGTTTTGAATTCCCAAGAAAATCCTTCCACGGCTACCTTGAAAATGCAGAAGCCAGTATCCAACATGTCAGTGGGGAGAAAAGAATATGTTATAGATCGTCAAGCCGCCCCCCACGCCCTAAACCCAATAAACCTCACCTCGAGTGGTGAAGGCTGTAAGACAACGATTTGAATCCAAAAAGTGGTAGAGTTCGAACATTGTATTAAAATGGCCATCTATTTAGCACTGAGTAGCACTTCTAGAGAGTTCATATACCACATTCGGTAAAAAAAAAACTTACTTCCTAAAAAGCGAATGTTCTCGAGTGGTTTGAAAACAACTCTCGAATGCTTAACTTTTCACTGTGGCTAGCAAGTGATCGCATCTGTTAAACAACGATTTTTAGCACCTGGTTAATCTTGGCCGGATTACACAAGCTAAGAAAACCGACTTTCCTTCCTGTAGGGTACTAGTGAACTCACCTCAGAAGAGCGGATATACAGCTGTCGCTTGACCTACTTGACGATCAAAAGAGAAGAGAAGTGGTAATATCTGAATCGTGCACGTTTACGATAGTGACGTCATTAACTAGCCTCTTCGCATGTTCAAGCCATCAACGACGACCCAGTTACTGCTTGTGAGGATTGGAAATGCTCTATAAAGCCGTTTTGAGGTATCAGGAAGAACATTTCTATATTTGCAGTAAAGTACCAGCCAAATGGAAATTGATCTTCAGCTCAAATAGCTCTTTGTGAACGCTGTTCGCACAAAACATATTTGTTGGAACAAATGCAGTTCTACAAAAACATTGTGCTTGGAAAGTTTCTCTCACAAATTTTTCTTAATTCAGTCATTTTTTTTACTCCACCAGTGCTATCGTGAGCCTTCAGTAAATGTAATCGAGGCGAAGTCCATCTGTGGCTCGATTTTGCTCATATCTCAGTGTTCATTTGCTTGTATTCGACAAAGTGCGTTACAGTGAAAAAAGAAGTTAAGACATTGTGATGAATACAGCTGCCATGCGCAAGGACGCGTGTAGCGGAGTGGTTGGAGGCGCCACTGCGACACGCACGTGGAATCGATCCCTGCGCCCATGACCCACCAAGCTTTCCATCTCTCCGGGGTCGGCAAATTGGTACCAGACTCGTCTGGGAGGATAGCAGCACTGACTCGATACATCGGCAGGCCACCGGGAGTCATTGTAAAGGCCAGATATGCATTCAGTCACCTCCAACGATACTTAATGAAGTCGAATGCATGGCCTCAAGGATTGATCAACGCCGAGAGCTTTATCTTTATCCTTTTACAGCTGCCATTTACTTATTACTCTTATTTATGAGATTAAAAAAATTTCATAGGCTTGATAATGACCACCTTTCATTGTAGTTACCATTGTTTTTCCGATCTCGGCTGGATGAAAGAAAGCAATCTTTAAGGAAAATACGGATCTCATTTGAGGAAATACAGTTTTCCTAAAATCAAAAGCTCATATTTGTCATTGAAAAAGTGTTCTGAAGGTAGATTTGAGTGATGTGGCTTCTCCAACAATACCGTTCCATTCGCTCGTCCGTGGGTGGCTAGGTGTTGAACAAAGGAATCTTCTCCAATGCCGTTTATTTCCTCTCATATGCGATTGTTTCGCAGAGGTGTTGTGTTTTTCAGCTAAAAACAATGGCTTCATATCATTCTAGCAAGCACTGTACGCTGTGTGTTGTTGTCAATGCACAGTCACAACATCCACGATCGTCGCATTCCTGCTCTGCTATCGCCTACAGTCAGTTCGCGTTCGCTTCCTCATCGGCTGCGTCAGTCTGCTTGCCGTTCAAGACTTATACGTTAAGCTAAAGCTATCGGCCGTTTTCTAGCCGAAAATTTTGGAAGTATGCGACCCACTAAGACACTCTGCTAGAGAAAGATTTTTATTTTGTCGTTTATTTTTATTTTTTTTAATCTGTCTTCAAATCTGTCAAGACTTATACGTTAAGCTAAAGCTATCGGCCGTTTTCTAGCCGAAAATTTTGGAAGTATGCGACCCACTAAGACACTCTGCTAGAGAAAGATTTTTATTTTGTCGTTTATTTTTATTTTTTTCCTATCTGTCTTCAAGTCTGTTGTGCAGATTCGAGCACTTCTTAAATTCGATTCGTTCCCTCGGATCCATTATCCACGAAGATCTTCCAACTTGTACGTGTGGCTTCGGTTGCTCCTTGAGGTTTTCTATTTTATCTTGAACGTTGTAGAATGCTGGTCGAACAATTCTCCCTAGAGTCCTGGTAAAGTCATGCTGGAGTGTCCCCAGTTGGATTCCAGAGAGTGGTTTTTCCTAGAGAAGTCCGGTATCAAATTCCTGATCCTGGACGGATGGGTGTAGAATGCTGGTCGAACAATTCTCCCTAGAGTCCTGGTAAAGTCATGCTGGAGTGTCCCCAGTTGGATTCCCAGAGAGTGGTTTTTTCCTAGAGAAGTTCGGTATCAAATTCCTGATCCTGGACGGATGGGTGGCTTGGTCGGCCCGGGGCTTGTGATAACGGACATCACTACCACTGTACTATAGGTCTCCAAGAGAAAGTTTGCTTTGTGTAAAATGCTAATCTTTGTTGAACACTGCAAATGAGCTATGTGTACACACGATTGAGCAGCCTTCGCATGCGCTTTATTCTTGTTCTCTCATAGACTTATAAACACAGATGATTCGCTGACGTTCTTGATCATTTTGACATTAACAGCATCGCGGATGTGTTTATTCATAGGTCGTTCTGGATTCATTGTAGTTTTCGGGAGACATCGATAGAAAACTTACTATTACCTTTTCGAGGAGTTTTGCTCAACATATATTTACAAGGAAAAGCATGGAAACATGGAAACATAACAGAGCTTTCAGAGTTTCATCGTTGAAGGAAACCGTGACTGCTTGTGTTTCCACCTACAATGATATCTTTCCGTATCGCAAACACAAATCCAGTAGAAATATTCGCTCACCGGAACCAGTAGATTTATCCGGACTGACTGAATGACTCACCGACAAGTTCTAGCTTCTCATCGAGCGAATACTGGTTGATGAGCACTTCTCATTCAAGCGTACTGTACGCTTATGACATGCGATCGGAATTGTTGATATTGTAGGGAAATACACTATATATAAAAATCATCGAAGGTCATCGTAGATTTGACTACCGTCGAGTTTTGAAATGAGAAACGCATCAGACCAACATCACATATATCAGCTTTTATTTCGTTAACCAGGTTCTTGTTTTCCTAACTTCTTGAGGTATTGGGTGGGAGAAAATTTCATTGATAATTGGTTTGAAGTTATTTTTGAATTCATGCTTGAAGCCCGTCAGGCTAAATGCGCAACATAGCGCTCTTTGGTGATGATCTATAAACACTCGCTCATTTGTAGTGTTGATCTTAACGACGTCCTCTATTGTGGTACTGCTTACAGCGGTTTTTTTCAGCGGTTATGCCGAGTACATCGGCGCGCCATAATAGTTCGTTTTTGTTGTCGCTGAGGCTAGTTTCCTTTGCCACAGAGGTATAAAAGAAGATCGTCACGTATGACTAGTAGTCATCCGCGGCAGTTTACAACATTCACTATGCTCTCCTTGTCAGTGCTAAAATCACACAACGTTATGCTATGTGTAAGATTAACATTAGGGAAATCCTTAGCGCCTTAGCGATGTGTCTGCTCGTGCCTTGTTTCTTCTGCTATCCTCTGAACAACTTTATTTTATGCCCATACAACGTCGCATATCCGTGTGTATACAAATATATTTTTCCAAAATCGCTATAAATTTGTATTACTTGTACTATGAAATCGCATGTTCAGATGCTACACTGGTCCTTCTGCATGGTTATCATTGGAGTGGCTGCCACCCAAACAAAAACTGTTGAGTTTTCCATAAATTAGAGTTAGAAACAATTTAGTAGTTATCCCTGCTCAACAAGGGCAGCTCGTAAGAACATGTATATATATATATATATATATATGTATATATATATGCCACTATGGTGCTGAGATTCTAAATCTCACAAAAACGATGTTAATAAATAGGACCCACTGGGCTACTCTTGCACGCGACAGGGAAAAGTGGAGGATTTACTTGCGCCCTCTCGAGTTACTCGACGATCAACGGGACTACGGTTGATACAGGTGATACAGGTTATGGTGCTGAGATTTCTGCAAAACCCCCCCCCCCGCCCCAGACCAGATCGAACTCGCGATTGCTCCATCCGAAGAATTACGTGTGAGCCACTGCTATACTGACTTCGAGTGACCTCGGTGGTGCAGTGGGTAACACGTGAGTCCCATGGATAGTGCAATAGAGGGTTAGGTCTGATTCGACGTCCAATTTTCGCAAATATTTCAGATCATAGTTATTGTATTTCACATCACACCATGCTATGGAAAATAATAATAGGAAGAAAATAAATGGGAAACATTATTATTATGAGTCTTTTTGTGATGAGTTAACATGATCTTCTACTCTGATAAAGAGGATAACATTGGTTAGTAGCTGCTCCAGAAATTTACCACCAGGCAGATATCGGATGTCCAATCGACAGTGAGAGTCAACGGCTGTGTGACGAATGCAGTTGTGTGAAAGAAATGCCGGACAACGAATTTTCTTAGTACTTTAGTTTTTGTAGTGTTTCAACATATTTTCGTCGAAACAGGCGATGCATATCGAGTAAATTTTCATTTGGTGAACAGAAAACAGCGCTGTAAACACAGACATAATCTGCTTTGGTAGCTTCTTTAGTCTGACCAGTTTTAGAATCAGGTGAGTCGTCCAGCAGTAATGGAGAGAATCCGTAAACGTGCGTACACCCTTTGCGTCATAGAATCAGAGCAATCTGTCTCAGTAAAACAACCACAATGGAACTGAGATATTTGCAAAATTCTGCACCACATGTGTCTCTGGTGGGAAACGAAAGCGCTGTTACCCTTTCCGGGGGCGAACGCGTTCACTGTCACACCATGCAGGTCCTTCGTTTGGCCTGTCTCCCATCTAGTTTTCTGCCGACCAGTGTCATCAGTAATCACCCATCAGCGAAATTCATTTGGGGAACCCAGATCGGCACTGAACCCAGTTATGCTGAGGCTGTAGTTGAAATCACAATGTTAACTTTTTATTTGCTGCCTACTACAAATCTTTATGGCAGTTTATTATGCGAAATACAACCACAATGGTGTGAGATATCTAAAAACTCCGGGCCACAGGTGTCTGCGGTGGGAAACGAACGCTCTGTTACCCTTTCAGGAGGATAACGCATTCACCACCACACCATGCGGGGTGCTTCTTTTCACTAGTCCCTCAGCTTGCAATCTTATGAGACTCAATTTTTGATTTCAGAAGATTCCATGTGGACTGCCACCATTCGTCACCAAGCTACCGCAGAAGCAGGCTGATGAATTAAAAGAGGTGACTGCTTCAGATATCAGCTATCGTCCGCCGTTTCTGTGACACAACTGCGACAATATACATTGATTTCATTTCGCGTACGTATTAGAGGAAAATCTAACCTTTTAACTCGTAACAAGCATATTCCGGCTCATAAGAAGGCAGCAGGTTACTTACATAGTTGAATACTTCAGTGGCGCCTCTTCATCATGTGAACTTAGCATATTTTTCATCTGAGTGGTAGCTTGCTTGCTGCGTAAGATTCTGCTATCCTCTTGAGCTTCAAAGTCCTACATGGACTTTTCCACGTTTTCAGCACTTACCGATTAGTTGTTATTGGTTGCCAAGATGTCATCATGGTAATGCTTTACACTTAGACGAATTTCGGAATGAGAATGTCGAATTCATTTTAAGTTTGCGGTGAGAGATGAGCCCCGAAGTAGTTCACACTTGCACAACAAGGATGGAAAGATGTGGCAATGAATGCTCGGAGAAACTAATAGGCCCCGTTTTCTTACCTCAACAAGAGGATATTCTAATCTTCTTACTTACTTTATACTTGAATGGCCCGTCCTCACTGGCTGTGCGGGCCCCAGCATAATCTCCATTTTTCGGAGATTTGCTGGTTAAGCTATTATGGCTCCCTAGAGTGCCGAGATCAGCCTGGCCAAAGTCTGTCCCAGGTCTTCACCACCACAGGTAGTCGCAGCCCTTGTGTATCCTAGGGAGATTTACCACCATGCGATTTTGATACCACGACGATGGTGGATCCTGGTATTAGTTTACTCTTAGCTAGGCTTCCTGATGGAAGCTTCGGATTCCTTCTCAGCTTGGGATATCCTGCCAGGGGATGAATCCCCGCGCTGTACATCGCAGTCCGACACCCAGGAATACCTCCCAGCCACGATGAGGCGGTAAACCCTTGGGAGGTTTAATTTAGGTTCTAATATTCTAGTACCCTTAAAACCTATTTCTTCTATTTTCCTCGTCAAAAGCTCCTGTTTAAAATTGAAATGCTTGAACAAGGGAAATTTCGTCCAGCAGGGTTCACATTTCTAGTGTTTGTGACTGCCGACTAGTGCTAAAAAATTTCTATCTGTTCCTGTTTTAACACCTCTGGAATATTTATGCTTAGAAAGTAAGACAAACTAACATTTTACGAAAGTCACGTAAACCATTAAAGCAGTAGGGCAAATCCTTTCCGAGAACCTCTCAAATTCTCAGGTTCTCATTCATTGAAACCATTGAAGAACCTGTTCACTACGTTCCTATTGTTCAAGGGGTCTTTCGATCTAATACTAGTACGCTCCGTTGCATAAAAGAGCTGCACATGGACACCAAAGGCATGTAACGTGCTTGGTGCCGTTTCGCCTTTTTTACTGTGTTTGATGAGAACGTAGGCGTGGTTGACTCACCGGTCTCTGCTATGG
This sequence comes from Angiostrongylus cantonensis, assembly GCA_009735665.1. NCBI lineage: Eukaryota > Metazoa > Nematoda > Chromadorea > Rhabditida > Metastrongylidae > Angiostrongylus > Angiostrongylus cantonensis. The sequence goes on along the minus strand of MQTX01000065.1, from coordinate 1,141,898 downwards.
TCAAGTGTACTCTTGGTTGCTCTTTTATATTGAGATGACGAGCTCCTTCTCAGTTTGATTGACAAAGCTAGCCGAATTCCATTACATCTCAGTTCGATACACTGAAACACCCTACAGCCACGATGAAGCAGTAAACCATTTTGGTGGTGGAGAAATAATGGACCGTTATCCTGAAACCCACTGTTGAGAATATGACAATATCTAGAAAATGGTGCTATTCATTAGCTAGCAATGACTTATAGTGTTGGCAGGTGTGGGCCAACCATAAAAACGGCAGCACGTGTGAGAATGAGCAGAAGATGACCTTCGACATTGTCGGCAGTCTCACTGAAGCCGAACGGGCAGCTATCTTTGAAGCTGAACCGGAGGATATCAGAGGTGAAGCATGAGTAAAACTAAACGCTTTATCGGCTTATCGTTATATACTAGCATCCGATTCCACCATACGTTAATATCAATCCTTACTCTTTCTGTATCAAATTCCCTCACTTTCATTCTGTGAAGAAAGCACTATTGTTTGAATTATTATTTTTTAATTACTCGAAAAGGTCCCAGTTGGTTAATTTATTTTTCATTTTCTGCAAATGTGAAGAGGACCCATCAAGGTTTCACCTAATCGTTGAATCATCGTTGCGTTGCCATCCAGTTCTGAATTTTCAAGGCAATTTTTCAGTGGGATAAAGAGACAAAGAAGTAGACGGAGTACTTCTCGAACACTAATTTAACGAAAGATAGAAATTGAACCAAGCGAATGTCAACCATGCATAGTCTTATCCTGACTAACGTTTTTGTGCCATGAAAAAGGGGTTTTAACCAAAGCGCACCAATAATTTATTTAGCATCGGCAACAGTTTGGAAAAAGGCTCAAATGTTATTGAAACCTAATTGTTTTTTGAAGTCAACCAGAGGTGCTCTTTTACAACTTTTGCAACTCTCGGTGAAAGGATAAAGAAGTAAACCCTCGGCATTGATCAGTCCCTAAAGGATGCACAATGCATTCGACTTTATCAAGCATCGATAGAGAAGATTGTGTGTATATGTGGCTGTCACCCCAAATAAGTACGCCACCACCCAGTTATCGAACCCTCGAAAGGTGGAGGGGTTGATAAGCACAGGGCATGAGATCGAACCAACAACCACTTGTGCATTTCAAAGTACTTCTGAGCACCGTTAAATGCGTTCGGAAATCTCATTATTCATTTATAAACGTTACATATGCTTAATGGGACACTTCAATTGCTAACCCTCACGAGAATGAGATACGCAGTAGAGCCATTGTCATTATCCATGTTCTGCTTCGAGCCGCTGGACTTCTGCAATTTCGTTCACTGAACCATGAATCGTTTCAGCTTGTGAAGATTCTCCAAAGTCACCGTTTATAAATGGCCATTCAGAAAAAGTTTGAATTCTTTCCGCTGTGCCGTGTTTATGGTCCCTCTGTAGCAAACCCTTCCCCTTAACAACACTAGCTCATTTATGATTTGAATTCGAGATATGTGGTTGTCGACACGAAGACGATATGATTAAATAAAGTCCGAAATCATAACCGTTTTATTTACTACCTACTCTTTTTAATAGCATGATATATTGCGAAATATAACGCCGATGATGCTGAGATATATTCAAAACTCCGGACCGCAGGTGCTTGCGGTAGGGAACGAACGCGCTATTGTCATTTCCGGAGAGTAACGCGTTCACCACCACACCATGCGGGTCCTTCGTTTCGCGTTTCTGAGCTAGTTCTATCGATCTTTTGCCATAAGCAATCACCCATCAGCGGGATTGATCTGGGGAGCCCAAATGAGCAATGAGCGTAGTTAAAATTAATCATTAAAGACCGAATGTTTTTTTAAAAAAAGGTAAATGAATAAAAACAAAAAAAAAAAAATACAATTTCAGTTGACGACCAGTTTGATACTGCTCCGCTCTTTATCAAATTACTTTCACCAGATGTCAAGAGAGGTTTTGACGCTATCTGGATGAATGATTCACTTTCCACTCGTACGAAGGTAAGAATAAGCTCGTCATGAGGAAGAGAGCCGAGTCGAAGATGCCTGTCCTTTCTAACAATCACCTTTTTGTAGTTATAATCACAATTTCAACTTATTATTTACTGCCTATTCTTTTTAACGGCAGGATATATTGCGAAATATAATGTTAATAATGCTGAGATATTTGCAAAACTCCGGACCGCAGGTGCTTGCGAACACGTTACTGTCCTTTCTGGGGAGTAAAGCGTTCACCACCACACCATGCGGGTCCTCCGTTTTGCCCGTCTATCAGCTAGTTCTAGCTAGTTAAAAAAAAATCACCATTCTATTAGTTTTGTCGTTTTACATCCTTTATCTTGTACAGTTTACAAAAGCTTCACACAAAAAAACTTGCTAAGCTACATAGTTATAATTTCGTATCCAGTCATCATAAAATTTATTAAAAACGATTAGTTGCGAAAACACGGAAATCGATTGTTTTCACGTTACCAAGCACTTTTTTTGAACAATTAGATGTTCCGTAATTCTAAAATGGTTAAACCAAAGCGTTCATGAAATCGTAAAGCTTCGCTGCTTTCATGGTAGTTTGTTCTTGACGTGCAACGGCTGATAACTACGAGGTGTGTTGCAAAGATCCGAGTACCGGTGAATTCCTCTTTGGAGGGCCTTTTCCCGCATAGGTCGAGTGATTTTCCAGTATTGTGAAGAAATATGTCACTGCAAAGAAATTAAACTCTGTATAAGGTAGCATTACCTTGGCTCGTCTCACATTACCTGTCAGAATGCAACAATCATACTCAGTGGACCATGAAGACCATGTTATTGTTTAACAAAGGTGCCATCTGCGACATCGGCAACTATTGCTCAACCTGCTTGGTGCCTGTCGTCTACAAACTTTTCACTTGAGTGATCCTAAACAGGATTGACAGAACACTGGACGAAAGACGACCATGTGAGCAAGCAGGGTTTCGAAAAGGATTTAAAGAATTTAGTATGATGGACCACATCCATACGACAACGAGGCTGTGTCGTGAGAGTACAAAAGACCGCTCTGTCTCACTTTCACCGATTTAAATAGGGCTTTTGACTCAAGTGAGATAAAAGATTTCATAGAAGCCCTACACGGCAAGATGTTCCCTCTCAGTATATAGAGATTCTTCGTCAGTTGTATAAAATAACACCATTTTACAACATATTAACATCGACTTAAAAGGAGGCGTTAGGCAAGGCGATACAATCTCGCTAAAAATATTTTCCGCCATCGTTCAAAACGTTGTGTGAAACCTGGGGTGAAACAACATTGAAGTGGAAACGGTAGTTGTCAAGTTCAGCGTCTTCATTTTGTTGACGACGCCGTTTTAACATCATAAAGTTAATGCCAAGCGGAACGAATGCTTGCCCATTTTAATAAGGACTGTGGAAAGATTAACTTTCCATTAAATCTCACAAAAACGATGTTCTTCGTGAGGAACAGATTGGTTTCGTATGCCCCATTCACGCTCAACGGGGATACCTCCGAATGTTCCAGTTACGCCTGTCTAGATTGCGAAATCAACATTATGAACAACTTAGCTCCGGAGCTGAGCACGAGAAAGGGAGCGGCTTGGGGAGCTTTCAAGAACATCGGGGATGTATTGAGGAGATCAAAGAGCACCCAATGCCATGCCCATCTTGTGGGAACCACTGAAATGTCAAAGGAGCACCATATTCTGTTCGTGAGAATGTAGTCGTTCTCCGTTCAATCGTGCCTTTAGGAGAGTTCCCAGTCAATCGGACAATTTTCATTCCCATTTTAATCTTCTGTTACAATTTACCCTATCCTGTACTCACTTTCGTCGGCCGTTTCCAATTCGTTACGAATTACTTTCTCCAGCTTTTTCTTGAATGCACCCAATTCGCTCTCTTCAGCTTTACAGGTTGGTGAGTTGCGTTTGATGATACTTCGTCTGACGCGGAACTTGGCGACGAAGAATGGCCAAGCTTGGTGAATGGATTTCGTATTAGGCGATAGATTGGAAATAGATAGGTGTACAACAAGGTTGAGGCTTCCGACATTTCGTAACGGAAGTTCTATTCCACGATGACAAGTGTTCCGTCATCTAACTGTTATATGTCGGTCTTCCCGCTTTACATCTCTTTCAGGGCGTTCGCGTGGAATTTGATGCTACCTGTAGCCTCAAGAGGAGAGTAAGGATCAGCATCTGAAGAGATTATTTAGTTTTATAGCTTTGGAACAAGAAGCACTCTCCATGATGTGTCGTGAGCGTCGTCCGTTTCCAATGACGTCCCGTTCAACCAGAGATTTTCTCGACCCTCATCGGTAGTCTCACTCATGACGTCGTAGACGGGAGTTCCCAGTGTTCGGAGTACTGATTTCGAAGTTTTGCTGATTAACCATTGTGGTCTGGAGTCGCGAGGTCGCCATTGCGGAAACCTCTCTCAGATCGTCATTACCACAGATGTCGCCGGTCCTTGGAGATCAGAGCGAGATTTGCCACTTTGTGACGAATTTAATACTAAGAAGACAGTAATTCTTGGTAAGATTTTACTCCTAGTTGGGCTTCCAGATCTAAAGGTCGGACTTCTTCTGAGCTTAGGAGACGCTGTTGTGGGAATAAATTCCTACATTTACGCTGCAGTACATCACCCAGAAACCACGTCCCAACCACACTTGGGGGTCAACCTATGGGAGAACGTTGTTTTACTCGAATACAACGCAAGAATTTTATTCAGCTAACTTTAATCAACTTCATGGCTTCGTGATCATTTTTATCCACCAGTCATATTTCCTCTAGAAGAAGTAGCCTTTTGTGGTCTGTCACTGGTATCACCTGTAGTACCGTTGATCGTCGAGTGACTCGAGCGGGCGCCAGTAAATCCTCCATTTTTCCCTGTCGCGTGCAAGAGTAGCCCAGTGGGTTCTGCTCGCTTCAGTGACTCGTCGAGCATCATATCTTTCTTCCAGGCTTTTCGAGAAGAACTCTGACCATCGGGTCGGTGGTCTTCCTGCAGTACGTTTGACATCCCGAGAAATCCAGTCACTAACAGCTCTTGTCCATCGGTTACCATTCATACGCATTACGTTTCCCGCCCACCTCATCCTCGACTGTTTGGTGGCGCATAGAACGGCATCTTTGATTTTTGATCGTTGACGCAGGTCGGAGCCTCGGATCCCATCCCTTACTTGTGTAAAACGGGATACTCCTAGCATCGTACTTTCGACTGCGCGTTCGATAACGTTGAGTGATCCTTCATCCTGCTTACGCAACGACCAGGTTTCTGACGCATACGTTAAGGCAGGAAGAACCGTTGAGTCGAAAAGGTGGGCACGGAGTCGGGTGTTCTTTGCTCTCTTCACTACATCCTCGATGCTCTCGAAAGCTCCCTAAGCCGCTCACTTTCTTCTGCTCAGCTCTGGAGCTAAGTCGTTCATCATATTTATTTCCAGACCTAGACAGACATAACTGGAGCATTCGACGATATTCGTTCCGTTGAGCGTGAATGGGGCAAAGGAAACCAATCCGTTCTTCATGAACATCGTTTTCTTTAGATTTAGTCGAAGACCAATCCTTCCACATGCTTTATCAAAGTCCGCAAGCATTCGTTCCGCTTGGCTAATGTCTGGTGTTATAAGAACGATATCATCAGCAAAGCGAAGGTGATGTATTACCGACCATATTGTCAAAGGCGGTATTGATCCACATCTTTTTAATCGTAAACGTCCGATTCGGGTTGTAAGCTGTTCGAATGAATCGATGTTCATGGACAAACTCGTGTTGACGAGAACGCCGACACCGCCTACGCCTCTACTGTCGCATGTTCCGAGGCACAGTTCTTCTCCAATGTCATAGACGGTGTTGTATGGGTGGCGGCGTCTCGTCTCGGGCAGGCAGATGACGTCGTACCTTATCATTCTTGCTTGCATGGGCAAGTCCTCTATCGAGGACTCGGATGCAAGTGTACGTGCGTTGTAGGTACAGATCGTCACCTAGTTCTTGATCCAGGTAGCTTCCATTAGCCCTGAGATTTTAGCAGCCTCTCCGTACTCGTCCTACCCAACGCTGCGAAATTGGGGGCTCTTTCGGGGTCAGGGGAATGAGGCCCGTTTTTTTTTTTTACTGTGTTTAGCATATTTGATACCCACGCATAGCTTGCTGGGCTCTGAACGTGGAGGCTGGGGTTATACTCACGGGTAGCTTGCCAGGCTCTCCCAGAGTGGACATGGAGCTTATTTGTTGGAGTCGATTTCTAACCGCCTCCCATATACTGCCGAATTGACTCGTAGAATACAATTCGCATAAAGCGAGAACGCATCCACACACGCATGCATGAATACGCCTAGCAAATACAGAAAGTATGTGCCAAATCGGCGCAGCAGAAACAGGGAGTCCATCCCTTGGATCCATCTGCGTCTCAGGGAAGCGAAGGGCGCTTTTGATCCGCGATTAACCCCTTATCCGCCACCTGGGGACGCGCCACGTAGCCTCGCGACTAACCGGCTCGGGATCCCTCATATGAGGGAGATCCGTGGTCTGTCACTGGTACTAATGAAAAAGTCGACAAAGTAAGTGATGTTGGCGGATAGAAGTTTGTTGTAAGACTTATCTACTTCTAGCACAAGAAGCTCACGGAGTACGCACAAGAGAATTTCAACGAAGAACAGATGAAAGGCTTCAACGTCTGGATGTCTGACGTGAGATTTCCATCACATTTTATTTCAAGTAGAGCACCTACAACGGAACATTATTAATGATTTTTATGATTTTAATAATGTGCAGTTGCTACCATAAAGTTATACTTTTTTATTATTTACAGATTCTTAAGGCCCAAAGGGAGTTGGATAAGAGAATTAGCAAGCTCTCATCAAAAGCTAAAGAGATATATGAGAAATTGATGAAGGTAAGAGTCAGACGATCAATTCACATTCTCGCTACATTGCACATCAGTTGTACGGATGGAATTTTAAAGGTAATGGGTGTCGCAGTTGGTAGCGGAATATAGGCCTTTGAGTCAGTTCACGACAGCGGATAACCACTAGTTTTAAGCAGAATGCTCGACTTCGCGAGAAGGCGCCACGCGGGACTTGCAGTTGACGCAGGGCAACCTTTCGACACTCAAACTTGGGATTAAATCTTTGTATACATAAAGGTAACAAAAATACAACAGGAATAACGATGGAAGAATACTGGCGTAAGAATCAGGCAATGAAGGCGAATGTAAGACTCCATAGATACACCCAAGCCTCCCCAGAGGGCTGTGCTAACCGGACGTGGCTACATCCCAGCGAGTCGTTGGTGACAGGGTCAAGGCCCGGGTCGTGGGGTCCATTCCCCAAGCAATGAGACGTACCCAACAGCATGCCCGGTGGTGTGACCGATGGCCACGAGATGCTGTGTCTAGTGTGGCATTGTGGCAAAGGCCGTCTCCATCGACTCATTGAATGTGTCTGCTAGGTAGATGTAGAATTCACTATTTGATAGAGGAATTTTCTATACGAAGTTCCTTAAGATGGGATCAAGATATTTACGTGCTACAACATTTGCCAGGCAACTCGAGAAACAGTAGATATGATCTTCGATACAGAAGATGCAGTAATAGGAATAAATAGTAACCATTCCGAGGATAGTTGCTATAATGGGCCCGCAGGTAAAATTTGACTGCATGAACTCAGTTAAGCTCATTTTTGCTTGACTACTGTTAGATTGAAAGGACCTTCACTGCTGGTTCTATTTCTGTGCACTTCATCCTTCTGTGCTTCCAGATACGTAGTGACGAGTCCATCATTCTGAGGTCAATCACACCGGAGGTTTCAAACGAGCTTCACGGCCTCATCTGAATATATTTCTGCCAGAATAAAGGAATGGTTTATTGTAACAAATATTTGATAATTCGCAATGTATAGTTTTCACTGAGAATGATCGAAATTTTTGTTGTTTAGAGCGTCTGCCTAAGACACCCTTCTTGTAGTTTACAGTGCTGAGTGTTCGATGAAATTCCGTTTGGTTGAGGGCCACTATTCTCAGTAGGAACAAAATTATACATGTCATTGTGAGCGACGTTGCTGACGATTCATAAACTTTCGCCTAGTATACGACTTCAGTTATCTTACAGGGAATGCTTGAATGCGGATGTTTCCTTATCTTTGACAAACTGACACAACGTTGCCATCTGTTATCTGTTGTACTTTAGCTGAAATTTTCATTGATGCATGCGTGATTCGAAGGGTAGGAATTTCTTCCGTGAAGTCAAAGGCATATCCCACCTCATAGGATGCAAGAAAATGAGACATTTTTTTTTGGAGTAGAGTGCTTGTAAACTTTTGAACCATTAGAATGACAGAGGATTAGTGCTGTTTGAATGGTTTTTACATCAGCAGTGGAAAAAGGTAGTTATTCCGTTGGGAGGATCCGACAGATGTCGATCGCTTCCTTGAAAATGATCGACTCCAATGCTGCAGTGCCGACATTTCCACTGTCGCTTGTATATTATCAATAAGGAGATCATAGAAAGTAGAGATATTTTCCTACTCTTATTCTCATCTGTAAATGTGGAAGAGTGAGATGAAAAGCCAGCTGATATTCAGCATGACATTTCATTGAATGAAGCAAGAACAATAATGATTGTACAACCATCCGGCCGAGACCTCAAGCTAACGTGTGTGTTAAACATTGAGAGAATCGAACCTAGCCAGGATTTTTACCCAACCAGAATCCTCGTTAGTTTTAATGCGTTAGTATACGACCTCGTTGAAATTACGCGAAAGCTCTAAGGTATTAACAGTTGTTCTAGTACTCAGAACATGGAAGGACCAAAGTTCATCACTAGTATTGACCGAATAATCCCAATAATTCACTATATTCTTGATGGGCAAGCACGAACTGTTTATTCTCCATTCACGGTAAAGCTGCTGTTTCAGCGGATTTCGTGTTCATCGAAGCCTGGAAAGGTTAAGCTGGCTGCAATCTACTCGGCCAAACACTTCCACTAACAAACAGAGAAAATATTGAACCAAGATTTCAATTTCATTGGAAACAAAACGGCTTCTTCTCATAATCACCGCTTCCTCTGGATCTTCCACCCTTCACATGGAAGCGTAATGTGCCTCTCATATTAAAAATCCTTAAATACGATGACATCACACGCGAGTACGAAATATTCCTCTTTGGTGGTTCATTTTCATATTACTGGAATTCATCCAAAATGCTTCGAGAGTTTTACACGCTGAACTTTTCGATTTCTTCCAAGATGGCAACTTCTGCTTAAAAAGCTTTCCCGCTCTGTCTCTCGGTCATGTGAGCGCTTAGTGAAGTATTTGTTTTAACTTTAAGTTTACCGACTTTTATACGGACGCAGAGTGGACTACCGGCTTCGTCAATGTTTTCGTCACCTCGCGCCTTACGAGTGGGCAGATAAACTGTACCTGAATTCATTCAGTCACCGTCTCAACCGTTAGGGCAAATTATGCAATTTTGCTTCGAAAGCGCCTTTCCTTGATCCACGGTGTGTTTAATCAATATGTATTCTTTCTTTGATGAGCTTACACGAGGTTGATAATAATATTTATTATCGGCTAACGTTTCGACGTCTTCGTCTTCATCAGAGCCGATGATCCGAGTCGATGGTCCACGCTTGTCTTTCGTCTCGATGTGGCGGTTTCGCCTTCGTGTCGAGTCAGGTCTTCTTCAGCGGTCCGTCTCCTCGAATGAGGCACACTCATTCAGTGGTGCCCTTTTATACACGATGCTGATGGTAGATACAATGATAATGTCCGTTGATAACAACTTGTTTTTCTTCCGGACATACATCATCGCGCACATGGTGCAGAAGACCGATATTATATTATTACCAACCTCGTGTAAGCTCATCAAAGAAAGAATACATATGCAATTTTGCTTTCTACATAGACGGTCGTACAAGCGTTTGCGAACTAGTAGACGTATTAGAGTGCTCGTTGGTATTTAGATCACTGTTACCGAGTTCTCTAGACCATCCCTTCTTAGGCAGAGTTTTATAGCTGCACTTATTTCTTGCGAAATAAAGTCCGGATAAACAGGACTTTCCCATTGCTAGAATTATTGTTTGGGGGCTCGAGTTTTCCTCGAAACCTATCCCGAGAGCTACAATTTCGCAGCCTTTGGGAATAGTTATTTGCCGTACTAATTTCAAACATTCTTCCTTCTGCTTTCTTCCTGTGGCGACATTGGCGGCTGTTTAAATATGTTTGTTATAAACGCTTTTGTGTGTGAATAGTGAGAGCAGAAATTGTGTACCAACATGCTTTTACTATTTGGCCTTTGGTACCAGCCGTTTTCTAATAGGTTAATTTAAATAGTCCAAAACGAAAGCCTAACTTCTTTCAGTTTCTCTTGGGTAAACTTTGGTGATGTACTCTAACTGCCCATTCAATAACTCAAAGCATTTGTCCATCCACTCTTCTGCGAAGCAAGTGACAAAGCAATCATCTATACATCAACAGTGGAGCAGTGGCGACAAAACTATTATTGGTGCTCCGATCTTAGACATAAATGCAATGGCAAATGTTGCTGCCAGTCGTTGCTCCATTATCAACCCTCCCATTTGTGTGTAATCTTTTCTGAACCATCTGAAGGTTGAGCAGTTCAGGCACTCCTTTAAGAGAGAAGTGGTCGCATCTGTACAGATGTGAAGATGGTTCGTATAAAAATAAAAAATAAATAAAAATTGTCTGATCTCTTGCAAAGCGTGCGGACACGAAGGCAAAACGGATTGACCACTTTGCGTCGGTATGGAAGAACACTTAGTAGGTGAACTTGAAGTTGATGAAAATACTTCGCTAGGTCCTCTGAGAACAGAGAGATGTAACCGGGAAGACTTTGAAGTTGAGGTTGCTGCTCTCGTATACGTGGATTGTATTCTACGAATCAATTCGCCCATAAGCCTGCAATGAAGTAAAAGTATGGGGAGACGATTAGGAGTCGTCTCCAGCAAATAGGCTACCCTATCAACTCTGGCAGAATTTGGCAAGCTACCCGATACCCCCGTCCTCACATCTCAGCATGCTATAATTGAACACCAAACGCTAAACACAGTAAGATAAGCGGGCCTCATGCCTCCGACCCTGAAAGAGCAGATGACACGTCAACGTTCACTAAGCTTGTACGGGAGGCTGCTAAAATGTCAGAGCCATTCAAGGCAGTCTAAATCCTAAATCCCTAAGGAGACGATATATACCTCTACAATGCACGCGCACTTGCATCTTAGTCCTCGATGGAGGACTTGATCATGCAGGCAAGAAGGATAAGGTACGCCGAGATCGGACTGGCTGAGATGAGAACATGCCACCCACAGTGCTGTCTATCATGCCGGAGAGCAACTGTTCCTCTGAACAAACGACAATAGAGGAGTAGAGTAGTCGACGTTTTGGTCAAAAGGAGTTTAGACATGATCTTCGATGCATTCGAACGACTAACAACCAGAGTCGGGGGCTTACGACTGAAGTGATATAGATCGATACCGGCTTTTACAATCTTCGTCATTCAAGCGCCTATGTCAAGTTATGAAGAAGACAAAGTCGAAGGTTTCTATATTGATTTAGAGAAGTGCTACAAAAAAGACCTAGATTCTTTAAGGTCGTCATTTAAACTTTTGGCGCTAAAAGTGGACCGAGAAATATGTCTGAAGAGCGTCACATTGGGACCCACTGTTTAGAATGGACGTGGTAAGGTGAGCGGCTGTTTGAGTAAATCATGACAACCAACATCATTCATAGTAATTCATAATTCCACTCTCAACGCTGGACATGAAGCTTTTCGAATGGAGAGCACCATAAGGAAACCGACCACATCATAGTAAACCGAAGATTTTGCTCAACCGTGTTCACCGTTGTGCCAACATTGTACATGGGAATAAACCATCGCTTCCTACGTGCACGATTTTGTTTCTCGCGGATAAAAGAAAACGCATTCAAATTCAAACAACGAGGTCCCAAAACCGCCATAAACAAGGATTTAATTAGTTTATCGATCGAATTTTAGAAAGATGTTTCATGATGACCGACGGGAAATACGAACGGCTCATTCCACCCCTTCACCTTAACGCTGTGAAAGCTGTGAGTTGCAAAGTCAAAATACGTCTGGCTTTAGAAACGCTCGAGCTTATGCTCCAACGTGGAATCGTGCAATCTACAAGCAGCCATCATCCCACGTGCGAACTTGCAAAACCATGCATATAGATGGTAAAAAAAAGATCTCAGAAAGACAACAACAGCAGGTATGATTGAACTTGCAGAAGCTAAGCAAAGCATTTTCAAAGTCCACCGAAACTTCGCCGATTGCACAACCAAGATGATTGAATTTTGACGTTTAGGCAGGGCAGCTACACCTTCGAGAAGGATAATAGAGAAAATTATTCGCGGCTAATACTTGGGTCTCTTCAGTAGCGAAATCGTCCTGCTTTTACATGAAATAAATGAAGATTGACAAACTTCTTACTCATATCTTCCTAAGCAGGACTGGAACAATACTGGACGAAGGAGAGCCATGTGAGCAAGCAGGGTCTCAAAAAGGTATCATTATGACGGAACATTGTACGATAACAAGACTCAATGAGGTATCGCCAGAATATAAGAGACCGCTATAATACAACCTCATCGATTTGAGAAAAGCTTTTGATTTAAGATGATGCTGGAATATTTGCAAAACTCCGGACCTCAGGTGGCCGTGGTGGAGAACGAACGCGGTATTACCCTTTCTGGAGGCTTATGCGTTCACCACTACACCATGCGGGTCCTTTGTTTCTTCTGTCTCTCAGCTAGTTTTCTATCAATCACTTCCATCAGCAATCACCCATCAACGTGTATGATCTGGAATGTCCAAATCGGTAATGGACCTAGTTAAGCTGAGGTTAAAGTTTTCACAATTCTACCCTTGTTATTTACTGCCTACAATAATTTTTCGCTGCAGGGTCTCATGTGAAATACAACCAAGATGATGTTGAGATGATGCTGGAGCTTTGCAAATATCTCAGCATCATCTTGGTTGTATTTCAAATGATACCATGCCGTGAAAAATCATAGTAGGCAATGTATAAAAAAGCTAAGCTTTTGATTCAGTTGAGATAGAAGCAGTCATGGACTTTGAGAGCCAGTGCGTGCCCACTCAGTATATAAAGATTCTTCGTAAGCATATAAAAAGGCGACGCCATATCGCGAAAATTATTTACTGCTACCCTTGAGAGCATCATGAGAACATTGAAATGGAACAACGTAGGAATGAAAATCGATGGCCCGCAATAAGACCATCTTCGCCTTGCTCATGACATCATTCATATAACACCAAGCATTAGCTAAGCGAAACGAATGCTTGCCGACTTTGATAAAGCGTGTGCAAAGAATGGTCTTCGACTAAACCTCACACAAACCATGTACATGAAAAAAAGTTACGTATGTCCCATTTACGCACAACAGAGTGAGTATCTCGGAATGCTCCAGCTACGTCTATGTAGGTTGAGAAATCAATGTGATGAACGACTTAGCTCCAGAGTTGAGCAGAAGGAAACGAGATAGCTTGGGTAGCTTTCAAGAGCGTCGAAGATGTAGTGATAAAAAAGGAAAACACACGACTCCGTGTTTAAAAAGGATAAGAGGATAAAGTTCTTGGCGTTGATCAATCTCTGAGGGATGCGTCATGCATTCGATTTCATTAAGTATGATTGAATGGAGGTGGATGGTGATTCAATGCATATCTGGCCTTTACAATGACTCGCGGTGGCCAGCCGATGTATCGAGTCAGTGCTGCTATCCTCCCAGACAAGTCTGTTACCAATTTGCCGACCCCGGAGGGTTGGAAGGCTTGGTGGGCCATGGGCGCATTCCACGTGCGCGTCGCAGTGGCGCCCCAACCACTGCGCCACACGCGCCCCTTAACTCCGTGTTTACCTTTTCGAATCCACAGATCTTTCAGCCTTAGCATATGCGTCAGAGACCTTGGTCGCTGTATACAGGATGGAAAATCACTAAGCGTTATAGTACAAGCAATTGAAAAGACGATGCTAGTAGTATTTTGTATTAAGCAAGTACGAGAGGTGATCCGACACTGCTACGTACGGCAAATATCGAAATCAAAAATCCCATTTTATGCGCTAAACCTTCAAGGATGAGGCGGATTGACCACGTAATGTGTATGAAGGACGTGGGATGGAAAAGAGCCTTCAGTGACTAAATTCCTTGGGAAGTCAAACGTACTACCCGAAGACCACGTAAACTACTTCATGGTCAGAGTTTTTACAGAAAGTTTGAGGTATAAAAGTATGATGATAAACGAGTGCCTAGATTAAGAACAATCCACTGAGCTGCTCTTGCATGCGATAGGGAGAAGTGAAAGATTTGCTGGCGCCCGCTCGAGTCACTCGATGATCAGCGGGTCGACAGGTGATGCAGGTCACCCTCTTAACTATTGATTCCTTTTTACAATGCGAAATTGTAACTCGTCTACCTTCATCTAACAGGGCGGAAAACGGAATCTTGTCCGTCTGACAATCTCCAACACAATTTTAAGGGGTTTTTTTGTTTCGCTTATTTTTAAAATCCACTCCTGAAAGCATCGACCATTTTGTGTTCCCTTTCTACAATTGGTGTTAATGACCAGTTACTTGGAAGTGTTCTGCATTAGAATCTATACTTTTACTGGAGTGACGCCAGCTTATTACTCATGTTAAGTAAGATTTCGCTGTTCTGGAAGCAACGAGTTCTTGGCATTGTTAGCAGCAGCTTGCTTCTATTTTTTCTCAGATTATCGATGCAGTCAATAAGAAATCATAGGTGAGGCAAAGTTTTGTAGAGAATCCACTCGATTTCTTTAGCATTACCTGTGACACGCGTGGTTCAGTATCATCGTGCAAGATGACCAGACGTTTCGTGTTTGCCAGGGCGCGTGTGGCGTAGTGGTTGGAAGCGCGACACACGTGGAATCGATCCCCGCGCCCATGGCTCACAGAGCCTTCCATCCCTCTGGGGTCGGCAAATTGGTACCAGACTTGTCTGAGAGGATAGCAGCACTGGCTCGATACATCGGCCGGCCACCGCGTGTCATTGTAAAGGCCAGATATGCATTCATTCACCTCCAACGATAAGTAATGAAGTCGAATTCATGGCGCATCCCTTAGGGATTGATCAGCGCCCAGAGCTTCAGCTTTTTTTATCGTGTTTACCACTACACATGCTGCCGTTCCTTTGGGTTTCATCGACTTCGTGACACTGTTCTGTTTTGATTGTTTAAGCAAGGTTGATGATTTTGCGTTGTCAACGCTACA
Source organism: Angiostrongylus cantonensis (assembly GCA_009735665.1). Lineage (NCBI taxonomy): Eukaryota > Metazoa > Nematoda > Chromadorea > Rhabditida > Metastrongylidae > Angiostrongylus > Angiostrongylus cantonensis. The sequence goes on along the minus strand of MQTX01000065.1, from coordinate 1,126,620 downwards.
TCGAGAAGGGACGGATAGCACAATGGGTAGTGATGTTGGCCATCGCAAGCATGGTCCTAGTTGGGTTAGGCCCCGGGATCGGGAAATTGTTACCGGACTTGTCTGCAAAGAACCACTCTCTGCAATCCAACTGAGAGCGCTTCAGCCCGGCTATCTCAGGACGTCAGCACCCTGAGATAACCGGGCTGAAGCGCTTGGGTTTTTCTTCCAAAAATATGAACGCTATGATAACCACCTCTTAGTCCAAATTAGGCTACAAAGTAGAAAATATTTCACATGGTATAGTGCCACGTTGGAAAACTAGTCAGTACGTAAGAGTTAAGATAAGGATATCCTTATAAGTTCTATCTCGGTTGAAGTATATAACTGAAGGCCGTCAGCTGTAGTATAAGGCTCATCTCTCCTCTACAGTTACAATAGGATCAAGAAATACGTTGAGTTCGTGGTGTGAAGGAAGTTCGCAACGAACTTCGTGAAGACCATCATGCTACAATTCCCTTAATTTAGGCGATGCACATTTACTCAGCTTTTCAATTGGCATTTAAATGGCGAACATTTTTTGAACTGTGAATGCTAACCTAGAACGAAGACCCAGTTCATGAGGAAACCATAGTGCAAAAGTGAACAAATCAAACTGGAAAGTTCTCCGATTATAGCGACCACCCCGCACGTGTACCTTTGACGTTCAGTGGACATGAAGAGTGTGTCATGATGGAATTAGACAGTAGAAGGTGAAAGCATGGGGCTGCAATCAGGGTTCTAAAACAATCCAAATGCCAAGTAACGGAACTGAAACTTCGCAGTCACTTTTTCCTCTCAGTAGTCGCTCCACCGTTTTGTTATGCAGCAGGAAAGTGGCTGATAGCTTAACTGTGTCTAGAATTCTGCGTAATATAAACACAGTGCTTGAATAAAGCTTTCCGAAATTTGACTGGAACTCACAAGTTTTAGTGTTAATGCGCGCCTCAGAAAGGCTTGGTTGGCCATGGGCGCATTTCACGTGCGCGCCGCAGTGGCGCCTCCAACCACTGCACCACACGCGCCCTTATACATATATATATCGGTAGCAAAAGACAGGTGTGTGGATCATATAACAAGAAGGACAGGTGAGAGATAGAGGAAAAGAACAGCGGAATGGATTCCACGGGAATGCAAGCTTCCTCTTGGAAAACCCAACAAACCATCGCCGGACATGTTTGTGGGTAGGCTAAGCAACCGCATTCGCAGGTGAGAGAGATTCCAGCACCACGGAGGGGTACGTACAACCACTGAAGACAAGTCATTCAAGTATCTAAGTGGCCAAACAAACAGGCAAATTTCAGTCTGCCGTTAACCGTTTATTTGGAGAACACAGTAGGAAAAAAAGCGCGAAACAAAGAACCCGCATGGTGTGGTAGTGACTACGTTAGTCCCCGGAAAGGGTAATAGCCTGTTCAATCCCCACTGGAGAAACCTGCGGTCCGGAGTCTTGCAAATATCTCAGATTCATTGTGGTTATATTTCACATAATACCTGCCATGAAAAAAGAATAGGAAATAAATAAAAAGTGATTGCATTGTGATTTACATTACAGCTTTTGCTTAACACGGTCCAATTTGATGGGCTGGTAGCACCTATAAAACAAGGGTGAGAGAAAGGCGAAAAGGAGAACCGACTAGGTGCGTAGTAAACGTTTTAGCGCCCGGAAAGGGTAATAACGGGTTTGATCCCCATCACAGACACCTGCGGTCCAGAATTTTGCAAACATCTCAGCATCATTGCGGTTATAGGAGAAATTTAAAGGAGTGAAAGCTCTAAGAGCTCTGCATTTGTGGAGATTTTGAACCCATTATGTGTTCAGATGAGGATGGATGTTACAGTATCCAGCTAATAGTGCAAACCTCAAATATAACGAGGAAAAGGCAAGAACAATAACTCACCCAACGATTAAATCCGACGAAAATGATCTTAGATGAATAGGAAAAGCGAAGATTTGTGCTGCTTTGTTTCAGAAATCTCATTTCTAAAACTTGGATTTTATAGAACTGCAAAAGAAAAAATTGTTGTTCCATAAAGATGCTGAGATGTGAGCAAAACTCAGAATACGCAAGTGCATTTTCCAACCTCGATTACCCTTGCCGGGGTCTCATGTGTTAGCCATTAAACTGCCGAAGCCCTTAACTTGTGTTTTTCCCCACCAATTTTTTACCCTAACTGACCTCTTGTCTATCATCCGTCAATAGCAATGATCTGGAAGGCACAAATGAGCATCAAACCCAGTCAAGCTTAAGTAGCTGCTGAAATCACAAGCGGGTGCCAGTAAATCTTCCATTTTTCCCTACCGCGTGCAAAAGTAGCTGCTTGCTCCCAGGGACCCGTTGAGGATAACATCTTTCTTCTAGTGTTTTCGTGAAAAACTAAGACTATGTTCAATGATCTTCCTCCAGTACGTTTGAAATCTCGAAAAATTCAGTCACTAACGACTCCTGTCCATCACTTGCCGTCCACACGCATTACGTGTCCAGCTCACCTTAAGTAAAGATGGTGTAACTGCCGATCACTGATCTTCACTCCAACGTTGTTCCATCTCAATGTTCTCATGATGTTCTCGAGGGCGGCGGTAAATAATTTTAGCGAGATAGTACCGTCTTGCGTAACCCCTTCGTTGAAGTCAATGTTAATAGTTTGCAGAATAGTGTTACTTCGGCCGTGAAATTGTTATATAACTCACGAACATTCATCATAGACAGAAAGGAGACACTTTGGCCCTTCAAAGATTCCATCGCTGCTTCAGTTTCAACTAAATCGAACGCTTTTTTCAAATCGATGAATGTGAGACACAGTAGTCTCTTGTAGTATTGCGATACTTCATTCAGTCTTGTTATCGTGTGAATGTGATCCATCGCACTGATTCCTTTTCGAAATCCTGCTTGCTCACATGGCCCTCCTTCGTCCAGTATTGTTCCAGTCCTGCTTAGGAAGATATGAGTAAGAAGTTTGTAGGCGACAAAGAGCTTGAATCCATTGCTGTAGTTGCCGATATCGTGGAGGTCACACTTCCTCAACACTAAACGGTCTTGTTGGCCTTCCATAAAGTACGAACTTTGCATTCATACAGGTAACGTGTGAAGCGCTGATCTATCCTATTTATGAGATTGGCCGAAAGTACTTCTGGAGTTCAAATCTTAGACTCTCCAGACCAGGTGCTTTTCGATTCCTCACCTACGAAATACACATCGGATTTTGGAAGAGAGAAGCAGTACGACGATGCATTTTTTTCGTTTCATATGAGTACAAAAAGCATGGGGTTGGAAATATCTGAGTAGTAATCTTGAATGGTTTTCTCCACCGCCTTTCTGGACGCTGTATCTGTTCCGTCAGTGCTTGGGTGTGCAGTCAACTTTCTTTTGTAATTGGCGAAGCGTCGGCAGGCTTTCTCAATGCGCTTCTCAACCTCTGCAGCTTCGATTGTAACTGCTGCTGTTATTTTTTTAAAATCTTCATAAATCAGCCGTATGTGTTGTCTTGCATGTTGGGACGTGAGTTCGGTGTTGCCTGGAGCTCGCGCGATTCCACCCTGGCGTATCGGCTCCAGTGTTTCTGGTGATAAACGTCTCTTGGCGACTTTCGAACTCACGGCTTTCATAGCGCTAACGCAAAGATGTTGAGTGATCCGATCGTGCTCCTCGTCGTTGTATTAAGAACGGCATCTTTCAAACAGCCGATCAATGAACTGAATAAATCTCAGTTAATGGCGGTTTTGTGACCTTTTCTTGAATTTAGCAGCTTTGCTAATTTTGGTGAGAAGGGAAATTTCGCACGGTGAAGGTGATAGTGTGACCGCTTGTGGAATTTTGGGGCAATAAGCCACGTCGGTTGGGCAAGACCTTCGATTTACTATGATTTGGTCTATTTCGCTATGGTACTCTTCATTGAAAGGCACGTGTAGAGCAATGGTGAGAAGTGCCCTGCAATACTCATGGGTATCAACCCGCGCCTCGGGCTCACCAAGCCTTCAGTCCCTTCAAGATCGGAAAACTGGCACCAAACCTGTGATGGAGGATGACAACACCGTGTCGATACATCGACTCTGCCAGTTATTGTATAAGCTACATATGTATTCAATCACCTTTAACGATACTTAACGAAGTTGAATGCACGGTGCAATCAACGACCTTAGGGATCAATCAACGACGATAGCTTTATCCCTTTATGCTTTTGCTCTCCATTGGGAGACTTCCACGTCTAGCGTTGGGAGTGGTGTTTCTGGAATCGCGAGTTACTATGAATGATCTTGGTCGTCATGACAAACTGGGACAGTCGCTCACCTTGCTCTTTCCATTCCAAACGGTGGGTTCCACTTCGGCACTCTTCGGACTTTGTCCTGAGTACAATCTTAGCGTTAAAATCTTAAATGATGACACAACAGAGCATTATGGAAATTACAAACACAAGCTTTCTGTCATAGGAGAAAAACTCGAAAATTCGGCTTCGTTTCGAACCCGCGATTGCTCTTTTCTCTGTTCAGCGACAATACGCGCTTCCCAGGTGGTTTATTTCTTCACAAACGCCTCCATTCTTTATATTGCTCATTCCCATAGTGCAATACAGTTTGACAATGAACATGTTTTTATATTGTGGTTTATCACCAATAATTGTGCTAATAAACGAATTGACAATTGCAGGCTTCCGAGAAACTCTGAAAAGACATCAACATTGGCGGCCCACGTGAGAGAACTAGGAGATCGTTGACTGAAACCAAGAAATAAAGAAAGAGGTACGCATAGGGCACAAAAGCACAACGGCGATGATTTTGAAGTGACTGTGCGGATCCTAGCGCAGGAATCAAAAACATCAACGCGCAAAACTCTTGAGGCCTTTTGGATAAATTTCAAAAATCCAAAGATGAACCGGAAAGACGAATGCCTCACTATCACACGTGACCTGGCGCCTTATTTCAAAATGATATTTTGACCCCTGGGGTGTGTCTTGCTCGCGACCCCATATGAACAGCACGTGGGCCAGTCCCACTCGTAACACCAAGGTGAGTAGCCTTTCTGTTCAATATGGTGTAGACCTACATTTGACCGTAACATCTGAGCCCACCATCTACTTAAATGTTTGATCTTCATTAATACTTTAGCCTTTTTCCACCGAAAAAATAAAATATTTTAATATAAATACGTCCAGGCTCTGAGGAAGGCGAAATCGCCGAAACGTCAGCCATCGACCAACAACAACGACAACGAAGACCTATACCAACCTCGCAGCAGCTAAAGAAGATCAGTTTATAAGATCATAAATAAATAAATAATATATTATCTACATATGCCGCGGTTTACAGAAAGTCGGTCTTTTGAGTTATTAAAAGAAAGAAAATTTGCAACTGATAGTAAATTTTTTTTGAATATTAAAAGCTTACTGATAAAAAGTAGGTGAACTCAGCTCTAATCAGCGAGTTCAGCTTCTTCTCATGCGAAGCGCGGGTTCACTGCCTAGTTTTAAAGAAGTGTGGTTTTGCCAATTCCAGTACGAATGCCCTACCAATGGAGGAGTAGACAAAGGTGTTAGATATTTGCAAAACTGATCGATGGAACTAGCTGACAGACAAGCGAAATAAAGGACCTGCATGGCATGGTGGCGAATGCGCTAGGCCTCGGAAAGGGTAATAGCGCGTTCATTCCATACCGCACACACCTGCAGTCTGGAGTTTTGTAAATATCTCAGCATCATTGTGGTTATATATGGTTATATTTCACTTCATTCCCTACTATGAAAAAAAGAATAGGCAGTGAATAAAAGTAACTATAGAAGTGTTAGAGTTTAAAAAAAACCGACTTGCTTGGGTTTGTTCATGACAACTGGCGAGAGGCGAAATGGGACATAACAGAAGCCTAATAGCTCGAACAATGCAGATTTTAGTGAATGTGGTTTAAGTATACAGCAAACTGCTCTTCATTGTGCAGTGAATGCCACTGCCCAATGAACAGCAGCTTGCCGTATACTTAAATCTTTCAATATTCTGTTAACACACAGCGCCCGATTTGCGTGATTTACATAGAGCAACGTCTAAGTTCACGTCGGCTATAGTCTTGGTTGTTTTTAGACAATAGACGATAATTTTTCTATGACTAGACGACTTTAATAGCTGAAAATATCCCAAAATTGCAGAAGAGGGTTACCCTGGAGATACGTTGCTCTTGTTAATTAAATGTCATCATAGTCCAACATGCGGTTACATTGCTATCATCATTTAAGGGCGTGACATGTTACATGATGCCTGTGTTGGTGTTTTTTTTTAATACCATTGATTAGAATGAAATGACAGTTAATTGCCAGTAAAATTACCCATCAATGACTTTGTTCTAGGAATCTTGTGGATTATTAAGTAAAGAGAACAGCTTATCACTGGCGTCACCTAACAGATCTATTGATTATCGATTGATTGAAAAAAGGTGATAAAGGGCTTTGTATGGCGGAATAAACCACTGCAAAGAAAATGCATTGGAAGCAATACACTTTGTTCACTTTGGCCGTAGCATACACATGTAGTATGCAAAGGATCCCGTGAGGTATTTATTTGTAACATCAGACGAGTGGAGAGATTTCGAAGGGTAGAGAAAGTTAAGAATCGGGTGCCACTATCGCTTTAACTGTTCGAATACACACTTTTTTCAAAAAACAATTTGGAATGGTATGCCAACAAAAAGGTTTCGTGTAGGGCAGTGGTTGGAGGCCCAACAAGCCTTCCATCCTTCCGGAGTCGGCAAATTGGTACCAGACTTGTCTGGGAGGCTAACAAGAATGACTCGATACATCGATAGGCCATCTCTCAACTACGCCTAACGATGATTCTGATCAGCGCCTAAGGCCTTGTCCTTTATGCTTGTTGTGACAACGGAAGTACTTTGAGTAATTCTAGTTAAAGAAAAAGTATTTTAAGGGGAGCAACTTTCCATATTAAACAGTGTGCCCACCTGCAAACTACCCAGATTTTGCGACATAGTTACGCATATCTTCTTTTCTTTCAATACTGCTTACTTGATGAAGTGGTCAGGTGACTCCTCCTCCAAGATAAAAAGGAAGCCAGTACTTTTGATACATTACGTATCCTGCTGCCGTTATCCACAGATGCGTTTTGGTTCGTTTACGGACCCGGTTATAGTTTGAGAAATCGTCGTCCTCTCTTCGTTGACACGCTTAATACTGATAGAGAATAGGGAGTCATAAATAACCTTAAAGCGATCACAGGTGTTCACCAAAAGCCATCTTTATACCTTGGAGACTTAGAGGAGAGTCACTGCTTTGCGACTTCGAAGCCGTGCGAATCCACGTTTCAAAAGTTGCTGAAGTAAAGAAGTGCAAAATGCTTCAAAATTGATTGCAAGTTCAATTAATCGTCACAACCCATTGATTCAGTGTATATTTAAAACTAACAAGAGCGGAAACTTCTAACGTTTCTGTAGAAGTCTTTGACAGTCTTTGACATGGAGTAGCAAACAAATTCTGGTGATTCCAAAGTCTAAACAAACATGGAGAATAAAAACTTGAATGGGCTGTCCTACTCCGCTTTTACACTTTAACACATTGGAATTCTCCTCGTCCATCTCAATTTCTTGTTTTTGGAAATCAGAAGTAGCGTGCATTCCTATTACTGTAAAGTTTTGCAGAAAGATGCGAAAGTAGAGCAAAACATAGAAATGCCGTAATAAACATGATAAGAAAGACTTGAAATTTCCCTCTTTTACTGTGGTTTCACAGACATCTTCGTTCTTCGATTTGTCCCAAATGGAAGCTCAGAAATGACGGCGTATGTGGAATCGGTACCGCTAAAGTCTGGGTCTGACAGCACAACAGCGGGAAAATTAGACCTGGATTTTGGTGGTTTGTGCACTTCTAAAGTTCCCAGTACACTTCTTTGAGCGCAAAAAAGAATTTACGTAAGCTGCGTATGTTATCGTCTTGTTTATGACACTGCTGGTTCTTTACCTATATGAAAGCTTTTTTCGGCAACAGTAGTGCTAGTGACATCGTACAGAACGCTCAACGTGTTGGTTTAACAACGCACTGGGCGTACCAAGCTTCTCATCGCTTTGCATTGTTGGAACTGGTAGTAGTAGGCTTGTCTGGGAACTAAGCGCTTCAGTCCTATCAATCTACAAAGCCGTCCCTCTATCTGACTACAGTTGGAATCGATCCAATTATCATCCAACGAAAGAAGGTAAGAAACCCGAAGTAACAGCCAGACCCACACTCAAATCCGAAGACCGCCGTGGATAAGGAACGCAGCAAACGATTTAAATACAAGAAGTCTGCGTAACTCAAGTCATTCAAGAAAAGTGAAAAAGCGTAGTTACAAAGATTGCGAAGCAAATTAAACGTATGACGCTTGTACTAGTGACTCGAAAAATTATAGTATGAAAACTGAAAAGAACGTGTGAACGTGGTGGTGCCGTCACTGTAGAGCAAATGAGTGTTGATGAGCGAGCGTACGGAAGCGAATGAATCACGACGACCACGTTATTGCGTTCCCGTTCGGGGTTTTTGAAAGTGGTGGGCCGAACGGCGGCTCTTTTCATCTCATGAATTACGGTAGTGGCGCTATGTCTCACATTAAACAGCACACACTGCCTATCATCGATCCAAACACCTTACACCTCTCCGTCTCTCTCTCCGAAAAGACAGCGAACCTAGACCAAATACTTCCTGTTCGGCTACGTGATCTACGTGATTCCCAGATCTAGCATGAGGTCGGTGCCTCGTCAGCGCCTTACAGTTTCGTCTCTTAACATGACATAATCCGGTGTTGAAGACAATGTGAGAGATAGGCAATTTTTCAGCGTAGGCTAGCAACGAAAATTGGTGCATTTTGCTCAGTGGCCGTATCCTATAAAGTTAGAACAGTATCAAGCCTTCTGTGTGACTTAAAAACATCATTTTCTAATTTTTTTTAACTAGGGTAGGCTTCCTACCCACGTAGAGGAAGACGGTAGCGTTCGCACTGCGCCTAGGAGTAACTTGATTTGCTTTTAGCATGAGTCTCTGAAATAGTGTGTCACTCCGACAAGGTAATTCACGTATCTCACTTATTTTTAAGGAAGTCTTCGAAATTTTTTAGAGTTGTTGAAAACACGTAATCTGAAGCGTTAAGAAAACATCGAACGGCCGCTGGTAAAGATTTGGAACAAATACCTAAACTTGTAAGGGTGGTCTTGAACTAGGAAGTTCTTCTTAGATCAGTACGCCTTCAGTTTCTTAACCTGCGAAGGTTCCGAATTTTCCATTCGCACTGGTTTTTTCCTTTTACTAACTTTTAACATATCTCTTATCTTTTTTGATATTCCCTCTATCTTACAGTTTGCGAAGATCATCTCTTTGTTGGATCACCTGTTTGAAGTGGCCGTCATGATGAAGCACAGCGCTACGTCGAAAATCTTCTAGAGCTCTTCAGACGAGCTTTGCTTCGCATAGTATCGGCCATTTTCAGTGTTTCGTTTTCTCTGACAGATTCTGTTGGCTTCTGATCGGCAACTTAAAGTAGAGATGGCGCGTTCGTCAGTGCGCTCGTAATCGCTGGTCTGAAGCGCCTCTCACTGAGCCGTCGTAAATCAACGATTATATGTAAAAAATCCTAATTGCTCTTAGATGTATCGGACAACTGGATCCATGCAAGCTTTTCGAATCGAAAACATCAGAAAAAAGGAGCGTATGCGTGCTGGTGTTTTCGTTCCTGTACGTCCAGAACGAGTTGGCAGATTGTACGACTATACAGAATCTGGTAGTTCTTTGATGGCAAAATATTATCGATCAAACTAAGCCACTCAAGTAATTCCTTCATTTTTTGATTAACCCTATACCAAAGATGACTGAAGAGAAGTTCGAACTGCAGAGAACACTCCTAGAACCATATCCGGCTTACTTCAATTTTTTCCTTTCATTAACGCCTCTTTTGGAACAGTAATGCTTTCGTTCATCTTGATAAAAGACAAGGATTCTTTATACAATTCTTTAGCTGGAAAACTTCGTCAATTAAACGGTCTGAGATTTCAGTAATTGAGGGTTACGGACCGTAGAATCTTTGTTCAACGTGGTGTTAGGGTTTTTCATTCAAAATTGTTTACTCCTACACCGCCTTTTTAATCTATAAACGTATAATTGTCAGGTTTCGCGTAAATTTTAGCGCCTTGGCAAGGAGATAAAAATTTGAGATCTGCAGCGACTAAAACTAGAGGTGGGACGTTTCCTTCATCGTATGTAAGCAAAGAGACCAATGATGATTGGTTTAATGAGGTCGTTTGCGACTCTTCCAACCTTTCTAATAGTTTTTCAATATCTTCTAGATTTAATCTACGATTGCTTAAGAATTTGTCCGTGGTTTAGTGGCATCAAATTTCGAGTCAGTTTCGGCGAGATGAAAGAACATCACATCATCGCTGTCTATCCAAATTTCTATAAGACAGTCGTAAAGAGATTGAAACCAATGGCGGAAAACATCATCTACATTATCAAACTGAATCAACCCGGTTCATCTCAAGCTTGTTTAGTTTGCACCTGAGTCACAGAAATTCTTCTCTGTCTTTTACAAATTCGTCGATGACTTTGGAAACTTTGCTCACTTGCACTAGAAAAATCAACACATAAATACTGCATGAAATACGCAATCGAATCTATAAGAAACTTACAAGACATCTTTTGTCCCCATTTCCCCTCACTCTAGTTTTAGGAATACTTGTGCTTGTTTAAAGCTATATCCTTAGAGAACCATTGAAGAACTATTAGAGAACTTAGAGAACTATTGGCTTCGCCTGATTGTGATTTCGGCACAGTTAAATCAGGTGATTTTCGATGTTGCTGAAAGTGAAAATGAGTTGGCCAGAAATTAACTGTATTCCTTTTAATTGTGGCCTTTTTTGTTATGGTCCTTATCTTTTATGCTTCTCTTCTGCGGCAGATTTATAGAGCTTCCATTCTATGCTGACGTCTCCTCTCTAGGCGACAATTTCATAACCCAAGTGCTTTACTAACCCATTCAAGCAAGTATTATTCATATCATTATGTCATTAGACTCATTCTCAGAGTATCTCTTTATGGCTATAGCCAGTGTGGCTGCGCTGCGTAGAATAGCACCAAAGACGGCGATTATGACGGCGGTGTTAACACCGAAGGTATTTCTCTACTCCGATGACGGTCTGATAAACTGCTACGGCGAAGGTGTCAAGCAGTTATGGCTAACAGCTTAATTACAAACTTGTTTTCTCCAAGTATATTCACAAAATAGTCTGAGGCTATGCAAGACGATGATGAAAGCTCGTGCGTTGCTTTTGATGAAAAAGTCGCGAAAATCTACTATTAGAGAGTTTTGATGAAAGCTTCGAAGTATTACCGGATACATGATGATTCTGTTGTGATTTGAATCACCAGTCGTAAGACAACTTAGACCCAATTAAGGCTAATCATCTAGGCACGTACAGTGGTAGCAGTTCTGATAATACGATCGGCATTCTTTCAAGTAGCACTACAGAAAGTGCCGCCCAGTTCGTGTTATCGAATTTGAAAGTGGTTGCTAAATGTCGCTGGAGACGACAAAGTTGTGCATGTTTTCCAAACAAAACGTTTTCTTATAGTTGTAAAACTGGTACACAACGATAACCATAAACGAAAGTTGACGATTCCTGATCCGTTCAGACCTAGTCAAGAATTCACCTACGATTACTGAGACAAAGCTGCAACCAGTACTGATGAAATTGTAATGGCCGGAGGCTTTCCGCTACGAACATCAACAACTCAGATCAATACTCTGCTTGTGTTGCTTTGCGTTTCTGGTTTCAACGGTATTTGATCATCTTCTTGACGAAAGGGCTTGATGGCCAGCTACTTCAAACATGGTGCTTCGATCACCGTTGTATAGCTGTTGACATGTGGAGAGAATTTTCTAGCTCTTTCGAATTCAACAGTTTCAGTAACAGAATTATTTAACTTAAAACTCGTTTTCTTGACAATTTTGCAATAACTGAAAAGTACATGATTGATATCTTTTTTGAAGCGCTTTTCCTGGATATTTCTTATGAATTTATAAGATTTTTAAGAGCAAATAAAGGATAAAGCTCTAGGCGTTGATCAATCCCTGAGGAATGCGCCATGCATTCAACTTCATTAAGTATTGTTGGAGGTGATTGAATGCATATCTGGCCTTCACAATGACTCGCTGTGGCCTGCCGATGTATCGAGCCAATGCTGCTATCCTCCCAGACAAGTCTGTTACCAATTTACCGACCCCGGAGGGATGGAAGGCTCGGTGGGCCATGGATGCATTCCACGTGCGCGTCGCAGTGGCGCCTCCAACCACTGCGCCACACGCGCCTTCCTGGATATTTCTTATGAATTTATAAGATTTTTAGAAATGCGACCCTTTAAATAGCAAAACAATTTTCCTTTAAACGAATAATTTGTGATGTTAACTTTTTATTTACCGTCTATCATAATCTTTTATGACAGTGTATTATGTGTGATACAACCACAATGAAGCCCAATTATTAGCAAAACTTCGGACCACAGGTGTCTGCAATAGGAAACGAGCGTGCTATTACCCTTTCCGGAGGCTAAGACGTTCACCACCACACCGTGCGCGACCTTCGTTTCGTCTGTCTCTCAGCTAGTTCTAGGTTGCATAACCCGTAATACCCTGCGTGAAAAATTGTAACAGGTAGTTAAATAAAAAGTTAACATTGTGATTTTGACTACAGGCTCAGCTTTAGGTTCATTTCCGATTTAGGCTTCCTAGATCAATTCCGGTGAAGATGATTGCTGATGATATTGATCGATATAACTAGCTGAGAGACAAGCGAAACGATGGATTCACATGGCGTGGTGGTGAACGCGTTAGCCCCCGAAAGGATGACGGCGCGCTCATTTCCACTGCAGACACCTGCGGTCCATACTTTTGCAAATATCTCAGGATCACTGTGGTTGTATCACACATAATTTATGGTGGTTCAAACCTTCACATGATTTTTTTTGGAGTGATTCTTCATCATTTAACCCGTAAGCGAATTAGGTTTCACTTCGTTTCCCAATACCCTTTCAAATGTTTCACTCTACATTTATGTAGACGTAATTTACTTAAGTACACTCTATTCAATGCAATTAAAATTTAAATTCATATAGTTTCCTCAATTCGTTTTTATTTAGAAGCCATATTAGCCATAATCAGATAGGTTCTTCTTGAATACTTTCTCCAGGGATCTTTCCAATGAGCGCTACAAGTTTTGTTGGGCTTCTTTTAACGGCAAAGGTCTGCAAATTCATCTTTAACACAGAGCTAACCCTCGTAAGCCAATCGTTTAGGTCATGCAGTTCTTCGATTTCGACAATTAACTGAGTATTTGTCTCTATAGTGGCGCAAACGCAGATAAGCACTACCTCCGAGAACTAAATGCTCTGAACGAAACGGGTTTATTCGCGGGGTGATTCTAAAGTGTCGCACCTAACAGCAGTAAGCAGCATGTTTTTAGTTATGTAATCGGTTGGTGAACTACATGAGGGCAGGGCTCTTCTTCGTGACATCTCCCTTCTAGATCTTCCACATCACTGTGCGAAAATTCGAGGAACCCCGCGGATGGACGGCACAGTTGCGTACCATCTGCATGCATCTGCCCTTTTCGGCAGTCGCACACTTCCGCCTCCGAGTTTTACGACCGTCGTTTATAGTCGGGCTAGTCATAATTATGCCTGTGGTTTGATTGTTGCCATGTTATAATGAGTTTGAACTGCTAGCAGATGTGGTTGTTTGGAGCCATGAACTGCTACATTGTCTGTCGATAGCCACAAAAGAGATCGTTGGCATCACACATGGTTTATTCTCAGCAGGCACTGAACAATCAATAGTAATTGATTTATAAAACATATTGCCTCTCGTAGGGCAAGTGACAAGTACTTTACTACGATTGCTTATTATAGAAGCCAGTACTGTAGTAAATATCAAAATATACCGTAGCTGATTTCACTACTTGCACAACAATGAAACGTGCTGCCGTGTAGTTGTAACCAACAATAGACTGTGGCTCTAAAATTGGTTGCAAAATTTCTGCTTTTTCCTTCAATTGTCTGAGAGACAATGATGAAACCATTGGTCTGAAATTATCATGGTTTATTAGGGATTCTAATCGGAAACCAACTTTCAGAGGTCGATGACATCTGTGAGGAAACCCCTGGCTCTTAACCAGAGCCGTTTGATTTGGCCAGGCAGGCAGAAGCGTCGCCACCCAAGACGCCGCCTCTGCAGAAAAAGTCCAATCTATGATTGAGTGTATATTTATTGCTGTTCTTCGTGCACCAAGCAGCGGCGTTCCTCAAAAGCAGACTCTTCACCTAAAAAACGCAGCCGAAGGCGCCGGCAACACACACCTGCTCTGAGAACTACAGTACGATGAGAAAAACTTCCGCTGAACACTTACCGGTTTAATAAGGTTCTGCAGGTGTTCATTCTGCACTGAACAGCAATCGTTTCAAACATTACATTTTCTGTTTTTGAAGTTGTCAAAAAGTGGATAAGAAGTTCGTTTGCGACATAGTCCTCTAGGCCTATTATTTATCGCAATCGAAATGCTGTTGCTATCACTAGAGCTAAGTATCCATTCATTTTTCTGAAAACTTCTTGTCAGCCGTCTATCAAATCTTTTGTTTCACTTAGAGCTGGGTTTCGACCGTATATAAAAGTTTAACATTATCTACTGTTTAGAGCTTGAAACAGATAGTAGTAGGTGACTGACACAACGCCAAAACAGTTTTAAGAAAGGCGAAGAAAAACAACAAAACAAGTCATAGGGTGCTAAAGCAAAAAAAAACCTCACCAAACCCTTCAGTAATCGATTTCTTGTGGTCTTTTTCTTAGTTTTACGGGAGCTTTCGACACAAATTCGACATCTCGGCGCGCTCGCAGCTGGCGACGGTCAGGGAGTTCAAGCAGTGCTCGATTCCGCACTACAGTATCCGCGGACAGTCAGAGGGATGCGTGTGAAAACATGCGACGATCTCCCGTGCAGCTTGTGCCCTTTTCCGCTTGCGCGTCTGCGGATCCGGCCGTCGCCCTGCTCTCTTCCGTCGCTGATTTATCTCCCCCGGAGTGGAACAGGTTCAGCGCAGCGCTTTGATGTTGCCGCCGCTGTCGCTTCGACCCCAACTTCTACCTCCCACTACGATGCTCTTCTCACCTATACACACTAATAATCGATGTGAATCGGTGCTCAGAACGATACTTTTCGAGTATTCGCCTAATTAACTCGTTACTTACTGATCTTGGAATTGACAAGAGGCCGTACCGCCTTGAGGAATTTGTTCACTTTTCATTAAAAAAGCCACCCTTTTATTCGTTAAAGATCCCTCTCCATTGGTCTCCACAACTAATATCTGAAAAGCAAGCTCTCCTCGTGTGTGCGCTTAACGGTTAATTTTGAGACTCCGATACAAAATTTTCTAGTTTTACTGTACTATTCGATTCCTCCTCAGTTGTTTAGTCATCCACCTGTGTTTTTTTTTTACACAACATTCTTTCGATAATTTAGTTAAGCAAGCTCTCCTCGTGTGTGCGCTTAACGGTTAATTTTGAGACTCCGATACAAAATTTTCTAGTTTTACTGTACTATTCGATTCCTCCTCAGTTGTTTAGTCATCCACCTGTGTTTTTTTTTACACAACATTCTTTCGATAATTTAGTCGCACCAACATCTAAGCTTAGATGAGATCCACAATAGCCTGACTTTATGGACATTCATGAAGCTGTGCACGTCTTTCCCAAGCTTCTAGAAATGCACGTAAATTCCACATCTCTTAGATGACAATTACTTCCTTTGACTATGCAGAGCTAATTTCTTTTCTGGGTCATTTCACTTTGTACATACCTCTTGAGAACCAATTGATTGACACGTATGGGATAAAAATCATTAATTGATCAATGGATATGATATTTGAATGGCAAGAAATGAGTTCGAGTGACGTTTACATGAGGCACTTTGAATCTCTCTCCATTGGTTCCCACAACTAATATCCCAAATGCAAGCTCTCCTCGTGTGTGCACCTCGCGTAGACCACCAGACATCGCTGCTCTAAGTAACGGACCAGATTAAATACTTCAAGTGAATGGTAGCTTTAATACTGCTAATATTTACCGATGAAAGTGAACCAGTGATTGAGGAGAACCAACACGGTGGTAACAGCTACTCTTTGGTACTAGTCGTTACTACTTGTTTATGAGCTCATTCTTTGCGCATTTTACAACTAGACACCTTTGCAGTAACATTCGCATGTTATTAATGCGTATGAAGCAGCTGAAAGATAGTGTTGGTGATGTTAATAGACTTTATAAAAATCAAAACCTTATTTCATGACTCATAAAGAAAAGAAGTGCAGTCCTTCAGCTGTTTCTATGACGTCATCCGTTAGGCAAAAGATCATCCGATGATCCATGGGAATCTCTTAGAGGTTCGCATGTGGTAAGGATTCAAAGAAGCTCAGCATTTCAGTAATTCGTTATATGCCTTCAGACTTTCAGTTTACTATGCTGAATAACGTCTTCACCGGTATCGTCAGCAACTAGCTCTGATAGTGTCGCAGCTCTTGTCCTCACTCGGCATTCACATTCAAATCGTCGTCACCCACCCGTGGCTAGCCAGCCATCGTAAACTGCAGCGTTGCAAACTATTGTTACATAGGCGCGACACAATACAGTAACTGTTGAGATGGTCTTTATCTCCTCACAGTATATTTCTTATGTGCACAGACTGAATTTATGGTGCAAACTTTGTCTTTTACCTCTTGTTACCTACCACCCATTATTTTCGAATTTACTTCGCTAATTCAAAGAAAACGCTGTTGTGAACAGCTAGTTAGCGATAAATTCCTAGACAGCTTCGACTGTAATTGGAAACCTTTATAGATCCTGGATCATAAAAAGTTTCCGGATACATTTAAGCGAATCCCATTTCTATTCCATAGCCCATCACTTCCTGACCCTACTCCCCTTCAGTCGTGAATACTGCAGGGCAAAAGTTGTAACAAATGAACATTCAGCCGTAATGTTCAACTCTCGGTGAACCATGAATCAGCAGAACAGCGCTTTATTCTTATCTTTTGAATTCAGAGGATTTCAGCTGCCATCTTCCTACTTGGCTCGGTATCATATGTCTTTGTATTCTATGTTTGTATGTTTCATGCAAGCGAAATATTGAATAACTTATCGAAGATTTTTTTGATAACTTCGGCTTTCTTGAAGCTTTTTCTCATTTATTATCTATGTTTAATGCTAAGGTTTCACTACGATCGTCACCAGTAGAGATCGGAATCTGTTGGCTAAGAGTCGCACATCTCGGTGTGTGAGTGGGGTTTCACGACCTTTTTATAGCGGATTCTAGGTGATTGATGATGAGTGTAGAGCTGTTGGCATAACGTCTCGTCCACCTCGTCGTTTTATGATCGAGAAGGGCACTTTTGTTACTTAATCGTTTGAGTCGTCAACACTATCAGAATCTCTATTGACTCTAACTGATAGAATAATGGATAGAAACAGTTGGCTACTTAGATGGTGCCCATTGATAGTCGAATGGTTTCCAACTGCAGCAAAGAGCAAGGTCAAGTCAGCTCAGCGAAAGTCTTGTTGCGAATACATAAGATCTCGATTGGTTTTGCAGACATCGAGATCAATAAGTCAGAATGTAAACTATTAGCTGTGTCTTACATTAGTTAATGCTCTCCTAATCAATTCCTATCTGTAACATACAACACTAATTTACATGTTTTAGCTGCACCTTCCTTAACCTATATGATCGTAAATGTCTAGTTTGATAATCCTCCAATGGGAAAGTCGTCTTCACCTTGAATATTCATAAACGGATGCAAACATTCACACACACTACTACACACATACACATCACCTCACAGACACACATCAGTGCAGGCACATACATTTATACATACCAACATTCATACATATATACGTAGAGACGGCACTGTGCATATGGCTAAGAGAGCGAAAAAAGTAGTTTACGACCGGCCCACACGTGCGATTCTGATTTATCTCATCCGCTTGGCCGTGAAAAACTAGCTGAAGCAGGTATTGTTGTAAAAGGCGATCTGACGCAGAAGTTTCCAAAGTTTCAAAAGAACTCTTCAGTCACAATACAGTGTTTTCTTTTCGATTCCTATATAACCTGAGCGACACTTTAGAAGTTGTTAATACCAGAAAATCTCTCTCACTCTTCCGAGATTTCTTACGATTCCAGAGTACTACGACAGTAGTCCGATTAGTTACTCGGTCCACTCGAAGAAACATCTGGTTATGGCCGGAAGGAAACCGTTGGCGAACCAATAAATCAATTACTATAGAAGATTTGAAGCAAGCACAGAATCAGGGTTTTGTTTTTGCTCAACTATGTAAATATTTCGCATTGTTTCTCTTCTCATGTTCCTTTGACCTTGTATCTGAAGAAGAGCTAAAGCACTGCCAATTTTTAAAATGCTGTGAGCTTCCAGGGCCCGTGTGGCGCACGTGTGCTGTGAGCTTCCATGCCTAAATGTCTGGACAGGAATTTTTTGTAAAGGAAACTAGAAGATCTATCATTGGTAGACGGCTCTATTCGCTTACTACTTTATTTTTTTTAATGCACTTTTGCTTCTTTGTCTATCCAATTAGCCTGTCACCATCAGCGGCATCGTTCGTCAATTTCGGTCGTATTTGAGCGCTAGCCGCAGTCTACTTCATAAGGCACTTCTACATTGAATTTATTTAGTTCCTTTGGTGGGATGAAAGCCACGGCCATGTTGTTCTCGCTCTGATCAGCTGATCAGCTTACAAAAAACTCTGATGTTAAGGCTACATTAATTTTTCGAGAATTTCACTTATTTGAGCCTCCTTGAAAAAAGTTGATAATAGCTAAGTTCTGACAGAATTTTTAACTTCCTCAACTATTTTATTGCACCTGGAAGGCCAGTGCTGGCCTACGGTTTGGTTGTAAATCGTTTTTATGGCGTCCACCTGTGACTTTCATCAAAGCCGCTTCAACATTCTCATCCAAAGCCGTGCAGAAGGGCTTCGATTCCTTCGAATGGTATTTCTTTGGATGTTTCCTCCATTGTTTTGTTTCTTAATACAGCTTTTCCAGGGCGCTTTTGCTTCTGTTCATATTTTTTTGTTTATTTTCTTAACAACCAGTAGTTTTTCATAAATGAGTACCCGACGGAGTATGGATCTCAGCCAACAAGCGAAGGTCTTCGTTGATTTCTTCTTCTTCTAGCCTCTTTCTGTTCGTTGAACGTATTTGTTTCCATGTACGTTTTCTGGTGGCACCGCATGGTTGTTTACTCGTAAAGTAGAAGGAAAGAGAAGAATTCGGTGTTATCAAGTGAAATGTAACGCTACGTTTAGAAATAGAAAAGGTAGTTGGCCAAGCCGCACTTTCTCTGACTGGCGGGTTTTTGCCAGCCGGCACGAGGCCTATAATTTCGAGTCTCAGGTGTGTGTGCAGCGCACAGTGAATGAGTGAAACCACATGCGTCCGGGTTCTGCCAACCCAGTCTGGGAAAATCGCCTCTCACAACATGAATTCAGTTCACTACATGCTCACTATGACTATGCAAATCTCTCTAAAACATTAGTAATCTCGTGTGATAAGGAAGAACATTATTTTGAATCGGAAATAGTGGCTTTTCTTGTTGATGGAATGACAAAACATTTATTTCGAGTTCTGTCCTTTGCCAAATATTCTGTTTTTTACACTTCCACTTGTCTGTCGATATTCAATCAGAGCATGCTCAGACCATGATAAAGTAAGGGTGATCGATAATAGGATTCATATCGATTCAAATTTCTGTTTCTATCCGTAGTTAGCCGTCAACAATGTTAGAAATTCCCATAAAAAACTGTTTTGATATTTCAAATTTAAACCAGTGGTTTGTTATCATAGCAGTGCCGTTCGAGAGCAAACTAGAAAGCCTTTCTGTTTTTTGATGAACACAGAACTTCTGCTTTGCAGATAGCATGAATGTGCCGAAGAAAGACGACAATTCCAATTGAGGTGTTGAATCTG
The DNA here is from genome assembly GCA_009735665.1 of Angiostrongylus cantonensis. NCBI lineage: Eukaryota > Metazoa > Nematoda > Chromadorea > Rhabditida > Metastrongylidae > Angiostrongylus > Angiostrongylus cantonensis. Next base: position 1,106,566 of record MQTX01000065.1, on the reverse strand, counting down.
TGAATACCGTACTCGCAGTGAGACCTGAACAGCAAAGACGTTCCACCGGAATGCTCTGAAAATCGATGCGATGCATCTTGCGCACTCGTCTTGCTGGCTTATTACCATGGGCTGGAAAAGACCCTCGAACGACCGAATTTTCGCTCATTAACAAGCTATTTCAGCTGTGCTGAATATGTGTCTGGTATGTCGTGAGCGACGCCGAGACACAGTATCCGGGAACGCTGGATTTGAGCCTGTTCCGAGACTCTGCTCGATCTATTCATTTACTCAAAGCCTCTAAGACAGACTAGGATACGAACATGACAGAAACCGTATCCATGTCTTTTACAACATGTTTTCTTCCTTTTCTTCTTTTTACCAATAAGAATTCGTTTTTTTCAAAATCGCTTCTAGAAGTTAATCATATCAATTACCTTTATAGTTAAGTGGCGTATTAAAATCACTCTCGTGGTCAAAAGAAGAAATGAGGTAGGTTTCTAAGAAGCTTGTTAGATGTTAATAACTTTTTATGGATAACAAAGGCTAAGTAAAATCCTACCGAGCGGATGCCATTCCATCTTTGACTAAATTCTCATTGAAGACACTTTTTCAAAGCAATCTCATGGCTATCAATCCACGAAACAAGACCGAAAAGGCATTTGTAACAGTGCCAGTAAGAATTCTTAGTGGTTAGCATGGCGCAAGTGTAGTTTAGGTTAAGGCGTTTCTGTTATTTCTTTTCAGCCATTCTTTATAAGCTTCTAGCCATCTTTCACAGAGCTTTGTTGTCTTCGTGTGCTAGTGCATTTTCTTCCACTTCGCTCTGACTCTTTGACCTTTGGTGATTTACGCCCAATTCATTGTCACTTTATTGTGACTGACGGCATTTGAATTCGTATCCGTTCCAGCTTTCTGCCGGATGACGTGCACTGCCGTGTGATCACATTTAGATAACCGATGCCGCCTTGCCGGCGGCGCCTTTCTTGCACTCCACCCTCAAATCACAGCGCCCGAATGAGGAATTCGAATTTGACCGAGTTTGTCCTAAAGAAAATCATCGCCACAACATCATCGTGTCTAGCGATAACCAGTGTAAATGCTCAGTTCCTAATCAGCCATTGCGACTTTTTCGCGTTATGTTCGATCAGATTTTGGTAGTTGACCACCCATCGAGATTCTTTCTCGATTTTCGCTTTTAAAATAAAACTCTGTGTTTCCAAACGTTACAGCTGACAGAAGTTTATTTAGTGGCGCTTGGATAAGTCGATCTCCTATGTGAAACACAAATGCTTATAAAACGATCCAACGTGCTATCGTTAACGAAAAGATAGAGAAAACGGCATGGAACAACGTTGACTATAAAAAAGCTATCAAATATGGTTTTAAAGTAATTTAGTGCCAATTGGTCCAATTTTGGTGCATAAGGTAATTCACAATATGCTGGTTATCTCCCTAACAAGGAGCTCTACTTCGGGTGTTATCACACTGTGAAATTCAAACTATGACGTGCTATATCAGAAATCAGAACGATTCTGAGCTTCGCTTGGCAAAACTCACTGCAACGGACGGAATCGAACTCGACGTCAGGTGGTAGCGGCTTGCTCAAAGGGACTACTGTGGATTAGGCTCCGCCCATATCGGGAAAGAGGTCTCGTACGCGCGGCGTTAGGAGCGACCACCCTACACCGCGATACGACCACCCATTTCGTCTAAGCACTTATTCGAGTAATCTAATAAGCTCGTTAAGGTCGCAAAACATCGTGCATCTTAGTTGTGTCATTTCGTGTGTGGGTGGGCGGCTTGACTTTTCTTCTATTCTGACATGTTTGTCATTAGAAGCTCTAACAATCACTACAACAAATATTATCGTTGCAGCTTTTAAATGTAGAAAATCCATGGAAGTTCTTTTCAATTGACTAAAAATGAACTGTCGTTTCAAACCCTGAGCTTATTTTTCTCGTTTTTATTAGCTTCATTTCACGAAGCCAACATGTGTTATGCAGCTATAGGGCTTGTTCCTCTGGTCAATTCCGTAATTGAACGACAGAACAAAACAATAGCAAGAAACGATCTTGAAGTTCTAAGATAGAGCTCTCACTCTTACGCTTCTACTAAGATAAAGTAGTAAAAAGATAGTTTATTTTTTTTCTCAAGAACATTGTCTTCTACACGACTCTTCTTTTTGCAACTGCTTTCTCACTATCATCACTTGGTCGGGTTGTCTTCTTAAGAAACAGCCCAGCCGCTAACAGATGCATGAACGTCTTCTTTTTTCAGTATTCCACACTCCTTAACAGTTTAAAAAGCACAGCCTTTTCGAGCACCCGCGCGCCTTGCTCTAATTTGCATAGCCATAAACCTTGAAATGCGATTTGATGTGATTCAGAAATATTGATTTTTCTGCTTGTCTATCCCTTGGAAGAGAGTCTGTTCAGAAAATGCCTTGGGAATCTCTTCTCACTTTGTGCTGATAATTTCGAAGTCCTAGTTGTGATTGTATGATATTAGAAGTCATCACAGAATGATAAAGAGCATTAGAAACATCTTGGTTTAAATCTTCTTTCTCTCGGCGAAAACGAACATTAGTGTTTGCCTTTGAATTTATCTATCATATAAAAGGCCACTCAAGCGAAACAAAATCTCCTTTCACTTTGCAGTTTTTCAAGTAGCTGGCACGAGATGATTTTTCAATTCGTGTTTTATGAGGGTTTTATAGCCTACAAACAAACTACGCAAACACTGTCCTGGGAGGTCTTGCCGTCATTCTATGCTTTTCCATCCTCGCTTTCCTTTGTACAATCGCTCATAATGCCCGAATTTTCTTGTCTAACGTAAATCGATCTATTAACAACTGCGTAACTCAACCAACAACTAAGGAAATAAGCCCTTACACACTTGTGACTTATGTAAACTTCTCAAGTAGTGTAAAGAAAATTAAGAGTAGAAATATGGACTGGAAAAACGCACAACCGCTAGTGTCGCGTAGGTGAACCGACTAAAGGAGAGCGTTCTCTAATAGCTGTCATTCGAAATGATCATAAAATTCGAACGCTACCCGAATGCCCTCATTATATTCTGCTTAAAATAGAAAGCAGTGAGAGTTGTTCTCCTTATTGTAATTAGTCCATTTTCCCTTGCAGCAGAGCCATGATGCCCTACTACAGCTCGTTTGAATAATTCTGGCACCATCAATTTCATTTGCGAGCTTTATTTTTAAGGTAGCAGTTTTTCAGAACTTACTTTGTCTATTCCACCTATGCTTAGCGCTGTATTTAGTCCCTCCCGGAAATCTTTCATAGACCGTCTATTGGATATTTTCGTGATAATGAAAGGTTCAATCCTTGGTAGAACAAGTGGTAGATGGTTGAAGTTCTCCTCATCAAATAATCACAAGTCTTTGTGTCTGCGTTTCACGCACTATTGAGAGTTTCTTAAGTGATCCGTACCTAGTGGCTTGCTCTGCACTTTAATATGCATGAATTGTTATTCTTTTGCAACATTCCTTACCAACATTACATCGCTTTTACAAACCCATTATTCATGCGAAATTACTTCGGAGCCACTTCACACATATTTTATCGCCTCCACAAATCAAACCAACTTGTCATCGCAAACATGTCTATGTAACAAATTTTATCTACTTAATGATGATTTTCAAGAATTCATTACCTATTTCATGGCGCATTAGTCGGCGCCTGTTGGCACATCAGCACAGCGTACTTTTAGCCAATCACGGCACGAAGCCACGCCTCGTCGACTACGGTAGTGTCGCGCCGGCGCCGAACCTCAGATGAACCCCGCCACGCTGTCATCGGTTGGCTTCGATTTCGGAGCCTCTGGCAGTCAACCGGAGGCTAATGATCACTTGCAGGTTAGTTATCACCCACTTTACGTGAGTGATTTATCACTAGATGTCACTATTACTACTACAACGAATATCACATTACATACGCCATCATTGCGGACCATAATTGGTAATGGAGCCCATTGGTGAAACATTAAGGGCCTAAGTGCCTCATTGAATCGGCACATAACTCTTCCAGTTGACATATTGAAGACGTGCAGCAGTTTTGTGAATCTGAAACACCTACTGACGTGCACACTTCATTAGCAATGTCCTTTCTACCAAGAAAGATTTTCCAGACTAACAAGGATTTTCCCCATACTTTTTGTTCTTTTTCATGTTCACAGGTGTGGTAAAACACCTTGTTGCGTTATTAGTATAAATTTGCTTTATTCACTATTTTGTGCGTTTTGTTCTCTGTGATGCGTAAAAGTTGCGCCTTACAGCGGTTGGCTGCCATGACCCAAGGAGTAGGCAAAGACGATCATGATCAAACAGCAGCTCCATCCTCTGATGCTGCCCTTTACACAGGTTCTTGTCTTTCTTTGATTTTATAATTTCTAACATAAATTGCACACAAAATTTTAGGAGCAGCTGCTTATATGCCGGGATATGCTGGTTGGCCTAACTACTACCAGCAGTTTGGTCAACCGTTAGCCCCTGCCACATTTTCTGCATGGCCACCACAATGTTACGCAGCTCCACACTGGCCCAACTATGGTCAGTGTTTATTGCATTATTTCACTGTAAACATATAGAACGCGCTTTAGAATGTTCTAGAGCGGGTCGCTTGATAAATATTTTGTAAGTTTTATTTGTATCGGGGATTAGAGGGTAGCATCAGAATCAATTTTCTGCATCGATTTCGTCTTTGTGACGTCTGCCGAAGAGCGACATGAGCTCTTCCGTTTAATAGCCACTTACGATCGTTAACGCGACTCTGTATGATTTATGTCATGTATCTGCAAGAGTACCATAGTAACGCTGCTTGCTTTCTCTCTTTTCGAGCATCCTCTACAAGCGTAATACGGCCAATACCTTAGCAACTAGCGGTATAAGCTGCACCGAACTCTAACTGTAACGGGGCTAGAGGATCGATCGAGTTGTGACTGTTGTGCTTGTGGTGTCCTCTGTTTAGCTGTGTCGCGTGTGAACTGGTAGCAAGTGCTAGTGCGTCGCACGACTTCGGGTGTTGATCGATTATCGATCGGCGGTTAGCGCAAAGAGTATACACGAGTTCTGGCGACGTCCTGGCAAACACACGCGGGCACGCGCATTTTTACCAACTTGGGCTGTTCATTTAGCACCATCAACTCACGTGTGTTTGTTTCAGCGGCGTCGAAGAAAGGCAGACAGACGTATCAGCGGTACCAGACTAGTGTGCTCGAGCAAAAGTTCCAACAGTCGAGCTATGTGAGCAAGAAGCAGCGCGAAGAGTTGCGACTGCAGACGAACCTTACTGACCGCCAGATCAAGATCTGGTTCCAGAACAGGAGGATGAAAGCGAAAAAGGAGAAGCAACGGATAGACGACCACGGCGAGCATGCACCGCTGCTACCCGCCAACCCTCCGAAAACCCTGCTAGACGACGACGACAAGAAATGGCATATGGGTGGTGGTCAACAACCTTCAACATGGCCACCAGCGCCGCCACATCCATACCAGTACCCATTATGCCCACCTTAACCAGAGCTAGAACAACGGGTATTTTTATAATGATAAACTATTCAATTCGATCTATATTGATTCTGTGCGGTGTGTATTGTGTAAAGCATTCATGCATATTGCTTGTGTTTGTAGAACAACTCGATCGATGGCGAATACTTTTCATATTAGCTCTATATTTTGTGACTTTTAATCACGTAGTGGTTTGACCGAGTACCAGTGAAAACTACTTGCGTTTTTGTAGCTTAACAGAGTTGCCATTTGGAGTCTAGTCATTTGTAGACCACGAAGAACCACCTATGCCTCGCCAGAAGTCTTCTATTTGCTTGTAGGTGCCTATGAGTAAATTGTGGGCTTCTCCGCAGTAACTACGTTTGCTCACCAATAGCAAAATAGCATACATAAAGCTCTCCTTGTGTAGGTGGGAGGCTTTCTTGGTTGCGTTATCGCAAGCACCTTTCCTATATTTGTTAATTTTTAACTCATTTTTCTCTTAAACCTACTGCTCGGCTGGTTTTCGATTGAGCTTAACCTCTGCTCTATCTGGCACCATGTCGCTCAGCGGCCCAACCAATCACTTCATATTCCGAGCATTTGTTTCAGTGTACTACAGACAATGGTAAGAAATGTTGCAAGGCTACAAAAAGCTTCTTTGATTGCCAGGAAATTTTATTTAAATTCCAGAATATTAGGTCACGAATATTTCTTATTTGGCAGAGTTGGTTTTCCAGAAACTGCTAAATTACTTAAAATTTGTTGCTCAAGACAGAAAAACTCCATTATGTTTCATGTTTAAGAAAGACCCAGTTGAAAAAAGTTGAAAAGGGTTGAAATCAAGGTGTTGAAAGTGGAGGGGTAGAAACTTTGGAAGAAAAATCCAACAGATGATAGGCAAAGTAGCAAAATGGAGATCTGTTTGAAATGTGTTCAACGATCATAGCTCATCCTTGAAGTGCACGAGGATCATTCTTTTTTGTACATTACTGAGCTCAAATGCTGACAGTTCCTACGCTGTCAAATGAAATAATGCTAAAGCAAATTCATGGCAAGGTTTCAGTTGATGCGATTTCTGGGTCCGTCACAGCCCAAAACACCTGGCTGCATCATGTTCTTCCTTTCACACTCTGGCAACTATTTATGTTGCTTACTTACCATCAAAAGAACAGCGTTTTGGTCTAACCTTTTTTTTATTAACAACCCAGCCATTCTTTGTAATATCTGACAAATCTGAAAATCTACTAGATGGAGTCAAATGCCATGGTACAAGATCATTGAAAAAAATATGAGTTTGGTGATGGCTGTGGTAGGGTTAAGCTTGTGGTAGTCTTTTTTAAACCTTCTATAAGGACTTTTATCATATGTTCAAAAATCAAACAACTCATACCTAAACTGTGCTTCACTGTTTTAAAAAATCACTTTGCTGAATTCAGCAGACTCTTTTCAATGGGAAATTACCTCAATAATGCTCTGTAATCATGTAAAACCTCACAAGTTCAGTTACGGACGCGTGCAAGAAACGAGGACGGCAAACATATACGAGGCAGCAAACGCTGGAACTCGAGAAGGAGTTCCACTACAATAAGTACCTCACTAGAAGGTTAGGTCCAATTTGTTGGAGGTCGACAAGTATTTCAATTTGTGCTTGCATTTCTTAGACGACGGATTGAGTTAAATCGAAGTCTGGGTCTGTCTGAGCGCCAAATAAAGATCTGGTTTCAAAATCGTCGAATGAAGCAAAAGAAGGAAACTAAATCGCAAATTGAACATCGTAGCGAATGTGGATAGTCGTGAATCGTGTTCACCGTTGTCGAAGCGTTCTAGTCACTCCAATGTTCATCTCATCGACACAAACGTTATCAGGAACTTGTAGTTACAAATATTTTGTGTATAGAACCGTAAAACTTGTTATTCTCATCACTTTTTATTTTTTCACTTCCGTTCCGAGAACTCTAGAAAGAACTTTGAATGCTTTTTAAAGCCAAACTCCTCAACGAATTGGTTCTTGGTGTTGTAAGTATCCATAGTAATTACCTTCAAACAACATTGTCAATTTCATTGGTTTTACAATAAGTGAACCAAGTATTGAATAAATTGTTTATTGAAAGATGGCTCAACAATAAGCCAAAAGGCGTTCAAAAGTGATTGTAATATACCGTAACCGTCATGTGCCAAGTAGGGCGTGCACTTGTATTCAGCGGCACGCCGTTTTCCATCGAACGACAAAAACGGGCCTTTAAAGAAGGCGCCGAAATTTGCATGATGATGTTTTCAATAAAAATGAACTGCACATAGGTGAATACACATTTCCAGTGAGATCCGTCACATTGACTGAACACGGCCAGTGTCCGCTATCCCCATTGATTTCCCGTGGACAGCCCTCGACGTGAATGCCTAAAGCTAATACTTGGTCAGACACCGCTAATCTAAAACTTTATAGGAAATGTTATAATGAGAAATCCTCAGAGAATGGTCAAACATTTTGTCTATAAGCGAATGACGAGCACCATTTTCATTCAGATTAAACATGTTTACACAAATATCTTACTATCGTACTGAACACACAAAACATGCGAAATTGTCTTGCTACCGTATACCACCACGCACTTACCTTATTCATTCGAACGGGCTGCGGTGAAACGCAGGAGGCACAACGTTTGTTTCGCCACGACTCAAACCGAATTAGCATTGCCAATTTCGTAAAGCAAGAAATGAGCACTTCAAGTAAATCGGACGATAAGGCAGGTTTTTCTCTCTGCAGAGAGCAATCTCTTTTTTGCGGATAAATTGTTTAATAAAATGGCATTAAAATACTTTTTTATCCAATTTTCACTTCTCCAATCCACTGTCTGTTCCCAAGCGCAAGTGTTTCACTCTATCTTAACTTACAGCCTTATTTCAAAAAAGAACTCTGATAAAAAAATTTGGTCGAGTTCCCTTATCTAAATTAGTTCTGCATTCAAACCGTGATATATTCGTGTGCGCTACCGTAGTCCCTAGCTACCGTACTTGGTTTTGCTCATGTGAATGTACGTGAGCGTGCATGTGTCTGCGCTGCCGGTTTCTGCCGATCAGCGGTCCCAGGCGTCTCGTTGTCTATTGATATTCAGAAGCGAGGGACTGGGAGCCAACTGTGAATTAAACGATAAATCGCACGCGGTTTCATGTGATTTTGAATGGGCCCATAAATGAGCGATTCACGTGTGAGAGCATGACGCTTAAAGAGGCGTTAGACACAGTCTCCAGAAAAGCTAGCCAGACAGCCAGACCTGATGAAGACTTGTGTGGCGGTTATATATATGAATAGGGAATCAGTAGCACCACATACCAGCAGCTTCTTTCGATTCTTCCTAGCACGTCGACAGTGTCAAATGTGGCACAGCAGATCAGTGGCTTAAAACCGAATATTCTGCTTAACATGAAGATCGACCTAAAAGGCCAGGTGAGTGGGTACTTTGCAGCGTCTTAAACTAAAACTCGCAATATTAAAAAACTTTAAACCCATAAATTTTCCCAGCAAGTTGTTTAAGAAGGAGGTTAGTTTTCCCACTATGCGACGCGATCACGGAATTTGAAAGCAAACAAATCCGAAATGTGAAAATGCATGGTGTTGATGTTTAAGTGAAACCAGCTTTTCGGGTCTTCATGAAACACCTTTTAGGAAGTATAGAATACATTTATGTTGAAAGCGATGGGCTAGTCATAACAATAGTAACAACAACAATAATAACAACAACAACAACAATAATAATAATAATAATAATAATAATAGTAAGACAATAAGAACAATGATAGTGCTGAGAAAGAAGTGGTGTTAAGTTCAACATTTATTCCGAGCGGATCTGGCAGTTGTGCTTGGAAAAGCCTTAACAGAAACATCGTTATGCACTTTGAAATTTTCCAATGTGTTTTCATAATGCTTCGAAACCGACTTTCCTTGAACCTCGGTATGCTTAATCAATACGTATTTTTCTTTGATGAGCTTACACGAGGTTGAAGCTCAACCTCGTGTAAGCTCATCAAAGAAAAATACGTATTGTTTTCATAATGTTTCAAAAGATTTGACGCAATAATAAATAGTTTAAGAACTGGACCAAACCACAGATGGACCAGTTCAGGAGATTAACCCAGGACCCACCAGTACACAGAAGCAGTAGGTGTGAAGGTATGGAAGTGCTCCGTTGGAATACCGTAAACTCATCTGGACAACTTTGACATACTTAGCATAAAGCTGCAAGCCAATTTTAAAATGTATGAACGTTTTTTCACTCGTACCATTGGAAAGCTTTCAAACACCATGTGTAAATACGCAGGTTTCATTACTAAGCGTCTACGAATTCTTTTTAAAAAAGAAGCTGTGTCTGGCTCCCAGTGGTTAACAGCTGCGTTGAAGCCCATTTTTTAAACAGGAGAGGTTCCGACCAACTATGGCAATACCCAATCGATACGAGGTTGACGAGGACATTAGGTGGCCCATTAGGCAGCCGAGCATGTCCGACACCGAGGGGTACGTGGGTCTCCTCAAAATGAAATGAGAAAGAAGTCCCTTATTCTGTGCTCGATGAGAATAACGCTCAAGGCTCGATGGCCGTTCAGTGCCGTTATTGGATCTTGCGCTGTTCGAATTTATGACCCTACGATGTCACCGCACAAGAGCACTGATTCATCCATCCAGTGTTGGCAAAACAATGAACTCGGAAATTTTGTTTCGTTGATTTTCCGTTGGCGGTTTTTTTTGGCGAAAAGCGTGTTGAATGTCGGATTTTTTAATCGTGGTTCTATAGGTAGGTCGGCGCCATGTAATTTCACCACGCGACAAGGTCGATTCACAAAAAAAACAACCTCACTTCCTACCTGTTGAAAATGGGGACCACACTAGAGCGACGGAAAGAGAAGAGAAAGAGACAAGAAGAGAGAGTGTTGATGTGTATCTTGACGAGCGGCAGATGGATGAGCTTTACAAGAAATTCCTCCCAAATCCAATATGGGTACAAGCAAAAAGAATCTGGATTTCATTTTAGACGTCATAAAATCGTCTGGGGCAATAACCATCGAGTTTAGCCAACAAAGAAGGGCATTAAACGGACCTCACTTCGTTATATCTTGTGGTTGCTATAACTAGCGTTAAGAAATTGCGTAAAAAAAACAAAAGTGCTAAATAATTTCACGCATTTGCGGTTTCTGATATATCGGATTCTATAAATCTTTCTGGTCCCTGAAAGCCCTCCAAGATTTAATTCCTGCAGTGCCTGTTTTTTTTTTTGTTGGACTCTATCTATGGCCAAAATTTCATCAACGACGTCAAAGTTCACTCACTGAAGCTTGACACCAGCCGCCACGTAAATGAGCACAAGGGCGGACTTTGAAATTAAAATAAGCAAAAACTAATCGCATACCGTAATCCTTCGTGTGGAGAACGCTCTACTCTGCTTGCGCAACTAATTACTTAATATTAATCGATTGAGACGTCTGAGTAAAAGTCAGTTAAAATCGATAGTAACCGCAATGACGCATTACGTTTTCTCATCCATACCTGCATTCGATAGAGCCTGAGAATTAATTAACCACACTCACTACGCGACTACTGTAATGAGCCAGGGTTGTTGTGGTTTTAAATACCGTATTCCACTTGCGAAATAATACGAACATATTGGAAATGCAACAGACATGTGGATTATGCATTGCGAGTGAAAGCCTGAGGGCATGGCAGCCTTATTGGAAAGCATGGAGAGGAATCAGAGTTACACGCGCTTTAGAAATGAACCACGATCAGGTGGATAATGATATTTCGAATGAACTTCTACCAAACTGCTCCCCAAACTTCTAAGAGATTTCATTGTTCCGGTAATCAGTAACGGCGTATGCAGTCAGACAGCTGAAGCTGCAAAACTGAATCACAAATCAAATCAGCTGTTATTTCAATAGAAAAGAAAGCATCAGGATATAGGAAGGAAACAAGCGAAGCGAACTATATACGTCGGCCGAGTGCGGAAATGTGAGTGTGTATAAAGCGGTGCCTGCCGCCCGCCGAGCCAATACCATCCATCCAGATGAATTGTATGGCCTCAACCATGGATATGAGAGGGCTCTACTCTCTCAGAATTTCATCGATTGATTCTCACAACGCTATTAAGAGCGCATACTGATGTGGGCATAGATGATTCATGAACGGATCCAGTAGTTAGAGGAAACGTCCTTTGATAAAACTGCGTTAGTCATATGGTATGCATGTGCCACAGCGTCCCATTAAAACATGTTTTTCCACGACGGCATCAACGATTTCCAGGTTTCGATAGAAATCAGGGCTCACGGTTGCACTCTCTAGTTCATGGCACCAGTCCACCGAGTACCTTTGTGCTAAATAGATGGTTTTAACCTCTTATGGATGCGAACGAAATAAATAACTTCGAACCGTTTCATAAAAAGCGCGGATTTTTCAAAATTATACGGTCACTTATGACGTTCTTCAAATGAATGAGTTTCACAGCTGACACAACTTTGGCTCGCTTCTATCCTCCTCGAATTATGACATTCTAAGAAATCGAGTGCGATGCTATTTCTTTCGGTACCAGTTAGGTACCAGTTAGTTATAAAGAAACGTTATCATGGAATACCTGATTTTCTTGTGCCTTTATCACTGTAGTGTCCGATCTGAGAGCACCGCCTAGTAGGCCAACAAATTTGAAAATGTTAGATTAAATCCGCTCATGAACTCTATGCTCATAAGTTCGGTAAGAACTTAAATAATGACTTTTTTTTTACTACCAATGCTTCCAGGCATCATTTCTTCACGGAACAACGATGTAGCAGACATTGACGTCATCGCTCCACCTTCCTAAAGTTCACATGCTCGGCAATCTGGGCATGAATGGTGCTTATTGCTGATAATCATATGACAATTTCCTATCATCTCCGTTTTTGTCCCATTACACATTTTCATTAGTCACTTTGGTAGCCTTTCAGGTATTTTTCTTATGAGGATGCTACATTGATATGGAGGTGTTTGTTCGGCTATCGCTTCGACGTCTTCGTCTTCATCAGAGCCGGCGATCCTTGTCGATGGTCCACAGTTGTCCTTCTTCTCGATGTGGCGTCACTGCCTCTTTTTTAACTTTTAAGAAACTTTTTTTATAGTTCTCATGACCAAATTTCATAGAGCTTATCATGTTAGTGCTATATAAATTGTTTTCTTGAGAGTTGACCTGAGGTTGTCAAAAGAAAATTCACTCCACCATATGTAAAACAACGACAAATGTCGCTTTATAGATCTGTACCTCTACCTCCACGCCCGTGGAATGCTCCCATGACCCATCAAGCCTTCCATCCCTCCGGGGTCGGCAAATTGGTACCAGACTTGTCTGGGAGGATAGCAGCACTGGCTCAATACATCGGCAGGCCACCGTGAGTCATTGTAAAGGCCAGATATGCATTTAGTTACCTCCAACGATACTTAGTGAAGGCGAATGCATGGCGCATCCCTGAGGGATTGATCAACGCCGAGAGCTTTATCCTTTATCCTTTTACCTCCACCTCTCTACCTCTTTACCTCTTCAGCTTTGCTGTAGTGAGCCTGCTGCAGAAACTAAAAATATCAGGCATAGATTTGTGTGAGTCAAGAAGGAAGGTAGTACGCAAAGGTTTGCTTAACAATAATTACTTGGATAGTAGTATGGCCCAGCTGCCCGAGTTTTGCGGATCCCAGCACATTTGCCATTCGTTTCTTTCCCTCGCAATCATCGTCCATAGTGGTGGTTTTACTCGACCATGCTGGCTCGTGTTGCGGTAGCTGTTTAACAATAAGCAATACCGATTTTTGATCTGTTTTAAGAATGAATGAAACATTTTACGCTCGAATAAATTCAAGGCAAATGGTCCCACCAAGACATAAAAACAGCCCCGAAAAAAACGAATTTCACCGATATGTTAAACATTCGGAAACCAGCATTCTGACATCCTCGCTCTAACTCATTGTGAACGCAGTAGAACACATACTTCGTCGTAGGCAGTCATATTTGCATATCAAAACAGTACGAAATTTTTACAGAGTAGGTTAGCCCTGGCAGTGTTCATGAGTTTTTTCTGAACCCGACCGGTGTGTTCACCATAAACCATACCATTTTGTTTTCTTCACAGCCGTGATGTGTTTGTCCAGATAATTGTTCCAGATGGCATTTCTAGAAAGTGCGTAATCTGAAGGTCGAACTATCCCATAAGACATTGCGATTAACTCTACCAGGTATTTTCCTGGTCGTTCGATATACTTTGATCTATATCTTTACATATTGAGATTTCTACTGATCAGAACGAAAATCTAAAGCAATTTCCTCATTCCTCACTCTTGGTATCATTCGACTTTCTTGTTTCATTTTTCCACTTCCAGTTTCTATGAATGTCATTTTTGTTCTAACATGATGGCTTTAATATGATTCCTTTGAACCTGGAATACCATTGCCTATAAAAAAGCACAAGTAGACCGAACTAGGCGTTTAAAACAACGGAATTCGTTTCTTAGTGATCTGCACTTTATTAAGGTTCACTTTTAGAAGAAAAGGTTGTAAACTTGCCCGAGCATACTAACCTACTACTTTTTTTATTTCATATTTTATATGAGGGCTCCCAGCATTTCTCACATTCGATTCGTCTCCTCGCCTCCATTGTCCACGAAGATGTTCCAACTTTTTACGTGTGGATTCAGTTGCCGCTTTAGGATTTCCATTTCATCCTGAATATGGTAGAATTCGACATAGATCGAGCAATTGGAGTCTTGAGATAGCCGAGCTGGAGTGTTCCCAATTGGATTGCAGAGAGCGATTTTTTTTCCCAGACAAGTCCGGTGCCAATTTCCCGGCTTCGGAAGGACGAGATGTTTGGTTAGCCTGGAGCGGAATCGAACTAGCACCATGATCGTGATGACGGACATCACTACTACGGTGATATCTTCCCCCTAACCTACTACTTGTTTATCATACATCCTATACAAAAGACGAAACGTACCTAAAACATCTGAACTAAAGCATTGTGCAATTGAGACATTGCTCTGAGACGGTGTGTGAAAATCCTTCAAGAAAAGAATGAAAAAGAAACGACTTCAATAGCTTTAATTTTAGTATATGTTCAGGAATGAACGACTTCATAGCGTAAGAAGCCCAACTATTTACGAAACTTTAGGCACACTATTAGAACAAAAAAGGGTAGGAAACAGCTCAAAAGCAATTTGATAGACTAGGAATGTCTTGAAGCCCTAATTGACGCTGCGTTAAGGCATTCCTTCAAATTCACAACAATGATTTCATGGCTTCATGATCCTTAATTCGTAGCTTTTGGAGAGAACCAAGGGCAGCCCCAAGTTTTCCTCAATGCTCCTTTCTCAGATTATTCATCGTGCTATCCTTCTCCTTGAATCGCTGGCTTCTTTAAGCATACGTTAGATCCGCCTCATAGATGTCTCCGAAAGTGATACGATGCTAGTAGGGAAACATGTAAGAATGTGGAGGATGTTTTCCATTATTCTGCATCATCTTTTAGTTTCGCTCCGGCAACTACTGCGTTCATGCCCAACGACGCATTCGTTGAGATGGCATGCCTTTTACAATCATCTCTAAAATAGGCCATTCTCCGTCTTTTTCATCGTCACTCCCACGTTAATGGTAAGAGGTTCAGAACGCTAATTGTTCTCTGAGGAATGCGCCATGCAGTCGTCTTCATCGGGCATCCGAGAAATGATTGAAATCATATCTGACCTATACAATGGCTTCTGGTGGTTTAACGATCTATTAAGTCAGTGCTGCTATCATTCCTAACATGCCCATATCAATCTGCCAGATCCGAAGGGACGAATAATAGCTTGGTGAGTCTGAAGCGTAGGAGAGAACCAATAATCGACCCGATGTTCAGTGCAGCGCATATCTAACCACTGCGCTGTAGGTACACCCATACTCTGACAATAAATAGGCGGATGTAGAGATAGACATTAAAAATAACAATCCAAAATGTTGTTCTTTCGCTTTTTATAAAATTTTCTTGCTCATACCGTTCATTTCAAGAAACTTTGTTCTCAAAATTCTCTCATGATCCATTCTTGTCTTTCTCCTTCGAACCAAAGCAGCAGTTATCTTCAATTTTTCCTCTAAATCAAATGTCCGGACTGAACCAGCGTTTTGGAGCCAATATTTTATTACGATGTGTGCCGTGCTATTAAGAAATTTCCATGTTAATGACGGCAATCTTGATTAACAGCGAACGTGAATTTGGGATCTTAACATAGATGAGGAAGGCCAATTCACTGAAATGAGCCAGGAACCTTTTTCCTCTTAACATCTCATAGTCAATCGAAAGAAATACCTTCTTGGATTGTTGAACCAACACGAGTTTGTTAAAGGTGCCTATTCGGCTAACTTTTCGATGTCTTCGTTTTCATCAGAGCTCATGATCGGAGTCGATGGTACAGTTTTTCGTCGCGAACGTGAATTTGGGATCTTAACATAGATGAGGAAGGCCAATTCACTGAAATGAGCCAGGAACCTTTTTCCTCTTAACATCTCATAGTCAATCGAAAGAAATACCTTCTTGGATTGTTGAACCAACACGAGTTTGTTAAAGGTGCCTATTCGGCTAACTTTTCGATGTCTTCGTTTTCATCAGAGCTCATGATCGGAGTCGAAGGTACAGTTTTTCGTTTTTTTGATGTGATTTCTTGTCCGATCAAGTCGAGTCTTCTTCAGTGGAGCACAGCGAGGCAACCTTTCGAAAGAGGCAACCTTGCTTGGCGGAGCCTCTTTTATACAGGGTTGTTAGTGTAGCTATTCTTTGGTAATAATTCGTTTTTCAAAGGATAGTAACAGTCGATGCTACGTTAGCTAGCATATAGCGAATAGCAAATCAATATTTCAAGGAAGAACTACAAGATTTATGTGGGTTATAGCCTCGAGCATTGCTCAAAATAATCGTCTCAAGGGGATTTCGGTGTTTTCCAGGTGTAGAAGCGGGAAGAAATAGTAGTGAGATATCATGTACGCAACTTCATAGGTTCATTTGAAAACTAGGGTGCGTGTGGCGCAGTGGTTGGAGGTGCCACTGCGGCGCGCACGTGAAATGCGCCCATGGCCCACCAAGCCTTCCATCCCACCGGGGTCGGCAAATTGGTACCAGATTTGTCTGGGAGGATAGCAGCACTGGCTCGACACATCGGTAGGCCACAGCGAGTCATTGTGAAGGTCAGATATGCTTTCAATCACCTCCAACGATACTTAATGAAGTTGAATGCATGGCGCATTCCTCAGGAATTGATCAACGCCTAGAGCTTTATCCTTTATCCTTCTATCATTTGAAAACAGATTTAAACGCCTTTTAAATTAGTATTATGCCACGCCAGAACTATATTGAACCTTGCATTTTACTGGCTGCTTTAGTGTGTTCTGAAGTATGACAGGCGTCATTTTCTGTTTTTGGTTCGTTAGCAAATATAGTTATTGATTATTAACAGAATATAGAGACAGTGGAAACGAGTGTGGCCCAGTGGTCGGAGGCGCCCTGCAGCACACACATGGGATCGATCTCTGCGCCCGTGGCCCACCAAGCCTTCCATCCATCTGGAGTTGGCGAATTGGTACCAGACTCGTCTGGTAAAATAACAGCACTGGCTCGATACATCAGTAGGCCACCGCGAGTCATTGTAAAGGCCGGATATGCATTCAATCACCTCCAACTAGTCTTAATGAAGGCGAATGCATGGCTCATCCCTCAGGAATCGATCAACGCCGAAACTTTATCCTTCATCCTTTTGTGGAGGTAGTGCCAGATGACACTAGATTGATTTGTAACACTCCAGTGGTAATCTGTGACAGAGGCTCACCTCGAAATTCTTTTGTCTGGAGATGTACAATCCCATCATAGCTCAGGTAACTTGAAAAAAAAAGCTGAGCGTTTCATGTTTCCCTAAACTCGCACGCTATCAGTCCTGTGGATCCACTAGAGCATTCAAAAGACATAGGTGTCACTACTACTGACAGTTCTTGTTTAACATCTTTAGATTCCAATCAATAAAAACAGTCGCGAAATTTTCGAATTATTCGTCGGGGTTGAAGAAACCTTTGTGTACGACAAATAACGATAAAACACTTACGCCGATAAACAGCGAAAGCACTTGTGTCAAACATTTCGAAGCAAAGCTATAATTAAGGACACAGTGAAAGGTAGGATTTATAGACTGAGCGCTTCATACATGCGCTAAAAAAAGTGGGCCACTTTATAAAGCTGTGTTATCTCAGCGTAGCGGGTCTGATCTGAAATACAGACTCATATAAACTAAAAGAGTAACAAACACCGCAAATAGTCGTCACATAGTTAGTACGTAGGCGTTTCGATTAAGAGTGAAAAAACTGGTCACGAATCTAATAGTTAGAGCCCGTCGTCTAACATTTAGGTGGCTCCTTTTATCTATGTTCTCTCGTAATTTTCTCAATGTGCACTATGAATTGAGGACAACTCATACCGATCGGTCCGGCTTCTCCACTTTTCACACATGGCTCACATGTATACTCGTCTCTTTGTTACTATGAAACTCAGTTAACAGGCGGTGGACTCATGCGATACGCTGCTTAATCTTGTAATCTCCCTTATCTTACATCATCATGAGTGGAGATCGGTTCACGCTATATTGTGAATGTTGATGGACTTGATCATTTCCATGATGGTCAAATTTCGATTCAAGCGGTATTCTATTTGGATATTTAATTTCTTATTTAAAATGGAACAATGCTTCAATGAATTTAAGCGAGAAAATCATTCGTCTTTTACAAAATATTCCCGTCCACTGGAGTATTTGTATAAATATTTGTCAATTCTTTTGATTCTTCACACGGATATGGCTGCCAGAAGAAACTTGCTTTCTCAGGTGTTAAAGACTCCTCAGTTTCTTTGTTTAGTAAACGAAGTATAAATCTCAGGGGTGGATAGCACAATGATAGTGATGTCCGCCATCACGAGCATGGTGCTAGTTCGATTACTTTCCGGGCCAACCAAACCTCTCACCCTTCGGGGTCGAGAAATTGGTACCGGACTTGTCTGGGAAAAAATCACTCTCTGAAATCCAATTGGGAACGCTCTAGCCCGGCTATCTCACGACTCCAGGGAGAATTTCTCGATCAGTATTCTACGACGCTTAAGATGAAATGAAAATTCTCAAGCAGCAACTGAAGCCACACGTAAAAAATTTGAAGACCTCTATGGACAATGAATGCGAGGAAGCGAGTCGAATGTGAGAAGTGCTGGGATCCGTACGGAAGACGTGAAAGCTCCCCAGATCAATCCCGCTGAAGGGTGATTGCTGATGGTACTGGTCGTTAAAACTAGCTGGGAGACAGGCGAAACGAAGGACCCGCATGATGTGGTGATGACGCGTAACCGCCGGAAAGTGCAATAGCGCGTCCGTTCACCATTGCAGACACCTGCTGTTGGGAGTTCTGCGAATACCTCAGCATGGTTGTTTTTTTTTTACTTTATTTGGAAGTTCAAACTACTCGTCGTTCATATCTTCCACGCAGGTCCTAACACTTTTTGCAATCTATTCGTTTCCTTGTATCCATTATCAGAAAAGAATTTCGAGCTTTTCGCCTGTGCATTCGGCTGATGGTTGAGGATTGTCGCCTTCTCCATGAATGTGGTCGAATGCGGTTGAATCGATTCTCCTTTGATTCCTCAGATATCTGGCCTAGAATGCTCCATTTAGACTGCAAATAGTGAAGTTTTCTCAGCCAAGCCTGGCTGCAATTTCCCGAACCCGCAGGGATCAAGGACTTCGTGAGACCGATGCCTGGTCTAAACGACGCCCCGCTCGTGATGATCGCAATCAATAGCACTGCGTTGTCCGCTCTTATGGTTGTTATTACAGTATTAATTTCACACTAGGAAACGTTCGCACGGAAAATTGACAAGCATACTGCTCAGTCGAACACTTTCATAACCTTAGCAAACACCTAAGTTTCAATCACACAAGAAATAGCTTTTAAAACATCCACTGCTCTATTGTTTTATTGCACAATTCGCCCTAATGGTAGACATGGCTCGGTGGTCGGAGGCGCCACCACGAAAAACACGTGGAATCGATCCCCGAGCCCACTAAGCCTTCCATCACTCCGAGGAAGGCACATTGGTGCCAGACTTGTCTGAGAGGATAGTAGCACTGGTTTGATACATCGGTAGACCATTGCGAGTGTAAAGGCCATATATGCATTCAATGGCCTCCTAATGATGCTTAATAAAGTCGAATGCATGGCGCATTCCTCAAAGACTGGTCAACGTCGAGAGCTTTAGAGGTTTAGTGATACAGACGATGATAGCATTAGTTCGGGTACGGTTTATCTGATCTTCTATAAAGGGTGCTGGGACGAAAACGTTGGCGAAACGGGTAGACCACTGCGAATTCTCATAAAAGTACACATGAGTCAATGATAACGTTACACCGAATGCTATACGCCTGCAGAGTACACGGAGACATAACAGGGTTTTTAAGTGAATGTTGCCATCCTCGAATAGCATTCTAGAACTTCAATGCGTAAAACCCTCGAAGCATTCTGCATGAATTCCATGAACTCGAATTGAATCGCAGGGAAGAACGACTCATTATCCCGCAAGATCTCACACAATACCTGAGAGTGATGTTTTAATGTGAGAGTGGCTACCCTTTCATATAAGCCATTTATGGTTGGCCTCTACTTACAGTACTCAGTGGAAGACTCATAGAGAACGGTCAATGTGTGCCGAAACTGTTTTACATCTAATACGATTGAAAATTATGTATCCCGATCATTCTATTGAGATTACGGAGGTGTTTGGGCTACAGTCAGCTCGACATTTCGAAATCTGAAGAAGACGAAATCCGTCAAAACGTCAGCTGTTGCAGCTATAAAATATATGATAACAAGTTCGTGTTTGCTAATCAAGAATAAACTGATTATTCGCCAATGCTGGGGTTAAGAAAAGTCGGTATTGGGAATTACTCTCCGTTTTGTTCTTCATAAGTCCTCCATTTATTGATGAAGACCAACCCCTCAGAATTCACATGGTGGTGAACTTACCTGTCTGAGGTCAGAAAATTAGTCAACAAGGTAGGGGTCGAGGTCACACGAGGTTACGGTTTTACTTCTATGTTTGACTCTTTTATTGTCAATGACGAGATTAATAGAAAGACATTTCTGGCAATTTCTATTCAAAGCGTGATTAATCGGAACCTTCACTTTCTCAAAAAATGGTGACGTTTCGGGAATAAATTTGCACCCAGTCACCAGAAAAAAAACCCTTCTACGCCTGCCTTTTTACGCTTTTTAATTGTGATTTGGAAACCGGTTAGCACAGTGTTGACATGGGAGTGAGCAAGGGATAGCAACGAAAATCCATTGGTGGCAGAACGGGTTGAAGTGAATGGGATTGCAACGGTGTCGCCAGCGCTTAACCTTCGGAGGTCTTCAGAGTGTGCTCATGTTGAGCTGGCCATCTAAGCATCGTATTTGTAATGCTCGGATTTGCACAACTACTCGAAGCGCCAAACTCCTTCCTCAGTTCCCAGGATCGACTTTCTATTAACCTCGGCATTGGAGTATGAATACTTTTTCTTGTTCAGCAATCGCGAGGTTGTTATACAGCATACATTTACTTCCATAGAAAAACACAATACAATACAACACAACAGTAGCTGACGTTTCGGCAGTGTCTTCTTCTTCAGAGCCTGGAAGGGAATACTGATATACAGTTTATTACTCCAAACACTTCAGACGAACCGATAGAATAGCATGGTTTTAGGCCAAATACTTACCCAACTGTTTAGTCATATTCCAGCCTACCTCACAAACACTCAAATGTTCCTAGAACGTCTACGTAACGCGTCTCCTAACAACGCGTATGTGATGGAGCCTTTCGATGTTTCCGCGCTCTACACCAACGTATCGAATAACTCCGCAATGCAAGCCATCCACGAACTTCTTGTTAAACATGAAGGAGGAATAATAATGCATGGCTTGTCTATTCAGCAGCTTATGGCTCTCTTAAAAGAGTGCCTAAACTGCTCGATCTTCAGATGGTCTGGGAAATACTACGCACGAATGAGAGGGCTGGCAATGGGACAGCGGTTCACACCAACTCTCGCCATTGCGTTCATGTCTAGAATAGAAGCGCCGGTTATCGACCTCCGTCCACTACTCTACTACAGGTATATAGATGATTGTTTTGTCATCTTCTCTACTCATGAGGAGATGGACAAATGCTTTGAATTATTGAACGAGCAGTCTGAGTATATTAAATTCACCTGGGAGAAACCGGAAGAGACCTGGCTTCCATGCAGGAAACTAAGACACCAACGCGCAAACTCCTAGAGGCTTTTTGGATAAATGCCAAAAATCCGGCAATGAATAGCAGGAGGAATGCCTAGAGGTCACACGCGACCTGGCCACGTATCTATATATCAATTTCTGATGTGGGGTGGCGCAGTCATCAACCATATGCGACTATAATCAGCTGTTCTAACCTTCCTCATTGGAAGTCATGTGAAAAAGCGGTGAGTTTTTCAAGAAGCTGTTGATCATGTAATTACCATAGAGTTTTTCGTCTTACTGTAAGTGTTGTTGAAGTGTTTGGCCTAATAAATTGTATATCTGTATACCCTTCCAGGCTCTGAAGAAGGCGATTCTGCCGAAACGTCAGCTACTGTTGCGTTGTATTGTATTGTGTGCTTTTCTATGGAAGTAATTGTATGCTGTATAACAACCTCGCGATCGCTGAACAAGAAAACAAAGTATTCATCCTTCCTCAGTATTGATTGCTGTCGTTTTCTAGCAATTACTGCTTATTGATCTTTCACGAGCTCACGTTGTGAGCTTAGAGAGGTAAGTCGCGTAAGATATTTTCAAAACGTTCATGACAGTGATGGGCTTTCAAGAACTACGAAGAACTTTTGAAAACTACAAGGTTTCAAAACCGGTAAACTTGCAAGTGTTATTTGTTCTCCTTGCTGATTTTAGCAAATGATTATCGTTTTGCACATGAGTGATGCACAGAAGGGTCCATCATTTTCTTATGATGAGTTAAGGAATTTTAAAATCTCTTTGTGGTAGAGCAAGGAATTTTTCCTATCGTCAGCAAAAGTCAATTACAGAATAGGATGAATGAAGGATGAAGGATGAAGAATGAAGCTCTCGGCGTTGATCAACCCTTCAGGGATGCGTCATGCATTCGATTTCATTAAGAATCGTTTATAGGTGTTTGAATGCATATCTGGCCTTTACAATGACTCGCGATGGCCTGTCGATATATAGAGCCACTGCTGTTATCCTCCCAGACAAGTCTGATGGGCCATGGACGCCGGGATCAATTCTACGTGTGTGTTGAAGGGCGCCTCCGACCACGGCGCTACACGCCACCTCACACTAGGATACAATTTATTCATATGATTTTACAAAGTAATCTTGTTGACCCGATGCAAGGTTGGTATAAGTCTTTGTTGTTGTTGTTGTTGGTGGTGGTGGTGGTGTTGGTGTTGTTGATCAATGGCTGACCTTTCGGAGATTTTGCCTTCCTCAGAGCCGTGCTGCTACGAGTGGGACTAGGATACAATTGTTTAATGTTGTAGGCGCGGATTGTTATCAGCATGTGCAACTTAGTGTTAACGGTGTAAACTCACTTATACAATATTTCCTCTTGCTGATTGTCGAGCGATTCGAGCGTTCATCAATAAAGGTTTCGTTCCTACTTATTCATCCATAGCTACCCATCATGTTCTGCACGAACTAAAGGTGTGAACAGCACCACATTTTTTGTTCATGGCTTCGCCGAGGATCTTTAAAAGCGGGTCAGTAGCCTTCCGGCTGACACATTGGGGTAGTCAGTTGTTAATGGTTCGTTAATGATTTAAATGCTGATTTTTATTTGCTGTCTAGTAGAGTTTCCACGGTCGGGTATTATGTGAATTACAACCATTGTGATGTAGAGATATTTGCAAAAGTCCGGACCACAAGTATCTGCAGTAGGGAACGAACGCACTATTACCCTCTCCGAC
This sequence comes from Angiostrongylus cantonensis, assembly GCA_009735665.1. NCBI lineage: Eukaryota > Metazoa > Nematoda > Chromadorea > Rhabditida > Metastrongylidae > Angiostrongylus > Angiostrongylus cantonensis. The sequence continues at coordinate 1,083,035 of MQTX01000065.1, read as the reverse complement.
GGCTAACGCGTTCACCACTAAACCGTGCGGTTCCTTCATTTTGCCTGTCGCTCAGCTAGTTTTCTATCGTTGTCAATTGTAGCACCCAGTAAATAAAAAGTTAAAATTGTGACTTCGACTACTGTCTCAGCTTAACTGGGTTCAGTGCCGATTTGGGCTCCCTAAATCAATCTAGCTGAGAGACAAGCGAAAAGAATGAGCCGCATGGTGTAGTGGTGAATGCATTAATAACCGCCGGAAAGGGTAACTGCGCGTTGGTTCCCTACTGCAGACACCTACGGTCCATGGTTTTGCAAATAACTTGGCATCACAGTGGTTATATTATTTAAAATGTCATATTCTGCGAAATCCGCCGAAACGTCAGCTTGTACGTAAATAAAGAAATAAAATAACACCTCGTGTTTGCTAAACAGAAGTAAAAAGACTTATTCCATCAATGCCGAGGTTAATAGAAAGTCGGACGTGGGAGTTACTAAAAGATGTTCCAGCAAGATACTTCCGACTTGCAAAAGAAGCCCTGTCACTAAGGCAAAAGATCGTCTTAGCCCGACAGGCGATACACTTTCTCCGCCGCTGCCTTAAACATCAAGTCCTTCCGAAATTCATAAAACGAAAACGACTACACGAAATACGCGGACTGCCAGAGGATTGCCACCGAGTACTGGACATCGAATTGCAAGTACTACGCACCTGTCTACGAAGCCGACAAGACCAGATGTTCGCCAAGTGGAAGAAGTGCGAGACGAAGGAAAACCATTGTGCTCAGTATTTGGAGGATCGTCTCTGGAGGAGAATAGTGGGTGGGTCAGTGTTGACTTGCAACTCTATTAGGTCTAATGCTAAAGTAACTTTGCGGAGAAAATTCGATGACCTTTTGAGTAGATCGCATAACACGGATTCAAGAGCGCACAGAAATACCGCTAGAGAACATTGAACAGGTCAGAGCAGGGAAAATAATGTGCGAGAAAATTCAAGGCTAACCGTGTTAGGAGGCATGACTCTTCCTGATGGTGCGCGCTCGTTATTAGAATCGGGACCGAGTTTCTCACCATCTGAGTCCATTTCCAAGGTAACCTTGCGTAGGGTCGCATGTGGTTTACATGAACTTCGAGATAGACTCCGCAAAAAAGTAAGGGATGAGGCACTAGATAGGCGCGAACAACAAGTCGGGGCGATACTAGTACCACCATTTCCTCAACCGTTCTTTAGACAACAAGAGCCCAATAATGAAGTTGACTAGTATATAAGACTGCTATTTTGATGGGACGGGCTCATTACGTTTCCATGTGAACACTGCGAGGTTGGTCTCCACATAACATATTAAGTGGAAAGCTCATAGAAAGCGGTGAGTGTGCAAAGACTCTGTGTTCAATGTGATTGAAATTTTGGTTTAGCATTTTCTCTGTTTGGTTATGGAGGTGTTTGGCCATGTAGATTGCAGTCAACGTGACCTTTCCAGGCTCTGAAGAAGGCGAAATCCGCCAAAACGTCAGCTTGTACGTAAATAAAGAAATAAAATAACACCTCGTGTTTGCTAAACAGAAGTAAAAAGACTTATTCCATCAATGCCGAGGTTAATAGAAAGTCGGACGTGGGAGTTACTAAAATGTCATAATTTCCTTCGCACAACACTTTATTAATCAAAATAAAAACTATATGATTCTACACATTTGCCAACAAGAAGTTTACTTATTCCAGTCTTGTGAAACCTTCGGTTTCTGGAAGCGATAAATTCGTTGAAGGCATTTTTTGCGTTATTGTGGTTGATGAAGCATTTCTCGCGCAGAAAGTTGTCAAGGTGCTTGAACAAGCGATATTCGGTAGGCAAATGGTCTGGTGAATACGGCTGATGATGCAAAGTTTCGTAGCTGCAGCGCTGGTTCGGCGACATGAGGCCGGGCGTTGACGAGGAGAAGGATTGATTCGTTGCTGTTGACTAATGTCGGTCGCTGTTGTTGGTGTTCACGGTGCATTTCGTCGATTTGTTGGCAAAACTTCTGTGCCATAATCGCTTCGCCCGGACTCAAAGAGCTGTGATGAATCAGCCCGGCTACAAACCAACAAACAGTCACCAATACAACTTTAATGAAGCTGAGATATTTGCAAAACTAATTACCGCAGGTGTTTATGGTAGGGAACGAACGCCTTATTGTCCTTTCCGGGGAGTAACGCGCTCACCACCACACCATGCGGGTCCTTCGTTCCGTCTGTCTCTCAGCTAGTTCTATCGATCTTTTTGCCAACAGCAATCACCCAACTGCGGGATTGATCTGGGGAGCACAAATCGGCAATGAACCCAGTTAAGCTGAGGCTCCAGTTATAATCACAATCTTAACCGGAAAGGACAATAGCGCGTTCGTTCCCCACCATAAACACCTGCGGTAATTAGTTTTGCAAATATCTCAACTTCATTAAAATTATATTTCGCAATATACCCTGCCATTAAAAAGAGTAGGCAGTAAACAAAAAACGGTTAAGTCACCAATACCTTTTTCTTAGTGCAATTTTGGCTCTGGGAAATACTGCGAAGCCTGATCTCAATCCAAGCCTTGAGCTGGACACTGCTAGATGCCGTACAGAGTCCACTTCTCGTCGCACGTTACAGTTAGGTCAAGAAAAATCGAAGACCAATCTTTCCACACGCTTTATCAAAGTGGTGAAGCATAAGTTCTGCTTGGCTAATGTCTGGTGTTATAAGGACGATGTCATGAGCAAAACGATGATGATATAACTGCCGACCATCGATTTCCACTCCCATGTTGTCCCATTCCAATGTTCGCATGACGTTCTGGAGGGTGGCGGTAAATAGTTTGAGGTGAGATGGTATCGTCTTGCCTAACTCCTCTTTTGACGTCGATGTTAACATCGTTGTAGAATGGTGAAATCTAGGTTGTGAAATTTTTGTACAGCTCACGAGGAATCGTCATGTGCTGAGTACGGACTCCCTCACTGTCATCGACTTCCATGACTGATTCTATCTCAGTTGAATCAATGGCCTTCTGTAAGTCGATGAAAATGAGGCAGAGCGGACTATTGTTCTCTCGCGATACTTCAATGAGTCTAGTTATCCTGTGAATGTGGTCCATCGTACTAAATCCTGTTCGAAACGCTGCTTGCCCATATGGGCTGTCTGTCGTCCAGTGTTCTGTCAATCCTGTTTAGGATGACTCGAGTGAAAAGTTTGTAGACGACAGGCAGCAAGCAGATTGGACGATAGTTGCCGGCATCGTGTTGGTTATCATTCTTGAACAATAACACGGTCTTACTGGTATTCCACATAGTAGGGACCTTGCACTCAGACAGGTAACGTGTGAGGAGCCTGTCCAGACCTGGTGCTGTTCGATTTTTCACCGACGAAAGGACTTGTCGGATTTCGGAAGGGAGAACCGGTGGTACAACATATCCATCCTCTTTTATTTCATATGACGGGAGGTGGACGTGGCTATCGAAGAGATCTGAGTAGTACTTGTGAATGATTTTCTCCATGGCCTTTCTGGACGTTGCAGCTGTTCCGTCTACGCGTCGGAGTGCAATCATCTTGGTCTTGCAGTTGGCAAAGCTTCGGTGGGCTTTGCGAATGCTTTTCCCAGTCTGTGCAGCTTCGACCATTACTGCTGCTCTTTTCTCTTTAAGATCTTTTATCGGTTATCTGCATTGTTTCGCAAGTTCGGTCGTTAGTTATCAGTTGCCTGCAGCCCGTGTCATTCCACGCTGGCGCATCAGCTCGAGAGTTTCCGGAGACAGACGTCTCTTGGTGACTTTCGAACTCTCAGCTTTCATAGCGCTAACGTAAAGATGTTGAATGAGTCGATCCTATTCCTCATCAATGTTATCGACAACGGCATCTTTCCAACAGCCGACTAATGAGTTGAATGAGTTCCAGTTTGTGGTGGTTCTGGGACTTCGGTTTTTGAATTTAGCGGCTTCTTCCTTCCGCGACAAATAGAATCTAGCACGAAGGAGACGGTGTTCTGATCCCGTGTAAAATTTTGGGACATCAGCGACATCGGTTATGCAAAACCTTTTATTCACTATGATGTAGTCTATTTCGTTACGGTACACTCCATTGGGAGACTCCCACGTCCAGCGTTGAGGGTGGGGCTTGTGGAATTGCGAGTTACCATGGATGGTCTTGGTCGCAATGATAAACTCAAAGAGCCGCTCACACTGTTCGTTCCATTCTCATGCACAGGTCCCAATCTGACGCTCTTCAGACGTTTTTTTGAGTCCAATCTTGGAGTTGAAATCTCCAATGATGACCTTGAAAAATGTGTGGTCTTCTGTGTAGAACTTCTCCAAGTCCATGTAGAACGCTTTGATTTTTTCTTCGTCATAGTTTGATGTTGGCGCGTTAACGACGAAGATTGTCAAAGCCGGTGTTGATCCACATCTTTTTAATCGTAAACGTCCGATTCGGGTTGTGAGCTGTTCGAATGAATCGATGTTCACGGACAAACTCGTGTTGACGAGAGCGCTGACACCGCCAACTCCTCTACTGTCACATGTTCCGAGGAACAGTTCTTCTCCAGTGTCATAGACTGCGTTGAATGGGTGGCGTCGCCTCGTCTCGGCCAGGCCGATGACGTCGTACCTTACCATTCTTACTTGCATGAGCAAGTCTTCTATTGAGGATTCGGATGCAAGTGTACGTGCACTGTAGGTACAGATCATCACCATAGTTCTTGATCCAGGCAGCTTCCATTGGCCCTGAGATTTTAGCAGCGTCTTCGTACTCGTCTTACCTAACGCTGCGAAAGTGGGGGCCTTTGAGACCCGTTTTTTTTTTCTGTGCTTAGCATTTTTGATACTCACGAATAGCTCGGTGGGCTCTGAGCGTGGGGGCTGGTTATAGTCACGGGTAGCTTGCCAGGCTCTTCCAGGGTGGACATGGAGCTCATTTCTTGGAGACAACTCCTAAGTGCCTCCGGTATACTTCCCTGTCACTTGATTGCAGGCTTTTGGCCGAATTGCCTCGTAGAATACAATCCGCATAAAGCGAGAAGGCACTCACACTCTCATGCATGAATACCCCTAGCAAATATGTGCCAAATCGGCGCATCAGAAACAGGGAGTCTATTCCCTGGATCCACCTGCGTCTCAGGGGAGCAGAATTCGCTTTTGTTCCGCGATTTACCCCCTATCTGCCACCTGTGGACGCGCCACGTAGCCTCGCGGCTTTTTTTTTTCTTTCTTCGTCTTCTTTTTAAAATCTTTTTTCGAGTACTAACTTATCAGTGTACGCTGATCATCCACATCGTCGTTAAGTGAATGTCGGTTTAAAAAGAACACATGCATAATCCTTTTACTTCTACTCTGTGTTTATTCGTTTTTCACGGCAGGATACGATCTGAAATAGAACCATAGGAGTGCTGACATAAAAACGAAGCTCGGAACCACAGTTGGGCTTCGAAGCCTTGATTACCCTTATCGGGGCTACTACTGTACACTTAATCACATCAACTACAACACACACGTGGAATCAATGTCGTGTCTACTGCCCACCAAGCCTTCCATCCCTCCGCGGTCGGTAAATTGGTGCCAGACTTGCCTGGGAGACTAGCAGCACTGGTTCGATAACGGAAAAAGGTAAATTCGGTCTACTTTATCTAAAAATTCGAATTGATTTCAACGCGCAGAAAGCACTCGTGAAATCAAGTTGGTTTTGGCAAATGAAGTTTGCAACAGCGTTGCACAGCATTCTCTTCGAGAGTATTCAGATGGGGATGAAAGCACTGAAGATGAGAATGGTCGGGAGCAGGCTGCTGCGATCAAAGATGATCATTCGATAACGCTAGATAAAACAGATCCTCCTCTGACGAATCGAGCAGGGATTGATGGATGAGCTAGGCATGTAGGAGCACCTTCAGAGCACCGAAACTGAATTGGAAAAATCAAATAGAATTCCGGGACGAAAACCAACGTTGCTATCGTTTTTAGTCAGTTTTGTATGTCTTGTATGAAGAAATGGACGCGCGTGGTGCAGTGGTCGGAGTCGTCCCGCGATACACACATAGGATCGATTCCCATGGCTCAGCAAGTATTCCACCCTCCGAGGTTTGGCCAGACTTGTCTGGGAGGATAGTAGCACTGGCTTGATATCATCAGTAGGCCATAGCGAGTCATTGTAAAGGCCAGATGTGCATTCAATCACCTCCAACGATACTTAATGAAGTCGAATGCATGGCGCACCCTTCAGGGGTTGATCAACGCCGAGAGCTTTATCCTTTATTATGTGCATGAAAAACGATGCGGTTGTTTATTGCACTGTAAATTAAGGTGAAAATGAATTACGTGCTACTGCTGACAACTTCTTCCATAAAATTGGAAAAGTTGAAGTACGAAAATATTTTCCGAGACAAATCTTCAGTCGAAGAACACTGTGATAACTTCATGGTCGCTAAACGTACATTGATTATAATTGTTTTTGGCCTGCCCAGTAAATTCATATTTATGCTGTGACATTTTGGAACCTCCTCCCTTTAAAGCCAGACGTTACCCACTGCTTGGAAATACTTTCTGGTGTTTCTTTTAATTGCTGAAAGCCAATGGCAAGGTAGAATCTGTATACGCGCATTCACCATGTGTTCGTTTTCCTGATTTCATGTATGCTGGAGTCTTAAGTCAGTGCTGCGGATCAACACAAAGTCCGTCTCAAAATTTGCTTTCATTTGAGGACAGCTCTATGGTCGCTTGCCGTATGTGGTGAAATCCATGGCGGCCACATAAGGGATCACCACGTAGACTCGTGGCTAATGGGCTCGTGATCCTTTTCTTGTGGGAGATTCGTGGTCTTAAAACCATTTACTCACTCTTCTCACTTCTTCTTATTCTATTATTCTTCTCATTATTCAACGAGCGATGTTGCCTTCCTAATTCACGAATTTTGAACAAGAACATGTGCAGGATTTATGTAGAGTGAGGAAGTTATGATTGAAGTAATGGTTTTAAAAGACGTAGTCAAATGTTCTCCAGAATTCCTACATGCACTTTCCAATAATGCATTCTTTAATGAAGATCAGTGACGTTGAGCTTGAAACGCGTGATTGTACCGCGATTGGAGTGAAGTAACGGTGACCTATGCTCTTGTTTAGCACCTAGTGGACTTAACCAGCTGATGTCCAGTTGCAGAAGTTGTCTGCATTGTGGTGATTAAAACTTGGTTATAAGCTTCCTATTGCTGACAATTCCGTAAAGCTGTCTTATAAACCTTTAATGCATGATTAGTGATTATCCTAGAAATTCTATAAGGATGTTGCCCTCTTATCACAATGAGTCCAGTTTATCCTTAAGTTCCTACGCTGAGTGCGGTTGCATACGAAAAAGGTTGCATCACCGTGGTATGTTTGTTTTCGTAGAATATATCTGTTTTAATACGCGAACTTTAACATTTAGAGACTTTACAGAGACAAGCAAAACTTTATGAAAGATGGAAGATTATCAACGTTGCTCCCAAGTACCAACGCTCCCAATGGAGATGCAATGGTGTTCGAAGCAGCCCTCAACCTTGGTCAGTCACTCCATATACTGTGTATTTGGATCACTTTATCGTTATTTGAAAAGACATGATGCTCTTTACAAATTTTTTTTAAAACGAGTGGTATCAAACAAATATATCACCTATAGTCCCGTTGATCGTCGAGTGACTCGAGTGGGCGCCCGTAAATCTTCCACTTTTTCCTGTCGCGTCCACGAGTAACCCAGTGGGTTCTGCTCGCTCTAGGGACTCGTCGAGCATCATGCCTTTCTTCCAGACTTTTCGTGAAAAACTGACCACTGTGTCGACTTCCTACAGTGTGTTTGACATTCCTATGAATCCAATCACCAATGCTTCTTGTCCATCGCTTGTCATTCATACGTATTATGCGTTCCGGCCCACCTTGTCTTCCACTGTTTAGCGTACAGAACGGCATCTTTGATTTTTGATCGTTGACACAGGTGGGAGCTTCGGATCCCCTCCCTTGTGTGAAACGGGGTACTCTTAGCATCGTCCTTTCCTCTGCGCGTTCAATAACGCTGAGTGATCTTTCGTTCTGCTTACGCAGAGTCCAGATTTCTGACGCATACGTTAGCGCAGGAAGAACCGTTGAGTCGGAAAGGTGGGCGCTAAATCGGGTTTTTTGTTCTCTTCACTACATCTTCGATGCTCTTGAAAGCTCCCCAAGCCGCTCGTTTCCTTCCGTGCAGCTCTGGAGCTAAGTCGTTCAGCATATTGATTTTCCGACCTAGATAGACATAGATGGAGCATTCGCAAATATTCGCTCCGTTGAGCGTGAATGGTGCATACGAAACCAATCAGTTTCTCATAAACACCGTCTTGTGAGATCTAGTTGAAGACCAGTCTTTCCACACGCTTTATCAAAGTTCGCAAGCATACGTTCTGCTTGGCTAATGTCTGGTGTTATAAGGACGATGTCATCAGCAAAGTGAAGATGATATAACTGCCGACCATCGATTTTCACTCCCATATTATCCGATTCCAATGTTCGCATGACGTTCTGGAGGGTGGCGGTAAATAGTTTTGGTGAGATTGTATCGTCTTGTCTAACTCTTCTTTTGACGTCGATGTTAACATCGTTGTAGAATGGTGAAATCTTGGTTGTGAAATTTTTGTACTGCTCACGAGGAATCTTTATATGAGTAAGGACTCCCTCAATGTCGTCGACTTCCATGACTGATTCTGTCTCAGTTGAATCAACGGCGTTGTGTAAATCGATGAAAGTGAAACAAAGCGGTCTTTTGTACTCTTGCGATACTTCAATGAGTCTTGTTATCGTGTGGATATGGTCCATCGTACTAAATCCTTTTCGAAACCTTGCTTGCTTACATGGCTCCCCGTCCAGTGTTCTGTCAATCCTGTTTAGGATGACTCGAGTGAAAAGTTTGTAGACGACAGACAGCAAGCAGATTGGACGATAGTTGCCGATATTGTGTTGGTTACCCTTCTTGAACAATGACGTGATCTTAATGGTCTTCCACTGAGTAGAGACCTTGCTTTCGGGAAGGTAACGTGTGAAGAGCCGAGCCAGTGTGCTTACGAGGATTGGCGGAAGGTTCCTCAGATGTTCTGATCTTATCTTGTCCAGACCTGGTGCTGCTCGATTTTTCACCGACGAAAGGACTTGTCGGATTTCGGAAGGGAGAACCGGTGGTGCAACATATCCATCCTCTTTTATTTCATAAGACGGGAGGTGGACGTGGCTATCGAAGAGATCTGAGTAGTACTTGTGAATGATTTTCTCCATGGCCTTTCTGGACGTTGTTATCGTTCCGTCTGGGCGTCGGAGTGCAATCATCTTGTTCTTGTAATTGGCGATGCTTCGGCTGGCTTTGCGAATGCTTTTCCCAGCCTCTGCAGCTTCGACCATTACTGCTGCTCTTCTCTCTTTAAGATCATCTTTTATCGCCTGTCTGCATTGTTTCGCAAGTTTGGTCGTTAGTTCATAGCCCTAACGTGAAGATGTTCAGTGAGCCGATCCTATTCCTCGTCGATTTTGTCGACAGCGGCATCTTTCCAACAGCCGACTAATGAATTGAATAAGTCCCAGTTTGTGGTGGTTCTGGGACTTCGGTTTTTGAATTTAGCGGCCTCCTCCTTCCGCGACAAATAGAATCTAGCACGAAGGAGACGGTGTTCTGATCCCGTGTAAAATTTTGGGACAACAGCGACATCGGTTAGGCAAAACCTTTTATTCACTATGATGTGGCCTATTTCGTTATGGCACCCTCCATTGGGAGACTCCCACGTCCAGCGTTGAGGGTGAGGCTTCTGGATTTGCGAGTTGCTATAGATGGTCTTGGTCGCCATGATTAACTCAGAGAGCCGCTCACCCTGTTCGTTCCATTCTAATCCATAGGTTCCAATGTGACGTTCCTCAGACGTTCTTCTTGGTCCAATCTTGGCATTGAAATCTCCAATGATGACCTTGAAAAATGTATGGTCTTCTGTGTAGAACTTCTCCAAGTTCGTATAAAACGCTTTGATTTTTTCTTCGTCATTGTTTGATGTCGGCGCTTAAAACGTCCGATTCGGGTTGTAAGCTGTTCGAATGAATCGATGTTCATGGACAAACCCGTGTTGGCGAGAACGCCGAAGCCGTTGACTCCTCTATTGTCGCATTTTCCGAGGAGCAGTTCTTCTTCGTTGTCATAGACGACGTTGAATGGTGGCGTCGTCTCATCTCGGCCAGGCCGATGGTGTCGTACCTTATCCTTCTTGCTTACATGGGCAAGTCTTCTATCAAGGACTTGGGTGCAAGTGTACGTGCATTGTAGGTACAGATTGCCACCATAGTTCTTCGTGTCCAGGCAGCTTTCATTTTCCTATTCTACACTGCGAAATTAGGGTCTTTCTCGGGGTCAGAGGAATGGGGCCCTTTTTTTTTACTGTGTCTATCGTTTTGATACCGTCGTATATCTTGCTGGGTCTAAACGTGGGATTTGGATATACTCACGGGTAGCTTGCCAGGCTCTCCCAGAGTGGACATGGAACTTATTTGTTTTAGCGGACTCCTAACCGCCTCCTATATACTTCCTTGTCACTTGATCGCAAGTTTTTAGCCGGGTTGACTCGTAGAATACAACCCGCATAAAGCGAGAACGCATCCACACATATATGCATGATTACGCGTAGCAAATACAGAAAGTACGCGGCAGATTGGCGCAGTAGAAACAGAAGGTCCATCACCTGAATCCACCTCCGTCTCAGGGAAGCAAAGGTCGCTTTTAGTCCTCATTTAAGGAACTGTAGTTTCCTATGTGAAACATTGGTTTTATTACTTATATTGTTTCGAACCAGTGAAACTTTAGGTTTTCGGGGAACACGAAGGTCTTGAAAGCATGCTCTTTACTTCTTCCATTCCTATTTACGCATCAGGAAGTGGACTGATTTTGAAGAAATTGTTTTGTCTATCATAAACCGCGTTGTTATCGGTATGGTGGTGAGCCAACAGCCTTTAAATCTGCATACTGTCACTGCTTTGGATCCATGAGGACTTGATAAAAGAACTGAGCAGGAACTCTAGTACTCTATTTCTCAATCGCGATATTTGAGCAATTTCTACCTGAAACCAGAAAATAACAATGCGCTTCAACAATTATCGGCTCGTATAGCTCACCTTTACCTCGCTCGTATCAGTTGTTAATCTTCTTGACAATCAGATTTCTGATATCGGCTTTAACTATTTCTTGAAAATGTTTCCGTTTTTTGTAGTGATTCTCTTCGGACTAATTAAAGGATAAAGGATAAAGCTCTCAGCGTTGATCAATCCCTGAGGGATGCGCCATGCATTCGACTTCATTAAGTATCGTTGGAGGTAACTAAATGCATATCTGGCCTTTACAATGACTCGCGGTGGCCTGCCGATGCTTCGAGTCAGTGCTGCTATCCTCCCAGACAAGTCTGGTACCAATGTGCCGACCTTGGAGGGATGGAAGGCTTGATGGGCCATCGGCTCATTTCACGTGCGCGCTGCAGTGGCGCCTCCAACCACTGCGCCACACTCGCCCTTTCGCACTAATTACCATATGAAAACGAAACTGCGTGCTTTTCTATAGGTAGTAGCTACTTCGAGAGTCTCGACAGCTGTCTCATTGATTTTTATCAGTTTTCGAATTCCTCTTTCAATTATGTGTTCACTGATCATTTAGAAGCAGAGATAATAGTATCGTGCATTGAGATAGGAGAACCACTCATCCGGATTCTTTTTCCGTCATTCGAAGAATTTATCGATATTTTATGAATTCGTCGTTTTCTCTCTTAGCAATCGCGAGGTTGTTAAACAGCATACGTTTACTTCCATACAATAACACACATACAACACAATCGTAGCTGACGTTTCGGCAGAATCGCCTTCTTCAGAGCCGCTTTTTTCACCTGTCTTCCACCGAGGAAGAACAGCCGCTCAGAGTCGCATATGGCTGACGAGTCATTGTATGCTGTTTAACAACCTTGTGATTGCTGAGAGAGAAAACGACTAATTCATAATTTAATGCCGAGGTTAATAGAAAGTCGATCCTGGGTATCGATATTTTATTGACTTTCTCTTAATCATACTTTCCTTTGCGACAGTCCCACAAACCGTGTTGGTTGGGTGTTCTTCACTACATCCGTAATCCTAAAAAAGAATTTCTTCCTACAACGTGCTTTCAATGAACCTTTGCGTTTCCTTCTCAAAGGTAGCAGTTATATTAATGATCGAAATGTTTTTAGTCGTTTTATCGATTTTTCATTCGGAGCTTCCCGATGGTGTATCTTCTCTTCGTGGCCTACCCGCATTGAAGATCCGACCTCGCTAACCAGTCTCTTCAACTGTTCATAAATGTGGCATATTCGAACTACAGATGTCAGTTAGAAATGTTGGTGGATAGAACACTCTGCTGGTGATCTTCTCAGAAGAAGTTGTGGGCGGTAGATGAGCATAGGGGGAGACCCGGTCGTCTATATGTCGACGCGTTGCACTACGGAAGCCCGCATGGCTAGGTGACGCCGTTCACATTTCATCACTAGACCTTCAGGGATCGATTACATGTGTGTGTTGCAGTAGCTCCTCGAACCATGTAGAAGCTTCGATGCCAGGATTTCTTGCTAAAGGTTTAGATTTTTGTCATAGCTTTATCTAATTTCAGTCCCGTGTTACACGAAATGTAGCAATATCTCAGTATTCCTTTTATACTCTTCTTTCCCGGATACGGTCTCTTCGGAATTGAAGAACTGAAATCCTCTCGTTCAATTGTTTTGGCTAGGTTTTCACGAGAAATCGCCTACAAGTAATATATGAGGCTTATTTTGCGTGCTAAAATGGCGTAGATATGGGATTTCTTTGTTAAGGTGGTTCACATTGTGCTGAAGTTCTGGTTGAATTTTTGGCACAGCCAGAGTTTTATTTTTCCGGGGCGAACTTTTGAGTAAATACTTCTGGACTTCTTTACTGTTTAACGAAGTCGAGTGGATGGCATATCCCTCAGGATTCTATCTGAGCTGCGCTAAGCCCTGAATATTGTTAATTTGGTCGATAGTTATGAAATATGAATCAAATTCTGAGAAACTCTTGGGCGACACTTTAGATCATTGTTGTGTCTTTCAGGAAGAGGATTTCGCAGACCACACTGCATCATGTCGCGTTCACAGTAATGCTCCGACTGCGCGTTCATATTCGTGTGGTATGAACCATAACCATTCTCACAATTTCCTGGATTTTGAAGGAACTATGGATCATTGCATGGAGATGGAATGCGACCACAATCCGTGTGCCGTGTGTTTTACGAAAACTGGACTTGATCATTGCAGTGAAAGTTATGATACAGAATTTTACGAGACATTCCACCATCAAAACAACAAGGTTTGTTTGTAAATATCTTTATTTTAATCTTGTCGTTCGTTTTTAGTAACTTGAGAAAATGTTTTTTGGGTTTTTATTTGACCCGTCCTCACGTCTACTGTGTCGATCCCAGCACGTTTCACATTCAGTTCGTTTCCTCGCATCCATTGTCCACGAAGATCTTCAAACTTAACGTGTGGCTTCGGTTGCTGCTTGAGTATTTTCATTTCATCTCGATTGTCGCGGAATGCTGGTCGAGCAGTTCTTTCTAGAGTCCTGAGATAGCCGGACTGGAGTGTTCCCTCTTGGATTACAGAGAGTGGTTTTTTTCCAGACAAGTCGGGTACCAATTTTCCGACCCCGGAGGGATGAGAGGATTGGTTGGTCCGGAGCGGGATTCGAGAGTATTAAGAAGGATGAAGTCAAACAGCAGAGGATGGAAATGTTTGACCTTTACAGCGATAGCGGAGATTACTTCATGTTGGTTGAAGCAGTATCCATGAACCTGTAGGTCTATTGGTTTCTGATAGAAGTTATTCACAAACCACCCTTGAAATGCCATTGAATTGTTAAAAAAAAAGCAAGCTGAACATATTGAGAGCCTGTTAAAATGTGGCGAGAAAACGTGGTCACTAGTACCTCAGCGATTTTTCGCCACACGTCTCTCTCATTTTATGAAGTAGAGGGATATGGCTGATTACTCCCTTAGTTTCATCATTCGTAAAAACGCGGCTGAATCAACAAAAACTGACATAAATTCTTTCTGAAGATAGAATTACCGCTGTTTACTATAAGCTTAGTTCACATATTGGGTTGTCCAAACATCTTCATTGCAGCTGCTCTCGCTGATTAGCAAGGGGAATCATAACGTTTCCGTATGTTTCACGTGCTCATTAATGAAATATTCGGAGTATACCACGTACCGAAATGCTCAGAGAATGCTGTACGATGCACTCCGATTGATTTCTTAGTAAGATGACAGGGTACACCTTCCATGATTAGGGGTAATCGATCCTGTCAAACGAACAGTTTCGAAACGTGCTAGGCGAAGAAATCAACATGTAGGATATGATGCATTTTTCATGTGCTTATGTGAGTAAGCTAAGCTTTACACTTCTGTACATTTGACCCGTTTCCTTTCTTCGTCGATCACAACCTTTGTTTGGAGGGAACACGATTAGTCCGATTTCAACTTTTTGAATAATTCAAAAAACCGACTTTCTATCAACCTCGACATAAATAAGGTCAATCGCACTCCTAACGGCATGGCTATGAGGAAGGTGAAATCGCCGAAAAGTCAGCCATCGTCCAACGATACCAACAACAGCGACAACAACAACGACAACGAAAACCATACCAACCTCGCATCAGCTCGAAGAGATCAGTTTATATGGTTGCGACTCTATCAACTGGATATCGTTCATAGTGTGTAGGAAGCGTCTATCATGTGAAACTCAACGTTTCAGTAGAAGAAGAATTGTATCAAGTGGGCGAACCTGACTTAACTTAGAACTTCATTTCTTGTAATCTGGGAAGATTTTATCGTTATTAGTAGAGTTTCTAAGATTGCGAAGTAATTCACCCCACTTAAACAGATTCGCATAAAAAAGGCGGATTTTATGTTTGCGGTAGCTGGGGAGAGTGGTAGATAACAGAACACTTGTGACAGCCAATGTTTTCCCACCACATTTCCGTGGAAATTTGAAGAAATTCTGTTTCTGTTAATAGCAACTGAAAGAAGTCAATATTAACGGTCAGGTTGCCTCCAACCCCAGTGAACTCCGTTAATGAAGGATAAAGCTCTTGGTGTTGATCAGTCTCTGAAGGATGCATCATGCATTCGACTTCACTAAACACCGTTCGGAGGCGACTCAATGCATATCTGGCCATACAAATACTCAGGGTGGCTACCGATGTATCGAGCCAGTAATGCTGTTTTCCCAAACAAGTCTGGTACCAATTTGCCGACCCCGGAGGGATGGAAGGCTTGATGGGTCTTGGGCGTGGGAATCGATCCCATGTGTATTGCAGGACGCATTTGATCACTGTGCTACAATCGCCCTTTAATCCGTTAAGTCAATTCCGTTATTGTTCTAAATTTTTAGAGAAAACAAGATTTCCTCTGGGGAATGCCACACAGAGTCCATTCCCGAGGTTTCCATGCTCATCGAATGTGATGCGCTGCTCCTGAGGAAAGGGGAAAACACCCTTTTCGCCTCCGAATGGGTCATTGTAGCTTGCTGGTTAGATGCCGTCTCTAGTCTATTTAGTTCTTTCATGAGTTGTCTTTTATCTACTAGATTGCACATGAACTGCTATGCACTCTTCGGCACTTCATCATTAACAGCTTATGTTTGTATCTGTTTTCATATTCAACATTAATTAACATTAACATTAACACCTCTAAATTGATATTGACCACAGAGTCAACACGACGTAGTTTCCATATTCATCGACGGTTTTACTTTTCCATATGTCTGATTCACTGGAGAACACATATCCTTTTATATCCTTAATTGTATCTCCGATCTGTGTTCACTTAATGGATTTTCTCATCTGTCTTTCCTACCTACGCCGTCTATGACACTGGAGAAGAACTGTTTCTCAACATGCGACAGTAGAGGAGTAGGCTGTATCGGCGTTCTCGTCAGCACGAGTCTTCTCATGAACATCAATTCATTCGAACAACTAACAACCCGAATCGGATGTTTACGACTAAAGAGATGTGGATCAATACCGGCGCTAACAATCTTCCTCGTTCACGCGCCAACATCAAACTATGACGAAGAAGAAGTCGAAGCGTTCTACATGGACTTGGAGAAGTTCTACAGAGAAGACCATATATTCTTCAAGGTCATCATTGGAAATTTCAATGCCAAGATTGGACCAAGAAGAAGGTCTAAGGCACGTCACATTGGGACCTATGGATTAGAATGGAACGAACAGGGTAAGCGGCTCTCTGAGTTTATCATGGCGACCAAG
This sequence comes from Angiostrongylus cantonensis, assembly GCA_009735665.1. NCBI lineage: Eukaryota > Metazoa > Nematoda > Chromadorea > Rhabditida > Metastrongylidae > Angiostrongylus > Angiostrongylus cantonensis. The sequence goes on along the minus strand of MQTX01000065.1, from coordinate 1,066,737 downwards.
ACCATCCATGGTAATACGCAAATCCAAAAGCTCCACCCTCAATGCTGGACGGGAGAGTCTCCAAATGGAGAGTACCATAACGAAATAGACCACATCATAGTTAATAGAAGGTTTTGCCTAACCGATGTCGCTGATGTCCCAAAATTTTACACGAGATCAGACCACCGTCTCCTTCGTGATAGATTCTATTTCTCGCGGAAAGGAGAAAAAGTAGCTAAATTCAAAAACCGAAGTCCCAGAACCACCACAAACTGGGACTTATTCAACTCATTAGCCGTCTGTTGGAAAGATGCCGTTGTCGATAACATTAATGAGGAATAGGATCGGCTCATTCAACATCTTCACGTTAGCGCTATGAAAGCTGAGAGTTCGAAAGTTACCAAGAGACGTCTGCCTCCAGAAACTCGAGCTAGTGCGCCACCGTGGACTCGCACGACCTTCAGGCAACCGCGCACTAACGTCCGAACTTGCGAAACAACGCAGACAAGCGATAAAAGAAGATCTTAAAGAGAAAAGAGCAGAAGTAATGGTCGAAGCTGCACAGGCTGCGAAAAGCATTCGCAAAGCCCACCGAAGCTTTGCCAATTGCAAGACCAAGATGATTGCACTCCGACGCGAAGACGGAACGGCTACAACGTCCAGAAAGGCCGTGGAGAAAATCATTCACGAGTACTACTCAGATCTCATCGATAGCCACTTCCACTTCTTGTCATATGAAATAAAAAAAGATGGTTGTATTGTGCCACCGGTTATCCCTTCCGAAATCCGACAAGTCATTTCGTCGGTGAAAAATAGAACAGCACCAGGTCTGGACAGAATAAGATCGGGACATGTGAAGAACCTTCCGGCAGTCCTCGTAAACACACTGGCTCGGCTCTTCACACGTTACCTGTCTGAATACAAGGTCCCTACTCAGTAGAAGACCAGCAAGACCGTATAATTGTTCAAAAAGGGTGACCTACACGATATCGACAAGTATCGCCCAATCTGCTTGCTGTCTGTCGTCTACAAAACTTCCACTCGAATCATCCTAAACAGGATTGACAGAACACTGGACGAAGGACAGCCATGCGAGCAAGCAGGGTTTCGAAAAGGATTTAGTACGATGGACCACATTCACGCGATAACAAGGCTCATTGAAGTATCGTGAGAGTACAAAGACCTCTCTGTCCCACTTTCATCGATTTACAGAAGGCCTTTGATTTAATTGAGATAGAAGCAGTCACGAAAGCCCTTGGTAGTCAAGGAATCCCTACTCAGTACATATAGATTCTTCGTCGGCTGCACAAAAATTTCACAACTAAGATATCACCATTCTACAACAATATTAACATCGAGGTCAGAAGAGGAGTTAGGCAAGACGATACCATCTCGCCAAAGTTATTTACCGTCACCCTTCGGAACGACATGAGAACATTTGAATGGGATAATCTGGGAGTGAAAATCGATAATCGGCAGTTACATCATCTTCGCTTTGCTGATGACATCGTCTTTATAACACCAAACATTAGCCAACGTGTGCTTGGTGACTTTGATAAAGCCTGTGGAAAGATTGGTCTTCAACTAAATCTCACAAAATTGATGTTCATGAGAAACGGATTGGTTTCGTATGCCCCATTTACGCTCAACCGAACGAATATGTCCGAGTGCTCCAGTTATGTCTATCTAGGTTGGGAAATCAATACGATGAACGACGATTCAGTATGAGGAAATACGATTAGCTCCAGAGCTGAGCAGAAGGAAAGGAGCGGCTTGGGGAGCTTTCAAGAGCATCGATGATGTAGTGGAGAGAACAAAGAACACCCGACTCCGTGCCCATCTTTTCGACTCAATGGTGCTTCCTGCCTTAACGTATGCGTTAGAAAGCTGGTCGCTACGCAAGCAGGGTGAAAGATCACTCAGCTTTACCGAACGCGTAGTCGAAAGGACGATGCTAAGAGTATCCCGTTTCACACAAGTAAGGAATATGATCCGAGGCTTCAACCTGCGCCAACGATCAAAAATCAAAGATGCCGTTCTATACGCCAAACAGTCAAAGATAAGAGGGGCCGGACACATAATGCGTATGAATGATAACCGATGGACAAGTGCCGTTAGTGACTGGATTCCTCAGGATGTCAAACGTACTGCAGGAAGACCACCGATCCAGTGATCAGAATTTATCACGAAGAGCCTAGAAGAAAGATATGATGCTCGACGAGTCCCTAAAACGAATAGGACCCACTGGGCTACTCTTGCACGCGACAAGGAAAAATGGAGAATTTACTTGCGCCCGCTCGAGTTACTCGACGATCAACAGGACTACAGGTGATACAGGTTTTTCCAATCTTCGCTTCTAAGATTCTTCTTGAAATTCAGGCTTTCCTTATAATTTGTAGGATGTGAAAGACAAAATCATACCCATTCATATTTGGATGTTCTCTAGTTCCAATTGTTTTTTCAAGTGTAAAGCTTCCGGATGATCCTTAAACATAAAAAAGCAATACTTAATCGCTTTTCGTCTGTTTTTCCATCAGTTAACTTCACAGACGTCTATGACTGGTGTAAAACAATCAAGCTGAATCTCACTTGGTTTGATTCCACGGAACACCTAAGGCAGTCGTAACCACCTCGAAATCATAGCCGTGTTTGGTGGATAAACTTTCTATATGGGAAAAAGCTGCACTCTACTTTACAGTACTACACTTTATCACAGGATTTCTGTCGAAGAGTGTTCAAATACTGGCAGACTTTTCTAAAAAATGAAACTCATTTGAAGTTCCAATATATTTGATAAGAATTTGTAGCGGCGCAACGCAGCGGTTAGTGATGGAGTCCATTAGGAAGCAAGGTAATGGTTCGACCCTCCCAACGTTCTCCTTCAATCCACATAGGAATTCCTTAGCTCGGTTATCTTCAAGATTGCCAACGGAATCGAGTTAAGTTTCATTTTGCCAAATTCGTAAAAAAAAGAGACGAAATCCTCAAGCGCCAATTGAAACAACTCACGGATTGCTCGAAGACCTCAGTCGACGATGAGTGCGAGGAAAACGAATTGGTGTACGAAGTTCTGGGGTCCCCACAGTACATATGATTACTATTTAGGTGAAAAAAGATTTTATGGTACCGTACAGTCACAAAATCGGACCTATCAAGTGGATGTGAGCAAAAGCATAAGCGGAATGATTAGCTCCGTGCCTTCAAATGAAGGTTACACTAGTAATACTCAAACAATGATTCGTTTTCAAATGGGGCAGTTCCCCTGGATCTTGCTCCTAGGCACTGGCTGCTGTATCGGCTGGAGGAGTATCTCGCGATTTTTCAACCAAGAGCTACCAGATAGTTGACATCAAGTCCTGCAATGATGGTTTACGCTGAATAAGGATGAAAGAATAAAGCTCTCAGCTTTTATTAATCCCTGAGGGATGCGCCATGCATTCGAGTTCATTAAGTATCGTTGGAGGTGATTGAATGCATATCTGGCCTTTTACAATGACTCGCGGTGGCCGGCCGATGTATCGAGCCAGTGCTGCTATCCTCCCAGACAAGTCTGGCACCAGTTTGCCGACTCCGAAGGGATGTAAGGCTTGGTGGTCCATGGGCACATTTTACGCGCATTTTACGCTGAATAGAATAGAGATTTCATCAACTATCTGAATAACTCGAATCCCTTCTCAACTCGGATAACCGTTTTGGGTAACCGACTCCACTGTGGATTTACAGCCTTGTGGTCGGAATCACCGCTTGCGAACATGGTGCGGTAAACCCAGGTAGGAAGAGAGTAGCAGCATTGTTAACAAGAAGTACCACATCGTAGTTCAAGATAGATAATGATTATATTTTACTGGTTAAAATTTTACTTCCCTCCAGGATGATGTCATTTCTTCGTCACCATTCCACCTCGACCCTCTCGATGACAGCATCCTGGAACTCCCAAGTGAAGGTAGGTACACTTCTCTAAAAATGAGAAATACTTTTAAATATGAATTAATGCGAATATGAGAAAACGATAAAATTTTCTTGAAACAAAAAAAATGTTATTCAGATACTCCAATAATGCCTTGCTACGACGCAACAGTTGAAGGGTAAGTTATGGTATCATTTTTTCTTTCCAATCTAAGAAAACGCTCAGTGTCATCTACGGTACTGAAACACAAGCACATTCAATAAACATTCAGTAAAACACTGTGTCTTAAAAAAATTTAGATCCATTGAATTTTCAATAAAATTTTGGCATATTTTTAATTTAATGGTTTTATGATACTGGGCGCCTTCCAGCGGTTTACCACCTAATCATTCCTGGGAAGTGTTCCTGGGTGTAGGGCTGCGATGTAGAGCAAGGCGATTTATCCCCCATCAGGTTCTCTCAAGCTGAGGAGGAATTCGCCGTTTCCATGTGAAATCCCAGCTAAGAGTGAACACTAGGATCTATCACCATCCTGTAATCAAATTATCATTGTGGCAAATCTCGCTCTGTTCCATATGGTCGGGCTATGGTAGTGACAACCTGGAAAAGACCTTTTCCAAGGTGTCTTCGGAGCTACAAGGAGCTACAATAGCTAAAGCAATAAATCTCCGGAGAGTGGAAACTGTGCTGCGGCCCATACAAGTAGTGAAGAAGAACCATCCAAGTATCCAAGCAAGTACAATATTGAACGGTAACACCGATCTAACGTTTACACTACCTCCATTTGCTGATTTCATTAATATTGCTATATCGCCCAAATTAGAAATCTGTAAAATCTACTTGTGTAGAAAGTAGGACTTTCTTGCAGACAATCTTCTTTACTGGTGATGACGTTCAGGTATGAAAATGGAGCCGTCGTGGCCGCAGTTCTCGGCCTTGGTGTCGGATGTGTTGCGGTTTGTTGCATATGGCATCTGATTCATGTGTTACCCCTCGTCATTATTCCGGCTATCTATTTCTACCGAAACAAGTTACGGTCTCTCGATTTCATGTAAGCTCCGATTTATCGGCGAAGTTGACGTGAAGCATTTTTCACTCTTTCAGATTCGCATTTTTCCCTACCTTGAGAAGGGAGAACGGGAGGAGGAAGATGAATCTTGAAGGAAACCGTAATCTGTTATTTAGCAGTTGTTAGTTCTTAGCACAAAACGTGACTAGGTGCTGTTATCTCAACAGATATGAACGTAGCAGCAATGGCTGGCGGCGATCAAACGTTGTGGGAGAGCATGAAGGAGCTGAAAAAGCAGAACGAGCGGCTGACGCGTGAGCTCAACAGGCAGTCACGGGTTACACAGTTCCTACTCAAACAGGTAAGTGCGACGGTGCATTGCTCATTGATACCTTGTCGCAGACTAATAACGGGCAGAGCAGTGTGTTTAATGCTCTAGTTCAAAATACTGGCTCTGTTCCATTCGTAATTGACGAGGAGAAGAGATTCCATCATGTTCAAGTAAGCCGTCATTGCAAACGAGGCCTCTAGTCTCGTTTCCCTTCAAAATCTATCATCAACTATTTTGCTAAAAGCAGCTCGGATTAAAGAACGTGTCTATATTCCAATGCCGAGGTTAATAGAAAGTCGAACCTGGGAACGTGTCTTAATCACATTATGTGGACTGTGGATATAGCACTAAAAAAAGGGATAACGCTTCCTGCGTTGATCAATCCTTGAATCACATTATGTGGACTGTGGATATAGCACTAAAAAAAGGGATAACGCTTCCTGCGTTGATCAATCCTTGGGTGATGCACCATGCATTTGACTTCATTAAGTATCGTTGTAGATGATTGAATGCATATCAGGGCTTTACAGTGACCTGCAGTAGCCTACCGATATACCGAGCCAGTGCCGCTATCTTCCAAGACAAGTCTGGTATCAATTTTCCGGCCCTTTAGGTATGGAAGGCTTGGAGAGCCATGGGGTGGGGATCGCTTCAACGTGTGTGTTGCAGTGGCGCCTCCAACCACTGTGCCACACGTGCCCCGATATGGCTTTAAAGAATTGTGCATACATAACACATTTGGATTCGGTTCGAAATCGACATTCTTTTAATGAACACAGTGTTTTAGGCCAGTGCACTGGTAAGATAGAGTTTGGGTATATTTCAGTTGTTTATTGAGAGTTATTGTAAGGATGTCAAATACTCTACGCTCGCCTCTCCTCACTAAGTCCGTCATAAAGCTTACAGAATAAATACTGCTTGTACACCGTACGTAAGCCAACGTTCGACTCTGTAGTGATCAATTCCACACCATAGCAAGATAACGCACCTTTGTTTTGTAAGCGCAAGATGACGTTCCATTTGCAAATTCTCCATGTCGGTCTGCTTTGTGGTTTCCTCAATCTGCACTCAATGTTGTCTCTACAAGCGTAGTAATAATCAAATTACAGTTAGAAGACATGACGTCGATGAGCAATACTGAAGAGTCGAATGAGGAACAGGTTGCTGCTCACGATGACATTTTCGAGGAAGAAGACCAGATTTCAGGCCGATAATATTTTTGATTTCATAAATGTTTGTTCCATATTGTATTGGTTTCACAAATTTTAACATTAAAAACTAGTAGCTTACGCTAGAGTTGCGGAAAGCAGTAAAACATAACTGCGATATGCATTGTGCGCAATGAAGGATGGGAAGTGAGAGGGGACGAAGTGCACCCATTGAATTTCACCGTATTTTTTACATTATAGCTTGTCTACTCAGCTATTATGTCTAGCGTAAGCCTTGAAGAGCTGTTTCCTTCTCTTAGTCATTCAAAGAAAACCTTTGGTTTCGTGATGGGAGACTATTGCTTCCTGTTAATGAGAGTATAGTTCACGAAGATTGTTGCCAGTGAAGGGGGCGCGGAAGTGTCTCCACTAGAACACTAAGGTTTCTCACAAAGGGACAGCTTTCATGATAAGATGCCACTTTGCCACTTTCATGATAAGCCACTGAGAAGTGTATTTTAAAACGATTCAGTTTCTATACAGATTGATGAATTGATCAGTGTGTTCGGCTCGAGGAACAGTTATGAAGTCTTATTATCGCTACCTTTCACTAGTGCTTCAGACGTTATGCTGAAAAACATTTATCACCTATAGTGGACAATGTTTGCGTAGCCTTTGCTTATAAAAAAGGATAAAGCTCTCGGCGTTGATCGAACCTTGAGGGATGCTCCATGCATTCGACTTCATTAAGTATCGCTGGAGGTGACTGAATGCGTAATCTGGCCTTTACAATGACTCGCGGTGGCCTGCCGATGTATCGAGCCAGCGCTGCTATCCTCCCAGACAAGTCTGGTACCAATTTGCCGACTCCGGAGGGATGGAAGGCTTGGCGGGCCATGGGCACAGTGATCGATTCCACGTGCGGGTCGCAGTGGCGCCTCCAACCACTGCGCTACACGCGCCTTTGCTAAAAACTCGTAATTCAGACTGAAGGTGTGCTCTTTATATGACCACTATTGAAATACTGTAAGGAAGAATGATTACTACAACTGCTTCATTTAATGCTAACCCTGACGTATGTTTTGCAGAGTATCCGCGAATGCAATACCATGATATCACCTTATAACATCCATCATTTCATCACCGTGTTCTTGAACCACTACTATGGCTTTCTTCAACGAAATCAAAAACTCAGTGGCTTGTAAACGCAACGTAACACAAGTGTACGTGCACCACGAAGTTCTTCAGAGAAGCTTTCCGAACCGGATCAGTAAAGGTCTTCATGTATTCATTAAACATGTTTGAGTGACAAAATAGAAGTAGAGCTGTGCGCTGTATTGTGATCTTGTGTTCACGGACAGCTTTTCCTGCTTGTAGCTCTCAATTGCCTGCAGTTTCGTTGAGCTGGGAGAAGAGTCGCACCACGCATCGCGGGAATTTCTACACTTAAATCACTCCAATTCTGCGCTATTTTCCGTTGTCTTCTCTTCAGGCTCAGATACATGACGAATTTTTAGAATCCTTTCGTGTTCTTCCTACAAGCGCTAATAAGATGGGTCCTTCTTTGCATTAATTTGTTTGCTAAGGAATGACTTGTACACCTATTTTTGCTATAGAAATGTTTCCTTTAATCCGAAGAGCTTTGCATGAGCGCAGTGTCCCTCATTAATAATTTGTAAGCTTATCGGTTTTCTGCAGCGAAGCAAAAATATCTATCTACAGCAAGTTAGTTTTCGTCGAAGGTCTAATACTTCTCGAGCAGTGAAACCTAGAATTATGAACAGTTAGCTCCGTATCTTCACCTGTCTACAATTTACTTTTTGCAGACTCTTCGACAGTTGTCTATTGTCCTCCTAGCTTAGAACTTTCACTTTCAGTTCGTCGATCTCCTGTCCAATGTTCTAGCGTAGACAGTTTTAGAGCGATAGAACAAAGCATGTTCTACAAAAAAAAAAGATAAGTTATGAGTTTCGAAGTCCCTTGTTTGTAACGAAAGCTGTCGGTATTATCGGGAAAAGACATAGTCCACTACGTATAGCATACAAAGTTCTTTTTTGCAAGTAATTCACTCGTTATTCGTTTCTAAATCTTATGGTCATGCTTATCCTTTGGGTTGAGTGAATATAAAAAATCTCGAAGTAGAAAACACGAGTTCTATTGTAAAACATTCCCAATTGCTAACAGCGATATGAGTTCATGGTGGACTATCGTGAATTATAATAAGCTGTAACATTAACACCTCTAAATTGATGAAGCCAACCCTTCAATAACTCCTTGATGCCTCAACCCTTCAGATCCTCTAGCTACTCTTCGCCTCTTGTCTACGAGCTATAAAGTCCGTAGCCAACATGAAATTAGATGTCGTGCCACAAACCAGAAACGCAAATTTGACCATCAGACGTTGAAGACGTCACCTAGTGATAAGCTTCTGTGAAGACCCTTGTTGCAGTTAGTGTATGTGATCATTTCTTAGTGTTTGCATAATCCACTAGGTTCTTCCACGTTTAATTTAGCTCTTCACATAATTCATGTTACAACTTTACACTTAAGAAGCACATAAACATATGGTTGGTGTTGTAAATGGTCTTGGAGTTTAAATCAAAGCTTGATCAGTTAGAAACGGCTGAGAAAAGCGTGACAGCAACTCAAAGATTCAACAGCATTGGGCCGACGTGAAGAATCTACTTTGCATAAAACTTCGCCCATGCAAAACGAGGTACTTTTCGCAGACACTCGGCTGTTTTGAGCAAACGCATCGACCATGAACCAACGTCAAGCTGAAACAGAAGTGAAGTGAGGTGAAGAGTGCAGATGTGCTGAACTAGCACTGGTCTATGCTAAATCATTGCTTGGAAGGCAGTATGATATTTAGAGCTCGAATGATATTTGCAGTTAATATGATGCTGATGTTTCCTTCTGATCTTACGGTGTTTATTCAAAACTCCAAAGTGTTCCAGGGACTTGCAGTCGCTATTTCCATTCTAAGCTTCTTGGTCAATGCGGTAAAAAATGCTCTGCACGCGGTCTTGCACTACACATCAAATAGGCCATAGTAGAGACCCGATGATCGAAATTTGTGGCAAACCTCTACGTATCTTTTGACTCGCAGCACCACTCCGTTATCCTTGTCCTCTTCGATTGATTCATTATACAACAACGTACAGTACTGTTGAGGCCACTCTAAAGCTGTACAGAAATTTTTAAAAAATAAAGGGATCATGCGAACCTCTTGAGACAAATTTCTGTTTCGTAATGGTAGTTCTATCCTGAGTGGTGGCCACCCTATGGAAGCAAAAAGGTGTCCGTGATGTGGAACTGAGATGCACGAAAAAACTTGAGACATTCTTGAAAGATTCATCCAAGCAGAAAGGAGTAGTTATACACCTCTGTTTCCATAATCGGCTGGGAGAAGAAAAAACGTTACGAGTTTCAAGGAGTTCACATTGTCCGCGACCAAAAAGGGACGGTAACTAACTACCTGGGGTTCACGTCTGGGAATACCATCGCACAGCCATCATTGGGTGCAACTTGGAGAAACAACCTGCTGAGCCAGGGAAATAGTAATTTGTTCTATTAGGATCTCATAAAAATGGTAATTCGACGAAAATTGTGAACGGACCACATGAGTATGCAATGGTAAAAGGTTCTATTTGTTACAGTTCTCACTATTTGCAGTAAGAACTAGGACAACCATATTTAGGCCCCAAGTGATAAACCTAGTGCTGGAACAATGGTCTTTGTTTACCATAACTCAAAAGTGTATTATAGCCTGTCAATGTTAAATTTTAGAAACAGAACTTCTCACTAAGCTTTCTATGGATGAAGTGCCAGACGATTTCCCGTTCTTTGAGGCTGAGTCGTGAGTTGGCGTAGAAGTAGCTGAGCATGGCAACCAATCGTTCGTCATCGTTGATCATCTGTATGCCAAGTACGGAGATTGTTGTAGCCAATTACCCTTTGCGTAGAGCACAATAAAGATCAGAAATGTTTATTAAAAAAGTGAGGTAAGAAGGAATTGGAACAGAGACACGTTCAATTCCAGTACTTCATTTTGTAGTATGAAGGATAAAGCTCTCGGCGTTGACCAATCTCTGAAGGATGCGTCATGCATTCGACTTCATTCAGTATCGTTGGAGGTGATTGAGAGATTATTGGGGTTTTACAGTGACTCAATGTGGCCTATCGGTGCATCGAACCAGCGCTGCTATCCTCCCAGACAAGTCTGGTACCAATTTGCCGGTCGCAGACAGATGGAAGGCTTGGTGGGCCACGGACGCGGAGATCGATCCTACGTGCGTGTCGCAGTGGCGCTTTCCAACCACTGCGCCACACGCGCACCTGTGCGACGGAAAAACAAAATTTACTGGTACTCGCTAGAAGATGCTGAGATAACAACAAAACTCGGAACCTCAGTTTTGCTTCGAACCCGCGTCTACCCTCACCGATGGATCAGATGCTTTCCAACGCATCAAGCGCCGCCCTTGCTCTGCTTTTCTCTTAGCTACGTTTTCACTCTGTTGATGCTGTCGGCAATCACCTCTCAATTAGAATAGTCTGAGAAACACAAATACTGCAGCTGAAACCACTATGTCTTAACTTTTTGCTTCCTATTCTTCTTCAAAGAGTCTTGGTTGGGGCAGTGGATAGCATACAAGCTCACGATAAGGATAATTGCGGGTTCGAAGCCGAGCTTAGGTTCTGAGTTCTACTTATATCTCTGCATTCTTATGGTTTTATGCCACATAGTAGCTCACCATGAAAAAATAGGCAGTAAGCGCGCCCCCGACCATTGCGCCACTCGCGCCACGCGAACATTCTAGTTTTTTTTTTATTTCCTGGTTCGCAAACGGAGAATATTTGGAGCTTTTGTATTAATAGAGAAGTCAATAAGCAAAATAGTGTAATACTTTGTGCTTAGAAAACTAGCAACGATTCACCAAATTCATTACGCACACGATACATTTTGACTATAAGTTTGCCGAAGTCATAAATAGAAAGTATTTTTCTATGTTAACATGATTTTCACCTTTAATTTTTCCATCTCATGAAGGGTGATTTCCTCTTCGAAATAACACGGAATGGTCTCCGTCGAATCAGCCTTTTGAAGGCCGTATTGCTCCTAAAATAACAATTCTAGTTGGCTTAATTAAGGCTTCTAGGTAACAGGTGTTTAGTAGAGGAACGAAAAAGTGTTCAGTTCTCGCGCTTCACCAATACAAACGAAAAAATCGATTAGAACTAATAGAAATAAGTTAATCTTTTCCTCATTAGCAGACACGAGGTTATTAGTAAAAGTTTGATTCAACACTGGCTGACGTTTGCATTACTTCAAAGCCTGAAAGGATGAAATTGACAGGCGTGCTACTCAACCATGCACTTTCGCAGCGTCAGTAGATAGAACTTATTACGTAAATTTCAACCACATAGAGAACAACTTCTTTTAAACACTGCTGTTAACGAATGCTCAAAAAGAAATCATTAACTTTATTGAACAATGCCGAGGTCAGTGAAAAGTTGGTCTGGGAATTCGCCTATATCACCCGTCTTTCCGATGCCGAGGTCAGTAAAAAGTTGGTCCGGGAATTCGCCTATATCACCCGTCTTTCCGTTGATCGTCGACTAACCCGAGCGGACGCCAGTAAATCTTCCATTTTTCGCTGTCGCGTGCAAAAGCAGCTCCTCGCCCTAGAGACCCGTTGAGCGTCATTTCTTTTTTTTTCTAGAGCTTTTGTGAAGAACTATGACCATCCGTTCTGCGGCCTTCATCCAGAACCTTAAAAACCCCGAGGAAACCAGCCCTTAATACGCGTTGTGTGCGGTCCACCTTACCTTCAACTTGTGAGCTGATCTTTTTGAGTTGATGGGAGGTTCACGTAGCTGTCGAGTGAGACTCGTAACAGCACGGCTCTGAGGTAGGCGAAATCGCCGAAACGTCAACCATCAACCGACAACAACAACAACAACAACAACAACGAATATGTCAACCTCGCATCGACTCAAAACGATCGGTTTATAAAAAGATCTAAATAAATATATCGATCATTTATGCTGAAGTTTATAGAAAGCCGGTGTTTTGATTTATCTTCAACTGTCTGGAAAATAGAACGGCGCCTTTGATTTTTGACCGTTGACATTCGCACCATTTCCTCCTTTGTGTGAGGCGAGATAGTTCTAATATCGGCATTTCGGTTGCGCGTTCTATAAACCTTATGTGATCTTTTACCCCGCGTCGGCAGCCACCAAGTTTCTGGTGCATATGTTTAGCCAGGAAGAATGGTGGAGTCGAAAAGGTAGGCACGGAATCTGTTGTTCTTTGTTCTCTCCAATACATCCTCTAGGCTCTTGAAGGCTCACGAAGCCGCTGTCTTCCTCGTGCTCAGCTCCGGTGTTAAGTCGTTCTTCATATTGATTTCCCGACCCAGGTAGACATGACCGCAGCATTCAGAGATATTCATTTTGTTGAGCGTGAATGAGGTATACGTAACCAATCCATTCCTCATGAACATCGTTTTTGTGAGATTTAGTCAAAGAAAATCTATCCACAAGCAATATCGAAGTCGACAATCATTCGTTCAGCCTGGCTAGTGTTTGGTGTTATAAGGACGATGTCATCAGCAAAGCGAAGGTGATGTATCTGCCGACCATCGATTTTCAATCCCATGTTTTCCCATTTCGATGTCCGCATGACGTTCTCGGGGTGGCAGTAAATAATATTGGTAAGATGGTATCGCCCTACTTAGCCCCCCCTCCTCGTCGATAGCAATTTGGTTGTAGAATGGTGATATCTTCATTGGAAAATTTTTACACAGCTCACGAAGAATCCTAATATACTGAATAGGGAATTGTTGGCTGTCTAGGGCTACCATAACTGCTTCTATTTCATTTGGTTCAAAGTTTTGCTTAAATTGATGAACGTGAGATATAGCGGTCTCTTGCAACCCCGCGAATCTTCAAAGAATCTTGTTAGCGTTTGATTTGGTCCACTGTACTGAATCCTTTTCGAAATTCTGCTTGCTCGCATGGCTGTCCTTCGCCAAGTATTGCGTCAATCCTGTTTAGGATGACTCGAGTGAAGAGTTTGTAGAGAGCAAAAAACAAGCAGATTGGGCAATAGTTGCCATCGTGGAGTTCGCCTTTCTTGGACAATAACACAGTCTTTCTGATCTTTTATTGAATAGGAACCTTCCATTGTGACAGGTAGCGTGTGAAGAGCCTAGCCAGCGTGTTTATAAGGACTAGTGGAAGGTTTTTCAGATGTTGAAGTCTTACCCTTTCCGGAGAAAGTGTTGTTGGATTGTTAGCCAACGAAATAGCACTTCGGATCTCAGAAACGGCAACCGGTGAGGCGATATATTCATCATCCTTTATTTTATATGAAAGCATGAAGACGTGATTATTGAAGAGATCTGAGTAGTAATCTTAAATGGTTTTCTTCATCGCTTTCTGGGAGCTGTAACTGTTCCGTATGAGTGTCGAAGAACAATCAACTTTGTTTTGTATTTGGTAAAGCTTCGGTGGGCTTAGCGAGTACTTTTTCAAACCTCCTCAGCTTTGACCATAATTGCTGTTCTTCTGTCTTTAAGACCTTTTATCGCTTCTAAATATTGTTTTGCAAGTTCAGACGAGTTGGCAGCTGGATGTGGCTCGTGAGATTTCACGTTGTTGTATCAGCTCGAGTGTTTTTGGTAACAGACTTCTCTTGGTGACTTTCGAACTCTCAGCTTTCATAGCGCTAACGTGAAGATGTTGAATGAACCGATCGCATGCGGAGAATTATAGAAAGTCGGTCTTTTGAGTTACTATGTGACCTATTTCCATGGGATTCTCCATTGGGAGAGTCCCACGTCTAGCGTTGAAAGTGGGGCTTCTGGAATTGCAAATTAGTATTAATAGTCTTGGTCGACATGATAAGCTTAGACAGGGACTCACACTGCTCGTTCCACTTCAATCCGTGGGTCCGAATGTGACGTACTTCATGTGTTCTTCACACAGTTACTTGTAGAAATTTTGATGTTTGCTTTTGTGTAGGTGGGATAGATATCGAAGAAAATCTGTGGTAAGGATCAGATTTTCGCGCGAAGTAATGATAAGGAGAAAATCAGTAAATAAAGGATAATCGATGAGAGCGATGCTGTAGAATCTCAAGGCTTTCGATACTCGATCGACGTGTGCAAGAGTATGAGGACGTTCGCACGCGTTCAGTGCTGATTGCACGAAACAAATCGCTACTGGTGAGCAGCTCCACAGCTGCGCTTTTTCAGTAGTAGAAATCCATTGTTGAATAGTTAAAAATACATTGCTTTCACCGTTTACGATCATACGTTTCGACTTGGAAGGGACGAAAAGTGTCAATTTTACTGAAAACCTCTAGTCTGATTTAGATTTATCGTGACACCGTTGTAGCCCGACTTTTACTTAACCACGGTGTGAATGATGTGCCTTCTTTCATTGATAAAACAACAAGATATATTTATTTATATGTGTCTATGGACTGGGCGCGTGTGGTGCAATGGTTGGAGGTGCCACTGCGACACGCACGTGGAATCGATCCCTACGCCCATGACCCACCAAGCCTTCCATCTCTCCGGGGTCGGCAAATTGGTACCAGACTTGTCTGGGAGGATAGCAGCACTGGCTCGATCCATCGACAGGCCACCGCGACTCATTTTAAAGTCCATATATGCATTCAATCGCCTCCAACGATACTCAATGAAGTCGAATGCACGGCGCATCCCTCAAGGATTGATCAACGCCGAGAGCTTTTAACTTTTTATGGGCTGATATTTTTGAACTAATGCAAAGTTGGTATAAGGTACCGTTATTATTGCTGTTGTTGTTGTTGGTCGATGGCTGGCGCTTCGACGATTTCTCCTTACTCGGAGCCGTAATGTTGCGAGTGGAAAAACAACAGGAGTTTACTCACAAAGCTACATATCGTAACAACTTGGTAAGAGACTTGTGTCATGGCAACAAGTGCTTTTAGGAGCGACTTTCAATTGTCTTGTTTCAATGATAAACTCATTGTAGCACTTTTAGTTGTAATTGCACTCACCTGAATGCTGTTCATTGGACGACTCGACCGCGATAGTGCTCGACGAATGAATCCTCTCATTTATCTTATCTCCCTGCCACGACCCTCTCCGATGCTGAAGGCGATGATAATGATTGCGGTTGAGATGAGATCCAATACATGGCACGAGCTCACGTCATCTAGCAGCCCTTTAATTTGGAGCCGCCTTCGATGATTTACAACGTAGCTAACAGCGCGAACATCGCCATCGTCTTTATGACCATCAGGGTCATGGCGACGTCTGCCTAGATAACCGTTGCAGTCAAAACCCGGTAGCAGTACTTTAGTCAGCAGAAGTTAGTAGTACAATCGACAAGAGACCACCGATTGATTAAAATCTTGAAGAAATCTTGTTTTTATTTTATCAAAACAGTTAAGGTTTAAAGAATTTCATCCGTTTTGTTGCAGCGATTTTACACAAGCTTGAAAGATTGGTGGTGAATTCTAAAGCAATGCTGTTTTTCTAATGTAAACATCAATAGATCGGAGAGAAAGTTATCATAGTTTTGAAACCATGAGCTCCCTAGCCTCTAAAACTAGTGTTATAGCGATGTCGGCATAGATAAATCCCGGTCTACCAATTCCTACCCTCAGTCATCTCGGTGACTTTGCAACCTTAGTGTACTTCGACAAAGCTAAGCCTACAAATCCCTATCCTCAGTCTACAAATTCTTTATTTTGCAAATCCTATTTTCTTTCCGAACCTTTTCTAATGTCCCTGATTGCTAAGTTGACAAATCGTAGGAAAGGATGCCGTTTAGGAAGTCGCGTAGAGTCTACTCGACCGAATACTAATTTTGGTGGAGATTAGAGTGAGGGATAACAACGGTATATCGGATTCCATGAGAAGCTACGTCCAATAAAATTCAACATGTCAATGAGGAGAGAAGACAAGGAAGGTCCCAGAAAACGCGGCTGAACCCACAGATGAAGCCGATCACCTCTGTGGATGGCATTTGCAAGACAGTGAAACGAATCGACGATGTGTTGGGTTCCATGCAAAGGGGGAGGATGGATCATATATGTATTCAATATTCATTTCAAAGTAAAATAGATAAAACAAGCAATAACTTTGAAAACATACATATATTCTTTTTGCCATCTGATCTATTAGGCTTAATGTACAGGAAGATGGGAGACAATAATACTCATTTAAATGATGAAAAAACGGAATGAAAGATGAAAAATGAAAGAGCGAGTCGACAAAGAAGACCAGGGTTGCTGGTCTTATTTCAGCTTATTAAGGTGGAGCATTAGCGTTTGACCAGTGCGCAACCGGTTCGACGAAAGTTTGTGTTTTCAGCTCTTTTCGCTAAATGTTAATCACTTCATACATCTGAATTCTGTTTTACACCGGATTTCCTGGATGTCGCGGCAGTGGAGCGTTCCAGCAAGAGAGGAGCCGAAGCGAATAATTCCCATCCTTCTCGTACCTTCAACAACGATAACAGTCAGTTTAGAAGGAGAGCACGAGCAGGCGCAGCTTCTGCACTAATCTAAAAATCGTTCTTGTCGCTGTACAACTTGCTTTTTTTCTTATAAAAAGTCTATTAAGGATTTTGAATCCTACGTAGACATGTGTGGCACAGTTGTCAGAGACGCCCTGCGACACATACATAGGATCGATCCCCGTGCCCGTGTCTCACTAAGCCTTCCATTCTTCGGAGATCGGCAAATTGGCACCAGACTCGTCTGTGCGGATAGCTGCACTTGCTCGATGCATCGGTTGGCCACTGCAAGTTATTGTAAAGGCCAAACATGCACTCAATCGTCTCCAATGATGCTGAATGAAGTCGAATGCATGGCTCATTCCCCAGAAATTGGTCAACGCCAAGAGCTTTTTTTAGCTTTATGTGAAAAATATCTGATAGTCAAATTACAACATAAACATGTTTGAAAGGAAAATCATTCTGAAGTAAAAGATTTGCTTGAAGTAGACTTCTGAGTGTGGAAAAAAAAATTAAGTGTAGCGTTCGCGCTTGATCCCGGTAAATCTTTCTTAGACTGCCTTACAGAATACCAACTTCGTCACCACAGTGATGCGTTTCATTTCCTCCATTTCACCTCACCATTCAGCTCTACCCGCATAAAACTGCTCTTTTATAAAACAAAATGTCAACTCTGCATAAAAACATAAATAGCGTGGAAAAAAATTCAACTGAAAATTCCCGAGATTACTGCCCAAATAATTTCACCTGGCAACACGTCCACCTGGTCGGACCAGTTCGTTTTCATTGAAAACGGTGAACGATTCGCCATGGAGTGCCATCATGTTCGATGCGCCCGTTGGGCGACTGCAAGACGCTGAGTGCTAGTACGATCGAAGCGGTGTGGAGGAAGAAGAGAGCCCAACTAAGCGGTCGTCGAGTGGATTTGTTTAGAGAGAAATCATTTTGGTTAGAAAAACGTCGAGAATCATGATGACCTACTGGAAGAAATCGATACGGGCTCTTAAGTAAAACATGATAAACTATATGAAAAACCAAAAGCCATTTTTTTCAAATTTGAAGACAAAGAAGAACAACATTTATCGGCAACCTAATATGTTTTCACGGCAATGTGCAATGTGAAATGTAACTAAAATGATACTGAGATATTTGAAAGTCTTCGAATGGTCTGGGCACCGCAATCCGATTTTAGGGTCCAAGTTCTGTAAATATTTCAGCATCACTGTGGTGGATAAGAAATATTTGACCACGAAACCGAACTACTAAGTACCAAACAGTGGCTTCGCAAGTTATCAGTTGACTCTGTAATGTGTTACGCACAATTTTTTAGTATTATGCCACAGTATTTGCGACTATAAGATTTTGTGACCGCTACAGTCCTCTTAAAAGACAAAAAGATAAAGCTCTCGGCGTTGATCAATCTCTGAGGGATGCGTCATGCATTCGACTTCATTGAGTATCGTTGGAGGTAATTGAAGGTATTAAGGTATTGGAGGTATTGTCTTTACAATGAGTCGCAGTGGCCTGCCGATGGATCGAGCCAGTGCTGCTTCCCAGACAAGTCTGATAGCAATTTGCCCATCTCGGAGGAATGGAAGGTTGGTGGGCCACGGGCGCGGGGATCGATTCCATGTGTGTGTTGCAGGGCGCCTCCGACCACTCTTATCATTCGACTTACGGACTTTTTAGTCCACTTCAGTCCACTTTATAGCACCGCAATTTGGTGGACCCTTCAATAATTATTATTATCTAAGCTGAAATAAACTCATTGTGAAAAATTTCAGTTTGCGCAACATTTGTCTTCAATCAGCGAACTTGGCGTACAAATTGAAATCAAGTGTGTAACAAGATTTTTTGTCCATTTACTAAATTTTTAAACTTTCATATACATTTCATTTAAAAGGTGTGTATTATAACAAAACATTACACTGGGATGAGAAAATCGTCGAAAAACATCACGGAGTTGATCGCCACAAGAGCGAAAAATGACTGATAAAAAGTTGTGGGAAGCTCTGCCTCCACCAGACGAGATCGAGACGTAATATGAACATGAAAAAAAAGAAGATGAAGAAGAAGAACTCATCAAAAACACAGCCACACTAACAAAACATGGAAACGAGAAAGAAACCAGAGAGAGCTCTATTGTATAGAAACCCGTGTGCTAGAGATAAATTATACGGAACATCCCCAAGTTAAAAATTTTGATCATTGGGAACATCGACGCATATGTATGTACGTATATATGCAATCAAAATCATGTCTTCGTATAAAATTATGTTCAAAAAATGCTCTATCATTGTAGAAAAGCACGAACAGGCCCGAAGCCCGAAAAGCGAGAGCCGCTGAGGCGGACTCAGGAGTTCTGTTGGTCATCCTGGGTGGACTCGTCGCTCTCGTGCTCACCTGCGCCGTCTCCTTTGCTCTCCTTTTTATGCTTCATTCTCCTGTTTTGAAACCAGATTTTTACCTGGAAACGTATAATATCGTTGTTTTTTCGCACCACAAGAATGTCATAATCAATTTAAGCTAAATGTGAGTTTATCTCTGGACGCTTTTACATTAGTTTTGAGATCAGTATTCCGATGAACGTATGGAAATAAGTCCAACGCTTCCTGATAGACAACTTTTCTAGGTCATGGACTTGATCCTGAGCCCCCTATCATCTCATTCAAGTCTAACGCAATAAATCGATTTATATAAAGCTCTCCTGGCAATTACTGTTTTAAGTCACTGAGTTTTGTATGGCTAGTTGTCTTCCATCGATCACCCACGAAGATCTCCTGATTTATGAGTATGAATGTGAATCCATGGAACACTAGTCATGTGAATTCTTCCTGAAAACCTGGAACAGCCGCTTTGGGGCGTTTCCAGGTCTTCCCCACAAACAGTGAGCAGCATTTGTGCATGCAAGGCAGCTTTCCGAAGAAGACCAGCACCAATTTACTGACTCTGGAGGAATGGGAGGCATGGTTAGCACGTAGCGCGGTGGGGTGGAACCAATGCCATGCAAGTACTATAATACATCTCTTCCAAAACGCTACTTGCACTTCATAATTGTAAATGGTGGGAAGAATTATAAAAATCCATTTTTTAAAACAAATTTTGTAGAAGCGACGAAGAGTTCACGAGTGTTTTGATGTTCGAGGGTGCTTGTCAACCACAGAAACGATTGGCAATTATTGAATCGATATCTTCCTTTGCGTCACAACGCATTTCTGACTTTAAGAAACGTTTTCACCTATACGCGAAATCGAACTTGTAACGAACAGTGCGAAATGGCGGCACCTTTTATTTGGGACTCTCTTATCACCACGGCTTACGGTACAATGTGTGAACCCGACGAGAGATCAATAATAACAGTGGTTAAGATTGCTCTCTGAGAACCGCATCCGATAAGGATGGTAAGGTAGCAAGTTCACCTTTAGCTGAACCTGCAGCACACACTACCCTGGGCGGGGAATGGGTTACTTACTATCTGATTTCCAGTCTATTTCGAAATAAGCTTGCTCAAATGCCGACTATTACAAAATATTCGGTGGGGCAACTCAGCTGTAAGTAGAAATGACCAGTATTAAACAAAATAATGCCAAAAACCTAAAGCCTGACAACTTGGAAAAATTTGTTTTGGAATTGCTCTTTTCTTACTCAACTCTGTCATGTAAAAGATACCCAACCACATGTGTAAAATCTGCATGGAGCGTCCTCTGGTTTTGAATGAGGGATTAAACGTAGTCACCAAGCAAACATGTTTTTCCCTTTCCCAATTCCAGGTGGATTCAAAGGGCACATTCCCCGTTGCCACACCGGACTATGCTATGCGTTCCTTACGTATGCACAAGATATGCATGTTCATGCTCGTTACGCTCACTAGTTGGAGAATTACCTTCCGTATCGACGTGGAAAAAAGCCTATAATGAAGTGAGTGGGATGTAGAATGGACCGCTTCAAGACTGCGTCCGGCTATGTAACGTACAATTAGTACAGCAAAATTTCTCAAGCAACCAGTGACTATCATCTTGAAAAAAAGGAAAAGCACTGTAAGGAAAAGAGAAATCTATCCTCAATGAACGCTGGACAGAAAGCATTGAAAAATTCTCGCTCTCATTTAGGGAAAGAAGGTTTCTTGGCACTGGCTCGAATCACTCGATGCCAGAAATATAAGAATAGCTAATCTATCAAGTAACAAACTGCTATTCTTGCTCTCATTTTCAGTAATCTGTTAGGTTTTAAGCATAGCACGGAACTGATAGCACAGTGGTAGTTGACTATCACGAGCACAGTGCCGGTTCGATCCCGCTCTGAGCTCACCTATCCTGTCGTCCCTACGAGGTCAGGAAGCTTGCAGCGAACTTGTCCGAGAAAAAGTCACTCTCTACATCTAAGTGGAAGGCTCTAGGTCAGCTATCTCTAGACTCAAAGGAGAACCGATTCGACCAATATTCTACGACATTTAAGATGAAATGAAAATCCTCAAGCAGCAGCCAAAGCCACAAGTAAAAGTTATAAAACCTTAGTGGATGATGGATGCGAGTAAACGAAACGAAGATGAGAAGTGCTAGGATCCACACAGCGGATGTGAATACGAAGCGTATAAAATAATACAAAACAAAAAATAAGCATAGGCACACATTCCATTCTTCGTTATAATTGTCGTACCTGTCTTTCAGTCAGCTGCAAGCTTTCAGAGATTTCTTGACGTCGCTTCCTTGTCAAATACTTGTTGTAGTGAAATTCCTTTTCCAATTCCAGTGTTTGATTTCGTGAATATGTTTGCCGTGTGCGCTTCGATTCGCCCGATTTCGAGCCTGCAATGAGGACGAGATTCAGTGTGATGGTCTTTGATATCAAATAATTTTTGAATGGAATATTTGCAAGCTGAAGTCTACAAGATAAAAATCGTCCACGAAAAAAAGCGATGAAGGTCGTCGCTGAAAAAATTGCTTAGCGAGTCGATGACGAGCAGTGACTCGGACAAAATTCCTATTCAAAAACAACAACGAAGATGCGAAGTGGGAACAAACAACTATTGATTGACTGGCTTTTGTGAAGAATGTAGAATGAAGTAGCGATAACAATTAATGCTCCTTGACAACTTTCAAGGCTGTGCACCTAAGATTAGAAAAAAATCCAGCGAAATCTCAAGGAGCTGCGACTTCGTCGCACATCGAGTGGCGATTTGAACGCACACGACGACGGCGGCGGACGGCTACCGTACCTTAGGCAGCAGTCAGGTGGCGGGTCGCGCAGCGAAACGAGCTCTTCGCGGCGCCTTTCATGTGCGAATTCGGATCTGCTTCGAGATTGATGGTCGGCGCCGTCACCACCAGCACATCGAGCAGAGTCCCTTCTCGATCCACGTCGTCCCAAGTAGGACAACGGCGACTCGAGATGTTCGTAGCCGGTACATCCAGGCATGTGAGATGGATGGAAACTCCTCACATCGTAACAAGAATATTTCATCACATTCGGATAATTTCAAAAAACTTAGAGAACAAAAAAATTACTTAGTTCATGCGCATACTTATCAAGAACGCAATGACTACTGGTAATGACTGCGAAATATATGAAAAACAACGCTATTCATAGCGTGGAACGTTCACGTTTGGTTGTTCGTCACTATGCACAGCGGCATGTCCTCTTTAAATCCATCCAATCCCTGTAAGAAGCTTCAAATAGAATCATCATATAGTCCTTTGGCTAAACTAAACTCTATTGAAGTCGCAATTAAGTCCTAGTTCACTTTGAGTCGCACAGGTATGAGATATCGATTTGCTGAAACTAGCCCGCAATAGTTTTGAAAACTGACAAACTGGAATAAACAGGATAGCATAATGGAGAACGAAATGATCAACACTTCTATTGCCTTACTGTGATGTGAGCTTTATTTAGAAAAAAGAACGCAATCAGCAAACAAAATTCTTCATTAGTCGGGTTGCCCTTGGTTCATAGCAGATCGGAAACGGCGTGGAGATTCTGGTAACAATCACACTTGACATTCCTTTCAGGGAAATATTTATAGGAAACGATGACCAGAAAAAATATTTTGGAATTTTTGAATAATTCTGATAAAAGAAGAAGCATCACTAGTGATATGGCCGAAACTCCAAAACATCTTTTATTCCAATTTTCTGTTTCTAACCATCCGTTGGAAATACAGCAGTGAGCTCAGCGTCGGTCGTCATAATGTTTGACTGCAACTGCATAGGGTGGCACCGAGCATTCCAGAAGCGCAAAATTCGCAGCTGAATCATAATTGAAGTTCGTACTCTCATTGGATTTTCGATATTTTACAGTGCAAGCAAATTTATCGAAGAAGAGCTCTTTCAAATTCACAAAGGTCTAGATCTACGAGGTGATGTGGTGATGACTCATAAAAACTCTGGCAAGTTTACTTTTATTTATTGTCTGTTCTTTTTTTTTCTTGGCAGGACATGATTAAAAATGTCAGAATATTTAGTAAATATCCCAGCATCACTGTGGTTATATTTCACATCTAGCAGTGCTGTTCGGCATTTCGAGGAAAATTAAGCTCGACCAGAATTTAACGAAGTTCGAGAATGCAAAGACTTATTCAAGTTGCAAAGGAACATCCACGCAAATCCGAGCTAAGGCTTGAAGAAGAAGGATAAAAGACGCAAATTCCAGAAAATACAGACTACAAAAATATGCAGAATATTCAATGTCAGGTCATATTAAAAAAAGTAAGAATGCAAAATATTTACAAATTTTAAACATTCAGAATAATGGAGGCTACTCGGAATTCCGAAAAATACGGGCGTCTTCCACGCAGGCTTCCTTCGAGCCTTATGGCCGTCTATGCCATAATTAGCTCTACCGGTAGGTTGATCTGTCCGATCAACCTTAATCACAGTCTACAGTAACCGTAAGCATTCACAGTCGAAGCGACCGTAAATTTATGCTCAAGGACCGCAGTACGGCCGCACGCAGCTATCCGTCTGCGATGCTGCTGCAAGGTTGATTTATGGAAAACAGAATGAAAACCCAATTTGAATCAGACGCTTCTTTGTGCACACATATTGGATGAGATCGACCCATTTTCTTTTCAATTACTCGTCAACTAAACTCTAATTTAACTCTAATTTAACTCTTATGATGATTGTTTGGATGAGATGAGTGAAGCGGCACTCAAAGTATAAAACGAACGGCATTTCGGATGGGAAATAAGCCTAAAATAAGTTCCACAATGTCCTTAAAAAAAAGAAAAAGAACTCTTTACGTACAGTAATTTTCCATAGAAAATCTCCATTAAAGCAACTGATCGAATTCCTCGATGGTATTCGCTATTGAATAGTGTGGATTTGCAACATTAAGAAAGGGGACAGTAGAAAGCACTAGTATTTCCATTCAATCCGGAATCGCTGTTTTAGAAACTCAATTCATAGGCCATAGATCGACGAGACACAAGCTTATGATGAATCGGAACAGTGAACTATTTGAGAAAAAACATAAGATATTTGGCACTTTGCTAGCATTCACAGTAACAGTGTGATCGTGGTATGCAAGCAAATCAGGATATATCTATCACTGTGATGATAGGCTATAGTGCCAAGTGATGGCAGCGTATGCTTGCTAATGATTCTCAATTAAAAATGATAAATACCACTTACATTGAGATCGATAAAACAAAGAAAAGAGAAAAAAAGAGCATCTGCACGCTAGCTGAAAAATCTAATCCCGTCAGTGGCTATCAAGCCATAGATACATAGTGGAAATCGTTACGCATAGTGAATGATGACTGACTTCGGCCGACAATCGACCATCCATAAAAATGTTATCGAGAACCAACAAAAAGGCGCGGATAGTCAGTAACGCGGTGCGGTGTGAAGATGGTCAGTCGGATAGACACACATCGGCGGAGCTAAAAGAAATTTATGGAGAGACGGCGAGACGGGACATCGTAAAACTCGCTCCAAACACGCCACATTGGCCTTCTCGTTCGCGCCCATTGATGAGCCTAGGAGAATCGCGTCCTCCGTCGCCGAGAGCATCCTCATCAACCACCGATATTTACGTGGCTTTAGTGTTAGATTAACATGCAGACATTACCTTGGTATCATTAACGTTCTATTATACTCACGTTAGGGTTTGAGTAGGAATTTCACTCATTAATTGTCGCATAAGGACTCAGTTTTCACAACTATTCTTTGATATTTGGTTCGATTCGTGAAGTGGTACCATTTCCATGTGATGACATCATAGCGGCGTTCTTGTACTCTACCCTAATGTCATTCCATTCAGTGCATTATGGTAATGGAGCCCCGTGAAAAACGTCTCGATTAGAAGCCATCGCCATCAGATTACTGGTAGAAGAAGAAAACGATGTGCGAAGACATTGAAGGGTTTGCTCGAGAACATCCGGTATGAACGCCTAGCGCGACGTTTTCCCGTGCCGAACATTGCCGGCACACGTCGCTTTGCCTGTCATCGTTTGTAGCTGGCAATTTCGTTCGCTGTTGAGCGCTCGATACTTGGGAAATCGACTTCATATCACGACTGCCCATTACCTATGCTTCCACAACGAATCGTTAGCATTTGAAACTCGAACAATCACCATTTAAATGGTTCGCTAGGGAGGTTGGTTCGCATAATCGATCTCATCGAAAGTCCATTTCCTAATACGATGCGTCTCCTAACTGCATCTATAAAAGCTCAAAGGGCTGAAATTCTATTAACCTCTTCATTGTTTAACAAGTTAGCGTTTTCTTCTTAAACAGACACAGTTTATCTCTGTCAAGATTTATTCAGTACTGGGTAATATTTCGGCGGTGTCCCCGTCCTCACCTACAGGGTTGAATTATCAGGGTGAGTTTGACGCTCATGCCACAATTACATTACATTGCTTATCTTTTGTGCCTAAAGAACATCTAAATGAGTTTGCCTAATATCAAACCGAGACTTCTATCCTGGTCATTCAGAAATGGTTCTCATCTTATTGCGTTAATTCGTTGGAGAAGCCGACGACAGTTACGAAATCGGTATACGGTA
Source organism: Angiostrongylus cantonensis (assembly GCA_009735665.1). NCBI lineage: Eukaryota > Metazoa > Nematoda > Chromadorea > Rhabditida > Metastrongylidae > Angiostrongylus > Angiostrongylus cantonensis. Next base: position 1,040,839 of record MQTX01000065.1, on the reverse strand, counting down.
GCGTGGCAAGTGCACGGCGGCCGTAGGTGTCGTCGACGAACAAATACACAACAGTTGGGAATGGAGAGCAGCAGATGAAAGCGATGCCGCCGCGCCAATATTTCAAACATTTTGACGGCTTGCACCAGTTGTTTCTCCAACGCAATCGACATGTTTCGTTCCGCGTTTTGCTTATTCAAACACGCACACACACACACACATACATACATACATACATACATACATACATACATGCATACATACATAACATACATACATACATACATACATACATACATACATTCACATCCTCTACCGAAAACAGAAGAGCTCACGCACTTCGAACCGGCTTATAAACGACATGAGCAAACTTTACAAACGCGAGAAGAGAAGGAAGTCGCTCGAAGAACGACCATTTTTTCGAAATATATCGCTCAGTAATAAAAAATGGAGTTGAAAAACTTTGAAGGAATTCCTTTTTCGTGAACTAGTAGAAATGTTGACAAGCGGTGAACAATGGTCATGAACAGCTTATTGCCTAGTTTTTATACTATTGCAGACTACATGAAGAGTAAAGCCTACGAGCTTCTTGAGATTTTCCGGCGTTCTTTTATTTCAGTGGTCGCAACCGTAGTGTTTGATATTAGTCTGCGCTCCTTGTTCGGAACAAATTTTCGCATGTTCCGTCGTTTCTGTCGTATGCGCTCGTTTTTCGCGATTTTTCCGGCGTGGGCAGTAATTTGGCTCGTCATCTCTGGGAAAATGTCCGGTTGTCGTGATGACGATGATTCTGTGCATTCGCGTGTCGAATGCTTTGATGGAAAATCCCTTCAAGATGGTGCGACTTCGAAGGCAGTTTTTTGCGGACGTTTAGTCAAACCTTGCCTAAAGTAATGATATCGTAGGCTGAATAACCTCATTGATATCCTCAGAATAAGTATTCTATTCTGCGAACAGAGGACAGAGGCTAGGGGTTAATAGTGATGTCTCCACTGGCTCTATATAATCATTCATCGGCGCCGGGCGATCGAGACCGCCGCGTTGCACCTGAGGGCGGCAAAAACAAGTTGCCCACAGACCGCCGTATTGATTTCTGAATCACAATCAACGCCCAGGACGCCGTTTGGCCCACAATTCGCCCTTAACGAACTGTTCGGAATGATTGTGAAGAGCCCCTTTCAGGAAGAAGCCACTGGGAGTGTAATACACAACGCCTTTACTCTCATCGGCTCTCTCATGCAAACAGCTCACCGCTTAAAGATGCACTGAAAGCCAGACAAGTGCTGGCGGCGTCCAGGCAGACTGACGTCAGGTGCCACCCTCTGTCTCTCAAACAAACTTGTTCACTAGAAAGTCACGGGAAAAATCCGAAATTCCCAACACACGCTAGTTGATGGAGTTTTGAACAAAACCGTATACAGATGTGAATATCGAAACTTCATCGATTTGCTCGGACCGATCTTATCGTCTCGTTATGAACGTGGGTGAAGAATTATTATATCAGAGGTTATCCATGGAAGTTTGCTCAGCTTACATCATTTCTGCAACTGAACGTTTCATATGTGTGAAGCTTCAAGTATGTAAGAATATGACTTTCTCTGCAAAAAGTTCACAAGGTAATCATCGTGTTTGATGTGGTATAGCGCAAAAACCCTGTCGGTGGTATGTCGTCGTCGCCACATTAAATGTTGAAATATGTAGCGACAGAAATTAGACCCACCAGATCGTGAACGAGGGATGAATTATGTTCGAAAATTATGTGACAGCTAGCTCGGCGAGGTCAGGAAGTCGTTAGCAAAAACTTTCTTGCGTAACGAATGCACAATCAACATTGAACTAACAAATTCATTGACTTGCATCCAAAAGATTTCAGTAGCTTGCAATACTGTGCATATTTCGAAACAGACGGCACAAAAAATTAGCTAGAGTGATGGTGCGGTGAATCCGAGAAACCCGCACGGTCATCTAAGGTCAGGGCAGGATTTGCTCAGTTATTCTTTTGAGACCTAATCCGCTTTTTGAGCATATCAGAACAGTGTAAACATACCGTAAATCAGGATTAGGTGCAGAGGGACAGCTGTAACCAACTTTTACAACTACTTCCCTGCACAGATTGCTCGATACAGTGCATCGCTGGCCGAGCCACAGCCGACCACAAAACTTCTCCACAGGGGTCGAGTATTGTTGTGAGGTGTAATGCTTACGTACTTAACCAGAAAGGTGTCAATTCCAAATGCATGATCACGCATCAGTATTGTCGCTGCTTTTATAGCAAACAGATCTCGACAAAGATGACAGGAGTCCCAGAACGAAAAACACAGATGGCTAGATAAACTTCCAGTTCTTATTACGTTGGCATTCAGACGAACCACCGACACAAAAAAACAGATATTGAACAGAGTTTCACAAAGCGAGTTTCGCCGCACTTAACATCATGGAATATCCAAAAGAACGCAAGATTAAAGTGACATGAATATAACTTACAAAGGAAAAAACTACAGTGGGCATTTGCAGAATTTGGTTTGAGAAAGAGATCTCTACGAACGCAGGTTGAGAATGTGATGAATGACTGTAGTGAGCGCCGAATAAGAAATGACCTAGGCGAAGAATCGACGTCTAGTGGAATTTCCCAGAGTTCTTTTTTCAGACTATCAGTTATGTTTGGAAAAAACGAACATTTCCAACAATTTGTGTGAATATGAAACCATGGGTTTGTCACATGAGCTCCAGAGGTCAACGAATGTATTCGGTTCGACATTCATGTAATCGTGCGACGTCACGGAACCCTCTTTGGTAAAAATCCACTACTTCTCAAGGGTTTTGTCAGAGCGATTAATTAGGAAAAACCGCGCAACACTTTAACAGTCGTTGGTGAAGCTATGAACTACGACAGGAAGTTACAGCAACTTCTTAAAGAAATGTTAAGGTGTGGTCCATAAACAACACCCACCTTTACAAACACTTACCAAATGTGCATTACGTAGATTGTTTTAATTCACGTGCCACGTTTTCATTCAGTACTGGCTCCCCTTGCGCTAAACCCTATCATAAAAACATTCTATGTGAACTTGCTTTAAAGAAAGAACAAAAAAGATCCAAAGATTCTTCTAAGTAAACCGTTTAATGATTTTGCCCTATCGTTGTTCTATTGTAAACTAGGTTTATCCCTAGCTACTTCCTGAAGGAGACAGATCTTCGAAAATGAATACGTGGCAAAGCATACTCTCACTGTATGGACTGCTGCAAGCTCACTGGCTGAGTTCGGTGCGTCGTTAGGGGCAGCTTCTTTCTCATTGCTGATATAAGGATAACCGTGGGCTACCTCTACACTATAACAGAAAAACACTGTAATATGATAAAAATTAGAAAGGTCCTCGCCCATTTATTACTCTGGGCGGCTGCTATCCACCAACTAACTTAGATACCTACAACAAATAAACGGCTCTAAAGAAGGCGAAACCGCCAAAACGTCAGCTATCGTATCCTAACATCGGATTAGAAAGTTGTTCGACAGTGACTTATGGGTGTGCTAGCTTATAACTATGCCACAGTTTGGGAGGTTTTCCTTATAACGATATGCGCTGACTGGTATTACCACGAGTAGGGATGTAATCATGCGGCTCACTGTTCAATACCTCATAGGGTTCCTTCCAAAAAGGCATGAGTACCTAAGAACTGGGCGATAAGCACGGTACAAGTTAATATCTCCAGCATTCTCTTTGCGTTCAACTGTCGCTATCAATCCAGCGAATCTACCATAAAACGCTATTTTATGTCCATTAAGGTGAGGAATTCGCATAAGCACAAGGTAAACTGTATAGTGGAATCTCTTCAAGGAATTCAAATTCCTGAAGAATGACGAACGAAGCTAGTTAGATAACAGTAATAAAAATACCACTCTTTAAAGTAACGAAACAAAAACTGAATACAAGACTTCGAAAATTCAACACAAAGGTACAATGGTTATGTACTCACCGCTCATCTTCATCCATGGGAATACTGGTTGAGCAAGATGAACAGAACGTTCTGGAAAGGAAGCTGAAGTCGCCTGTAGAGCGTTGTAACCGGTGAACCTTAGAAAACAAAATGTAGAGCAAATAGCAAAAAATAATCAAAAAACAAGAAACGAAAACAAACAATAAATAGGTGTTTAGCGGCAAAGGTGGCTCAATCACATTCCCTGTCGCATTATATTGATTTGCAATAAACACAAGAAACGTTGTCAAAATTGGTGTTGGATTGTAACGACGTTGTGGAAAAAAAAACTACAAAATCATACGTGCGCTGAAACAAAATGGACATCACTCACGGATTTGTGTTCTCCACCCATTGAGCGGCCAACATGCTTTTCATGTTGTTCATATAGCTTTGATTGTAGAGCAGCGGATCGTAGGGCTGCTTGAGCGCTTGGGCTTGAGGCATGGGGCCGGCCAGACCCTGAGGTGCCGACTGACTTCCCCAGTAGGAATCGTCGCCGGTCCAGTTCGGATACATACTCATCGTCGACTACCGTCAAGACGACTCGGCGCGGAGCTCCAGACACGGCAGACATCGGCGGTGGGCGGGACGCGCGCAGGGAGGCAGCGGGCGCTGGCCAATCGTAGCGGACGCTGCTTCGCTTTGATGTCGCCGCCTGTGCAGCCGTAAAACAAGCCATAAATTTTCGCTCATCGCTGGGGAAACGTCTCCTTTGTAAGGGCACCACATAGATTCACAGAGACAGACGTCGTGTGATAGCACGATTATGAACAGGCGAGATGGATCGTCGTCGATCAGTGGCCACCACGCCGAACGTCCCAATTATGACGACGTCAAGCACGTTCTCCGCTGGATTCGACAAAAACTCGTCCACCAAGACGACGGACTCGCTTACAGGGCAGCATCGGTACACGCTCAAATAAAAATAGTTTTTTTCCAGTCACCTTTCGGCTGCCAACTCACTGTACTTCCTTCTTAAACATCGAAGGAGTGGCTAATGCGCCAATTTATACCCTATAATGCTTCGAATAACTTGCCCACCAAGATCACTAGTAAAAATATTATTAAAAACCATAAAAAAATATTAATAAATTATTATAACATTTTGCAATACAACGACTTCGTTTGAAATTTTCCTCTTACATTAGTGAGATAAAGGGCGCATGGTTTACTGAACTGTGCTTCTTGCTCGGTGCAAATCCCTCCAAAAAAGGCACATAAACCCACCATAATCGGTCAACAGCAAAACTCATAATGGGTTGGTGCAATAGTTTTTAACAACATTTTCCAGTTGGCCTCGTAGTTACAATATAGAAATCACAAAAACATTAGTATAACGAAAAAAATGAATGGCGGGCAAGGATGAATATAGGCCACTCGAAATCACTATGCCCCTTTGAAAGACTTTTTTCAAAAGTCTTTCTAAAACTTGCTGTTTATAGCCCGTTTTTCCGGTACCAGGTTTTTTAACGTGGTCAGGGATTTTTCCCATCCTCATAACCTGTACGAAATGCGGACCTATTGAAATCCTAGCCCAGCGTACTCCAAATACCAGTTATCTTTACGATAACTGCAACACTCTTTATATGATCGTAAAGTTAGCAGATAGTTATGCGGCGGGGCAATCGTCTAGTTTATGATCCTCTTCGCGACTGCCTTTATTACCTTTTGAATGATCCGCTCGCTCGTTCTCTCCAGTCGAACCGACCACCCCACTTTGATCATTCCTCGCTTCGGCAGTGCCTTACAGTACGTACAGCACCTCCGCTTCGCTGCCGTCGCCGCTTATCCTTTTCTGAGCTGGTGGTTCTTCTGCACGAACTTCTCATTTCCAGAACTTTGCGCACTATTTAATGCATTTGACAAATTCTGTCGTGATTTTAGCAGATTTTCATTAGTTTTCAGACAACGTCCGTTAACTTCTTCAGAAAACATTCTCCATTAAGCACGGCCTCAGATTTAGATATCCTTCATAACCTTTACAAGACTAATAATCATATATCTAGCATACTCAAAACCGCTTCGTATTTCTCTTATCAGTCTTTCCTATGAAATGAAGCAGAAATTTGATCATGATCCGTGAAGCTTTTGCGATCTCAGTGGTAACAACCTCAGGGTCCCATTTGTGGCGACGAGTCTGCTAACTATCATCTAGTTACAACAAAGCAGTAAACCGCAGCACTGTTATAATATAGCTGCAAATACAGGTAATAGTAGGTGACATTTCAATAGGAGCCCTCAAAGGTTCTCTTCCAAAAAATCCATTTGTCAGTTCCCAAACCTTCAAGCAGAGGCACACCTACTAAGTGACTTTGTCTTGAAAAGGAAATCGTCTTAGTTTTCAAACAATAGGTGGGTTGGTCGCTTTAAATTCGTGATTTCTGCGAAGCCCTTTCTATCTCAGGCGTTTTTTAGAAAAGGTTTGTTGTGTGATGCGATGGAATAACCGGCAATGAGGGCATTAATATTGGCATGGATGATAATAGCGAAGGTAAATGTTTCTATGATGAACGAAGAAAGAAGGGTTTAGCAGTTCCCAGGATCGACTTTCTATTAACCTCGGCATTGGAGTATGAATACGTTGTTTTCTTGTTCAGCAATCGCGAGGTTGTTGTACAGCATAAATTCACTTCCATAGAAAAACACACAATACGATACAACAGTAGCTGACGTTTCGGCAGTATCGCCTTCTTCAGAGCCGCTTTTTTACATGACTTCCAATGACGAAGGTTGGAACAGCTGATTATAGACGTTTTTTATTTTGCATGATTATAGTCGCCTATGGTTGAGTCATCAACCATATGCGACTATAATCAGCTGCTCCAACCTTCCTCACTGGAAGTCATGTAAAAAAGCGGCTCTGAAGAAGGCGATACTGCCGAAACGTCAGCTACTGTTGTATCGTATTGTGTGTTTTTCTATGGAAGTTAATGTATGCTGTATAACAACCTCGCGATTGCTGAACAAGGAGGGTTTAGCATTTTGGAATGTAAGCACTAAAGTGAAACAGCCATCTTTGAACCTAAATAGCGATATCACTCTCAGATTAGGAAAAATTCCCAGTCGTTGAAAGTGAATTCTTTTCCCTAATGGTCTTCTCGCATTTTCGATGGCAGCAAACGATCTCATCAGAGGGAATTACTCTTTATGATGTTCACTCAGATCGATCCACCCAGTTTTACTTGTTGTGTCGTTGGTTGCACAGCTTACTTTCTACCTCGAAGAATCTTCCTGTTTACAAAAAATATAGAAGGTTACGTATTGTCACGTTTATTCCTGATTTGAAGGCTTACTTTTCAACTTTCTTTTCAAGCAAGCCAGGGCACATATGCATATATATATGTATATAAGTATATATATATATATATGTATATATATGTACATATATATGTATATATATGTACATATATATATATGTATATATATGTACATATATATGTATATATATGTACATATATATATATATGACTTGGTGTATATAATGCGAAATTCAAGCGATCAGGCGATCTAAGGGTATAGCCTTTACTTAAATCCTTTTCCGACATAACCGATTAAATTTAGAAGAGTTTACTCTTCCGTAGGAAGCAGTCGCGCACCAAAAGAAGTGATTTGTGTTATGGTGACTATTCATCGAACTCATCTCATATATTGAAGGTAATGTAGGGCAATGGTGCCGACCATTGCGATCACGGTGCTGGTTTGATCCACGTTGAGCTTCTCAAGCTTTTCATCCTTCTATTATCAGGAATTTAGTCCGAGACTTGTCTGGAAAAAGGTCGGTGTTTACAATCTAGCTGCGAACTCCTTAGCTCTGCTCTTTCAGAACTCCAGAAAGAATCGACTTAACTTGACCAGCTTTCTACGGCATTCCTCAAGATGGGAAAATCTTCACGGAGCAGCTGAAACCACACGTTAAGTTTTTAAGACCTTCTTCGATGATGGATGCGATGAAACGAATACAATGCAAGAAGTAGTAGGATCTGCTCCAAAGACATAAAAGACTTGCCGTGTAGAAAACGCTTTCATAGCTTCAATGGTTGTTGATGATTCTTTAGTGGAAACTTTTTTTGAACAAGTGCCAAATTCGCTTAGAAGCTTCTACCTCATTGTGGATATATCCGTGAATGATGTGGGAACAATGACATTTGCATTTTTGCGAGAGTCGTAGGAATCCCTCGTCATTTAGTTTAATGTTTGGAACGGGAAAAGCTGTTTATCACTGGGAAATGGCTCGCCTGTCCGTTTCAATCTGCGAGTCCACAAATTTACGACAAACATATGAGCAAAGCTACAGTATAGCCGCTAGACGATCAACTTGGCGGAACTACCGCTGATGTGCCCAGTAGTATGAGGGAAGGTGACTGAAAAAGCTACTGCGATAATTGAAGGTGCTCTTGAGCAGCCGAGCAATGGCGACTGCTAGAGATCGAGAGAAGGTCCAAATAGTTTTTACTGAAGGAGCCTGAATAATTCTTTCACTGGCCGAATGATTGCAGCTGTTCCTGCTTCATTCAAGTAACGCATTTGTCTTGGCTCTACGAAATCATTTCGCTTCATAGTGTCAGCTCAACTGAATCAACCGACATAACTATTTGTAAGCCTTAAGTAAACGCCAACGGATCCCTTATCTCCTAGCCATTTAATCCCTACCATTTCCTTTGATATTTTCTTTAAGTTACTGCCTTTTAAGTCATTAAAATTTCTTTGCACTAGTGTTTTTTGTTAGAGCTGTGTTTCCACAAGCAGCAGAATCGTTCTAACAAATCAATCAATGTTTTTGCAATCTAATAATGTTAAATGACTGAAACAAGGCATACCTCTTCAAGACTCTTTACAACAAGATGCCCACGAATAATTCCAAACCGAAGTGGCGAAAAAAAAGCTATGGGAAACAGACTTCGCCGAGAAAATTGAACAGCTCACTTCTTAGAGATTCGAGGTGATTTGATAAGGAAGAACATTCTGACGCTAAATTTATTAGCCGTTCAGTTATGGGCAGATCTTAACTCAATTTTGTTAATAATTTAGCACTAACACACGCAAACACTCAAAGGAATTTCTACCCAACAAAGCTTTGAAAACGACGATTTTGGTAAAGCTTTGAGCTAAAATAGTTGACTTAATACAAAAAAGACTTCACCAAGGCGTCCATTGCCTGATGGTAATTTGTAGCTTTTTCAAGGAAGTGAAAATTAAATATCATAAGGGTTTGATTCAGAAAGTGTAGAGAAAAAAGCAAGGAAACATGAAATACATAAATGATACCTGGGTAGGTGTTTTTTTTTCTTTGAATTTTTTCCAACTTAGTTTTTTTTTCGTATCCCTCATCCCTTTGAGGAACTACAGTGAACACAACTTAGGGTAAGATCTTAGTACGACGATACGAATCGGGATAGAAATGTTGCAAAATATCAGATACTGTTCATTTTTAAGTGGTCCAGATTTCTGAATATTTAAGATGCCCTACAATTCTAATTGCTTTTCGCAAATCTTTTGTGACAAGTCTTAGCAGCATCGGCTTTTGCTTTTCACAAAGGTGCGATTCTCATCTCTTCTTTCAATGCCCTAGCAATTCTCCTCAATCCTAAATCATCTTCACAAGTGAAATAAAGACTATGAAAAAAAAATTCATTTGAAACGGGGAAGAGTTTTTTTGTGAAACCGAAGTTTTCATTTCACTGCGCCATAAAGGCATTTGACATGAAAGAGCACAGATTTCGTAGTCCGCTGTTTTCCTAAGGAAAAAGAAACGTTAGACTATTTCGGTTCTACTAATTTGTAATTCTTTATGAACTCAATATGTATTGATTTTTCCTAAAATGACTAAGATTAATTAACACAGGTAAAAGTGGGACACTGCATTTTGTGTATTGATTCTTTCTTGAAATACGGTACGCTGAAGCGAAGGAGGCCGGTTCGTTATCTAGCCAGTCGGCTTTGTCGCCAGCGAATACTGTAACCATAGCACACCGGCAAGATCAAAGAGCTGAGGAGAGCCAAGCTTTTTCCTCTTCACTGATTTATTGCTGAGTAGACTCAAATCTTGAGGGCTGCACGAGACAACAAGAAGATTTTCAGCGAATACATGAATGTGGAATAAGCAGCGGAGACCACACGCACAGTGCCATACGAATGCAGCGTTGAGTGCCCTCTATCAGAGACTTGGCCTTATTTAGATATAGTGAGAACAGGGTATACTTTTTAAAAGAACATAAGCGTCTAAGCTTTCCGGGTGTATGCTCTTAGAAATTTGATTAATTTTGTCGTAAACCTTTTCATTCTGTGAGAATCTATAATGTTCTTTAGGCTTCTTTCATAGTCGTTTTGGAACGATTGTAAAGGCAATTTCTTTAGCTGTCGTCATTTCAAGAAACTTAATGCGTATTTGACCTAGAAATGCTCTAAAAAACAGAGGAGAAAGCTAATCACTGGATCAATGTAGTAAGTGGGAAAAAGTAACCACAGTTTCTCTTCAATAGGAAGCACTTGAATTGATACCACTTCAAGTTGACTGAGGTGCTGTGACCGAACGCGACCACATGCAGAAAGAACTGAAATTTATAGTCTCCTAACTACTTGGCTGCTCATCACCAAATCGCCAAGGCCATAGAAGGTGATTAACGGACATACATTCAACCGTCTTACCTCTTACCTCGATACAGGCCACGTTTTCCGGGACCACTATCGCAAGTGCTCGTGTAAAGCTGCTTTTCTAGAGAATTTCTTCTTTTTGCTGGCCATTGCATCATATCCACAGAAATGGTTTGCCTCAGTAGTTGGTGAAGTTATCTACAACGTATTTGCTCTGTGAGTTACGCCAGTTAGCGTCGCGAAATATCTATTCAAGTCAAAATGTTCTTGTAAACTGCCAATGACATTGCAATGATGAAATGAGTTAAAGGAGACTTTCACTAGTGTACGTGCCGTAAAAAATCTTCACAGATTTATGAACATCTCTCTCGTGGTATCCACACACGATCATCTCGTTGCTAAAAGTTCTTTGTTGTGGTGTGTGTTTTTAAAGCACCACATTAATATTGTGTTAGTGCGATAGTTGTGCAACCACTGGAGACTCTTCATTATCTATGTGGCCGAGCACTACCGTTCCTCTCCATCTCACTGCATCCCTAATTTTCTAGACTACGGTAGGAAGTGATGCATTACCGTTCCACATGGATAATTGAGGGAAACGGAAAATTTATGAAGTTTGCCAGGTGCTTGATCGCATAGCTGGGTTTGCGCTAAGTCAACCTTATCCGCCTTTAATAGAGTGGTCCGACCAGAAAGTCCTCATTGAGAAATTAGTGACTGTGATTGTGGAAGAAAGCAGCTTGCATGTTACACTTTTTGAATCCCTAAGGCAAAAGGTAGCTAAATATTGATGGAATACAAAGTTTTTGGAGTAGCTCAGTAATATTCGTGTTTTATTTGCGCTGAACTAGAAGAGAAAACAACAGAAAAGAAAACTACACGTCTGACCATCTCACGTTCAACTCCGCGAAAACTTCACTATGGACTCTGTCCTATAAAGGAATTGGAAATAGAAACGAGCTAAGATTGGATCTCTCATCTGACCACTTTCACATTTCTTACTGAAAATTACAGAACGTGTATATTTTTGGGTTACCACGAAGAAAAAGCAGAAAGAAATGCCTGCAGTGCCGATCCGTTTCTGAAGGCTTTCAACCTCTGTTTCCATAACTACAAACAACTGTTGCCCGAATATACTTGAAAATTTGAAAAGTTGGAAGCAAATACTCTCCTTAAGGTTAACAGAAACTTTCTGAAAACTTTCTCTGTCTCATAGTTTGTAACTGAAGTTTGCTAAAAAACAAAATAGATAGAAGAATTTCAATCGTTCAGCTCTCCACACAAGAGCAGCAATCGAACGATGTATTCAGGAATGACGTGGCCAACTCGACGAAATTATACCCGCTTCTGACTTAACCGTTCGACACCTGAACTGTGACGACAAAAAGCTAGTCGTGGGGTCTAAAAACGTGCCATTTCATTGTTAAAGAAAAAGTAGACGTCACATAAGCTGTTCGAAAGTAGTAATTCTTTTGGACCATTTATGACCAAGGTGGTTGCCATCAGTGGACAGGAAAAGAAATAATATTACAATAGAACGAGATAGAAGGTTTTGCAATAGCATAACGAAATGGAGAAGAGATCCGACTGAAAAACCATATGAAGTAGTAGAACTGTCGTTAACCCCACAAAAACTCTAAACTATTGCTGAAGGGAATCCTTCCGAGAGACACAGCGGTTTGTAGAGCATAGCATTTTGGACCGATGGGCGACATATTGTGGGAATCCACGGGATGTCGGCGTATGGGAGAGGGCAAGAACTCATAAAGCTTATTTTATGATAGCTCGTGGCAGCCATTCGAAGAAATCATTTACGACGGCCGTTAGTAGCAATTCGACCAACCACGTCTCTTTTTTTCTTCGAAGTCATTCACCTCCTCTGATTCCCTATCGGATTGGAAATTTCAATTTGCAATGAACGATCACAGTTCGTCTATGATTCTTTTCTGTAACTGTAGCAATGTCAACCGCACTGCATTCCTTGCTTGCTCCAGGACTTCAATTAGCCCGTTATTCCCTAAGTTTTCAGGTAGTTTAGAAATGAGTCGTATGTAAAGTGCTTTTGAGGTAGTTCCTTGCAGTGTTAGCTATCTTTCTGCAATAAAACCATTCGAGTTAATATGCTTTAGATGAAGCTTAATTTCCTGGATTCACTTGTCAGGAAAAACTAACTGCATTGAACTTTCTTTTGCCTTTTATTTTCTGCCTACTACAATTTTCACGGCAAGTTACTAAGTGAAATACAACCACAACGTTGCTGAGATATTTGCAAAACTCTGGACCGCAGGTGTCTATGGTGGGGAACGAACGCGCTATTGTCCTTTCCGGGGAGGAACGCGTTCACCACCACACCATACGGGTCCTTCGTTTTGTCTGTTTCTCAGATAGTTCTATCGATCTTTTGCCATTATCAATACACTAAACTTTATTTAACTCTCTGCTATCATCCATATGAAGTTGTTCAGTACTGTCAACCACGAGCTTCTAGAACTTTAACAACTCTTTATTTCAAGTGATATTTTTAGATGTTTTTTCTTCACTACACAAACTCTTTATCGAGTTATTTTATCGAGATTATTTTATAAACCTGGAAATTCTTTCGTGGAGGGAACATCCAGTAGAACGTACGGTAGAGACGTACAACTCGTACAGCGCTAGAATCTGTTGGCAACCACCTTATTTTGAATGATTCTCATGGGTTTCGTTTCACAGAATCATCAATTTGGTCCCAATTGTCTGGTTTTGGAATTTTTCGAATTTGGTTGTACTTTTAACTCCTTCATCCTAACTTTCCTTGTCTTTTGGAGATGTCCTAACCTGCAACTTTCTTCCTATCGTGATAAAACTGTTCCTTTGCCTTTTGTGAAATAAAAGCTCTTGTGATGTTCAGTTGTTGAGCCGGTTTCTTCCTGAATTCGTGGACTCGGTTGGTGCCGATTCAATCGATAGAACGGGGTGTGAATACGCAGTATTGCGTGCTGCTGTCGTGCTAACAAATCAACTGCTTAGCGCTAATAGGCCATCAAAAGTCGGTGGCTCGTCAACATTCGAATTCTCACCAGTGCCAGCGCTTTTCGAGGGATTCGCCGGCCAGTCCACTCAGTACCAACCAGAACGGCATGTAGCGATACCATCAAAAACCCGCTTCCATTGGCGCTGGATCTCAACTGGAAGCATTTCTGGAACTTGCAACTATTCGAATGCATCACATAGTTGTTTGATATACGAGAAAGTGTAGAAAACTCTTCGAGCTTAGAAAATTATGGAACGGAAGCTGTCGTTTACTTCCGTACTAGCTATGAAAAAGCTTCAGTACTTCAGCTTCTCGTAGTGAAGCATGGAAAACACAGGAGTACGTCCGAAAAAATGTCATCCAACAAATGCAGGAAAAACACGTGACCTCATGGAAGAGTAATAGCAGTCGTTATTTTTTCCTTCGTGGTAAATCGACCAACCACGACAATCTAGTCGGGACCAATTTTTTTCAACTCGAGGAGCTTCGCTATTGAACACGGTTATTACTCAATAGTGCTGGCCTATGGTTTTTTTTTCCGAACAGGTACATTGTTGGATTCAGACATTAAACCCTACCACTTTCCAAAGTGTTATTCGAAAAAATTTTTATGCTTCACAGGACCATTCCTTCATACGATTGATAATAGCTTATCTGAAGGAATTTTTTTTAATTTTCGGCATTTTTTTCCTATAACAAATGTTCAAATGAGATATTGCGCTGTGGCGAGTGGTGATCCGTTGGACAACACCGATCGCGGACAAAATCATTTACTTTATAGTAACGAAAAAAATCTTGGTTGAAGAAGCAGAGCATTCCAACCACAAATGAGGCTTCATTTAGCACTTGGCTAACTTTTGAGGTCAGTAGGCTTAGCCTTTGTCATCCAAAGATGCAATTGATCAAAATTAGTCTCATGATTCGAAGGCGATACGTAATAGTTCTTCTAAAATTCACTATAACAGTTATAAACGTACGTCTAGTTTTGAGCGAATTTAAAAGGATAAATGAAAAAGTGGACAACGTATTTAACTAGCGTTCACAATTACAATTACAAAAGAAACGATTTTAATACTCTGGTGACCGAGCTTGGATCGAACCTAAATGCGCTCTAGGCACAGCCGCTTGCCCATTGCGCTATGAGGAATTTAAATAACTTTAAAGTCTTACTTATACAAAGCAAGTTACTCATTTGACTGTTTTGTTCAACCTAAGCCGCTTAGCATTCCACGATTTCCGCAAACTCCACGAAGAAAGAGAAAAATGCGAGGAGATATTCGCAAAAGAATTATATAACCTAGAATTCTTTGGAGACGCTAGTAACCTTGTATACAATATCATTTTGAATCTGGAGCATGTCATAATATCCCTTAGCCATTAGTTCTGACTCAGAACTACAATCACAACGTCATTCGAGAGAAATATTAACTGATGAAAACATCCAATATCATGGAAGAAATCATCCATTACTTGTAATTGAGCTGAAGAGAACAATGACGTTCTTGGTGTTTATATTCCCGTCGGGTCCTCGACAGACGTTAATGAACAAGGAGCCAATCGATGCGAAGAGTACGGTAGCCGAAAGATGTGGAGGCAGCAAAGAAGTGCGAGAAATAAAAGGGCATCAGAGAACACGAAGAACCGTCAGTGGTACGGTATTACAAAAAATAGTGGGAAGTCATCTTTGTTTAGCCTTCGATAACAGGCCTTCGAAGTTCTTCAGATTAGTCATCTTTAAAGAAGATAAGTAGAGGACGTATGACGAGCTAAATTAGGTTAGTTAGATGCACAATACGCAGTTATGGAAGGAATGCCATGACAAAAGTATGATTTCCATATTAATTTCATGGAGACATCACTTTCTGGTCGACAGGAGGGAAGACTGAATATTAACTGACAAAAAATCTCCAAAAATTAATGATGAGCCCTCAAATTCCATATTCCTGCAGGCTCAATGTAACACAAAAATCAATGGAAGGCGTTAAATATTTTCCTTAATCTGCTGCTTTTCATTCGTATTGTAATTCACAAGAGCGTCGGATGCGGATGGGGCGTCGAGTGAATTATGACCGACACCAGCCACCACCAGCGCCACTTATTGACTGACTCGCAAATAAAGGGGTCTCTTTTGTAAAGACGTTTTAACTCGTTTCTCTAGAAGCATCCGTGATATAGGCCAATTCTCCTTGCGGATAAAGCCGGTCCTCTGCTGGCTCCGCTACTTCAGTGTCCTAGCATTGCAACAAAGTTTAAATACAGACTAATTGGAATAGAATGACTTCGATTATAAAACTGGTCCTTAATCTAAGAATTCGAAGTTAAGAATTCTAATTGAATCAAGAATCAAAACTTGCTAGCGGAAACCTTCCACAGCATGGGTCTCCAGTATTATCTAGCCGTTGATCACCACCGCGAACAACACCATTTCTACGTACTACCGTATTCTGAGTAGGTAAAAACAGCTATTGAAAAGAAAAGCGCCAGATGTATCGTACTTAGATAAGAATCTTACGAAAATTCACGGCAAAAACTGCTACCGAGAGCAGTTTCAGATAGGAGATGGTAGTGCGCAAGGACGAGATTTTTTAGCCGCGCCGAACAGCGTCTTTGGTTTGAATCATTACGGAAAAATGAGAGTTGGAAAGCCTTTCAGTATTTCAGAGAATGGAATAACGAATTGTTACCAACTGTTTTCGGGTTCGAGACAAGCTACGCATCGATTCGGTTTCACACCTGCTTCTTGTTCTTATGAAGCTCAAATTTAGCGCTATTTCATTCTATTTCAGACCTCGACACCGATGTTGCAGCATCGACAACAAACATTCATCATGACCCCATTCGACCGGATATAAGAAATTGACAGCAACACGTTTGTTATTTAAATGACGTGTAGTTTGATGCTTAGATAATAGGGTGTCACATTAAGCCCATATGTAAAAGCACATGCTAATACAGGCATGTTTGCAATATTTGAGCTGGTCAAACTGCGTTCCGGACGCATAGGGACCGAGGAGAGCTGTAGGATTACAAGCACCCACGTGCCAGTTTAACAAGAAATTCCTTAATTGCAAAAACCAGCGTTATTTCACTAGAAAGTTCAAAACTAACAGATTACACTCAGTTCAGCTATCAAATTTAGGAATAATATTGTGCATGAATTCGCTTGTGAATGAGAGTTTCACAATCCTTGAAAGTAGCACTGAAACGAGATTGTTCACACCTTCTTTCAGGTGTGTAATGGATTCTTCCTTTACCTTTAGAGGTCGGTAAGCAAAGAAGTACAAATCTGTTTGAGATTCAAGCCAATTTCTAGCTGATTTATACTTCGGAATGAAGGATAGTGAAAAACGTAGCCTCATCAGTTATAGAGACACTGACTTGCACACGACCGTGTCAGGCTATTTTTCATTTTTTTTGCAGTTTTCTATAATACATAGCATTCCTATGTAGTACAAAAACAGGGTAATGACAGCCCACCAAATAATTATCAACGCCGTTCTCCAAGTACAAAATTCTCTAAATATTCCCTAAATATGGGCTTGTGCAGCTTAATGGTTAGAAATGGCCTGCAATACACTTGTGGTCGATCCTGCGTCCCAGGCTCACCAAGCTTTCCATTCATTCGGCGTAGGGAAGCTGATAGCATACTTGTTTGAGAGGACGACAGCACTGGATCGATAATGGAGTAGACCACCGCGATTCTCTACTGTATTACAGACCATATATGCATTCACTCAGCTCTAACGTTGTTTAATGAAGTCAAATTCACGGCGCATTCATCAGGGATTGATCAACGCCGAGAGTTTGACCCTTTTTCATTATTCTCTAAACACACAAGAACTTGGTAGGTTTCGATTTCTCATGCGAGTCTGTTAGAGCCCAATCCAACCATCTTGTCACAGTGTAGACACAGATTTTTCACGAACTCGAAAGCTCTTAAATCCGGTTGTTCCCTAAATGGGAAGAGCTATGTTTATGAGCAAAGTGTAAGTGCAATTTATGCCATTCCGAGGACCAACTTCGAAGAACGACTACTCGTGAGCAATGATTTTCTCTACGTTGGAATAAATAGGTGTGGAGAGTTCTCTCTTCGGCTGATAGCACTTCTCAGCAGTGCTTGGAAAATTCATTAGTATTGTTTTGACATCTGTCATTGTCGTGCAATGTAAGATGTTCAGGCAACGGACCACATCCGTCCCTCAGCGCTCTGCACTACTCGATTCATGACCTTCTGAAAAATTTGTCATACGCGCGGATTACTCAGCGAACCACAACAGGCAAAGTTTTCAGTCTGCGTACCCTTGGTAATACAATTTAATAGAGCTGAAATTTCTTTTCGTCACCATTGTCACTGCCTCGTTAGCACAGGTTGAATGATAGTTATAAAGATACACTTTTATAAATGTACTTTCGCGATTGGTTCAAGTGACCGATGAACTTCTTGGATCCACGGTCATATCACAAGGGTTACCCGTGCATGCATGAGACTTTTCTATGCATTCTTCTCTACTGGCTCTATTTTCGAAGAATAGGAGAATTCCCCTCCATAAGTTAATGTTTCCTTTATGACCAAACACGAAATTACCAACAGATGAATAGTTATTTCTCAATGGCTAACGTTTCAGTGGATTTCGATTCTTCAGAGTCTAGAAAGGGTCATGTTGACTATATTCGGACTTTTTCACGAATTAAGTTGATAATTCCATCAGAAGATACTTGGTATCCAAATTTCAATAACATGGGTAAACAAATTCCTTTATGCAATCATCATTGTTTTGAGTCTTCCACTTGATGATGAAGACTAACCTTAGACAGCCCAAATGGGTGGGTAAAATCCCTCTCTTAGCTTAGAAACTCAATCTCAGATGTGGTATGTGGCTCTGCATGATTACAGGGTCCTCGTCTCGGTGGTTCGCGATTGATTTTGCTTCAAAATTTGTTCAACAAGCCTCAGAAATTTTGCGGGCCGATGTTCTAGGTTCCTGTGCGAGGATGAGGACAGTTAATTTTATTTAAAAACCTTCCTTGCTGTGCATTTGTGGCCTACACGTGTGGAATATTTTGTTTGAGTTTAGAGTTAATTTAGAATGTTTTTTACGCAGACACACAGTGATCTACCTGTCTCACCTATGCCAACAGACACTTTACAATCCATAAGTTACAGAACAAAAAGATAAGAAAAGTTTAAGCTCTCAGCGTTGATCAATCCTTGAGGGATGCGCCACGCATTCGACTTCATTAAGCATCGTTTGGAAGTGATTGAGTGCATGTCTGGTCTTTACAATGACTTGCGGTAGCTTACCGATGTACTGGGTCGGTGCTTCTATCCTCCCAGGCACGTCTGGCACCAACTTGCCGACCACGGAGGGATGGAAGGGTTAGTGAACCGTGGGCGCGAGGATAGATCCCACTTGTGTGTAGCTGGGCGCCTCCGATCACTGCGTCACATGCGCTCTTAGGTTACAGAGTACTCGAACTAAAGCCATTAAGATCTGTGTCGTTTGAGCAAATCGTGTAATTCCGTGTCGCCTTAGGGAGGATTCATTGATCTGAAACACCTGCCTTATATTGAGTTATACTTTACAAGACTCGTTGAAGCAGTATGGCAGAGTTTCTCGAATTTCATGAAATTATCCACAGTTGTCGAAAAACTTTCTCCTCAGCCAATTTGCTGTTCCGTTTTTGAATTCACATTTGAGTCGATTTTCGTTTGGCTCTTCTCCTTATTAAAATTTGTAATTGCTCGTCTAGGTTAGCATGAATCCATAACGAAATGAAAGTTGAACTGAGTGTTTTAGACACTTGGACGGCCGGTCCTCACTGGTTGTGCGAGCTCCAGCATAATCTCCATTTTTCGGAGCTTTGCTGATTTGGCCATTGTGGCACCGTGGACTCCCGTGGTCAGCATTGTAAAAAAAAACCTTCTTTAACGTTACAAAACCATTCCGAAAATTTCTAGCAACACCTGGTCTTCTCCAACCGCCTTTTTTGCTCATCTGAGGCTACAATGCTTGAAAAACACTCGATACACTGCGTAATAAAACTTAAACTTTCGTTTTTGGAGAAATAAGTAATATTAGAGATAATGAATCGACGCTGGATTTTAGCACTACCTCTCGGTATCCCAAAGAGAGGTCAAAGATTAACACAAATATTGAAATTTGTATTTGTAATGACAAAAAGAAAATTCCGACTCGATACGTCGTCCCGACGGGATTTGACCCGAGTATCTGAATATTCATAAATGAGTGAATCTCAATACAAATCCTTATAAACATACTTAGCTCGATTTTTATGCGTTAGTTATCAGAATACCCGTTCCAGACAGACTTGTAAGTCATCGTAAAATGTTGTCCAAGCTGCGTTGCACTACTGGTAATTTTCATGTAAACGGCTGCTTGATTTAAAGTGGGCAACCTTTCAAGAGAATGGTTGAAATAATGTCAGAGCTAATCTTCTCGAATATTTCCCGAGTTGCAGAACGTCGGCTTACTTTGGTCAAAATCCTATCCTGCCCATCCATTCAGATGGGAACTCCGGAAATCTTATTCTTTTTTGTGATCATTACGATATTTCACTCTCACTGTTCACACATTGTCCCTAGGTGTTGCTTCTATGTGCCCGGAAATACTTCAGCCTTTCAAGTTTGAATCAGCATATTTCGGCTCGCTGTAAGGCTTAATTGTTGAGACAGAACCATTATGTTTTAAGAATATGTAAATCAGTAATGCCCAGGGACTGATCCTTAGTCCATTTTCATTCACCACGATAGACTATGGACTGTGTTTTGAAGGAGTAACAACAGCAACAACATCCAATTTATAGCTTTTCCTTATAAAAGGGGGAACCAAACTGCGACAGTGACCTATTCGCATATTCGGGCTTCATTGTCACATCGACTTTAACCGTAACCCTTCCCGTAATCTTTTTCCCTACATAGGTGATTATGTAGACGAAAAGGTTACGGAAAGGGTTATGGTTTTAAAAAAAACTGGAAGAAGGACTTCAAGGATACGCTGAAAACGAAACCATCGAATTACTGAGAAAATGCACGGGAAAACAGAATTATACAGTGAGAAACACCACAAAAACAATCAATCCTTATGGTAAGGTGGCAATTGGGCCGGCATAACTTCTTAATATATCAACTCAGAGCCGATGCGACCAAAAATTAAGCTCAAATGAATGCTTCTGGCACAGATTTATGCTTCGAACTCTATGTGTTAACGAAATGTTCCCTGATTCGTCCTCAACAGCTCTTACGACCGTCGTTTATTCAGTGTCAAAACATTGTTTTGACTCTAAATAACCGACAGCCGTGAGAATTGGCAAGTTTCGAGAGACTTCACTCATAAAAATGTGAAGTGGGAATAGCGCAGTGATTAGTGACACGGTCCATCAAGATACGCTGATAGCAAGATACGCGTTCAATCCGCTTTGTCCAATACGCTCCTCCAGTCCTCGTGGAAACGCGCTAGTTCGGCTAGCCCCAAGATTGGAAAAAGAATCGACTCGACCGGCATTCTACGACTTTCATGGAAAAAACGAAATCCTCTAGCAGCAGCCTAAACGACACGTGAAGCGTTCGAGCATCCTTGTGAAAGGAGAAGCCGGCAAAAACGAATCGAATGCAAGAAGTGCTGGGATCGCACAGCAGATGTAATGACGGGTAATGTATAATAGGAAATAATGAAAACATGATATTATCACTATTACTATTATAAAATCAGTTCTTTCGCAGATAATTGGATAGCTCTACTTCGCATGTTGGCGAAAAGACCTACATAATAGCGGCATCTCATCGGATGGAAAGCCATAGAAAATCCAACAAAGCAGCAACGAAGCAATCCAACCAAAACATTCTTAGCACTTTCTACTTTTCTACCTTGAACAGCAGAAATTTAGGTTTCGGAAGAAATCGAAGGTGTACAGAAAAATTGTAGAACTTCTCCAAAAGTAGAGCGTGTGGGGCAGTGGTCGGAGGCACCCTGCAACACTCACGTGGAATCGATCCTCGCGCCCATGGCCCATTAAGCCTTCCATCCCTTCGGGCTCGGCAAATCGGTACTAGACTTGTCTGGGAGAATAGCAGCACTGGCTCGATACATCGGCAGGCCACCACGAGGTATTGTAAAGGTCAGGTTATGCATTCAAGCATCTCCAACAATACTTAATAAAGTCGAATGCATGGCGTATGCCTCAGGGATTGATCATCGTCAAGAGCTTTATCCTTTTATCTGTACTTCTCCAAAAAAGTCCATGCTCAATCTATACATTGTTATATAAATATCGTCACTATCCAGGAAGTGAGCTGCTAACTAACTGTTCGATCCGGCTTTCTCCTTTGATATGTATGGGTATAATCTTAACCGTTTTTGTTTAGTGAGAGACAGTCGAAACAAAGGAGCCGCATGGTGTGGTGGTGAGCGCGTTACTCCCCGGAAAGGACAATAGCGCGTTCGTTCCCCACCATAGACACCTGCAGCCCAGAGTTTTGAAAATATCTCAGCTTCATTAAAGTTGTATGGGTATACTTTTTTTTGTTGAACTGACAGTTCGGGTTTGTCAAAATCCGTGCGAATTTTCAACAGAAACCCAGTGGGAAGTGCACTGAAGACAGGTTCAAGTAGATCACGAATTAAGAAACCGAGCGATAAACGCAACCCAACTGTGACGTGCTATTGCGCTTTTTACTCTATGAAGATCACATGTTCATCCATCAAGTTAAGGACCACCTGGAAAAAACTGCCGATAAGGTCTGCCACATCACATTATTAAAATGCAGGACACACGATGAACGTGAAAAAAGTGAAGTACCTGCGACAAAAACGAACAATTAGCCGAGACATCTAACGAACAGGTGAAACAGCTGCATGAGCAGAAGCAGTCACTTCTATTGACATCTCGTTGTTTACAAATATCTTGTGTATCAATGGTATATATCAATATCAGACGAATATTATAATTTTGTATATCAATAGGAAAAGACGCCATATTGAGAGGGACCAGTAACGGTGAACCATCGACTCAGATCGTCGGCTCTGAGGGGAACGAAGACGTCGAAAGGTTAGCCGAATGGAGTTTTTTTTCTATCAACCTTGTGTTCACTTATCAATAAAAGAATAAATGGCTTTTTGTTTCTAAAGTTGCTTGTAACGCCTTTCGTTTTTCTTCCCGCATGTCTTAACACAGTGATATTCTGACTTCTATTGATAATTAGGTCACGCTATTACAGAATCTCTAACTCCATGGCGTAACGTAGGTGCGCTTTTTTTGGCTAAGCGACGTCCATCGTCACTCAACACTTTACAACATTCCGCTGGCAACACGATTTCCTGTGGGCCGGACACCCAGTGTGGCGTATCGCTGAGCGCTCTCTTGCAAATTTCTGATAGTTGTTCCATGGCGTTACGGTACAAAAAGAACCGCAGGAAATCATCAATTCTCCCCCATTCTTCATCACGCTGTGACATGGTTTCTACTTCAACAGCGTAGTCATTTTGGAGTTACGTCATCCTTACTTACGAAATGCGTAACTTTGATGAGTTTGAGCAGTCTTGCCCAGGGAATAGTCTAAGACTGAACGTAATAGTTCGACATTATATAACAGGGATAGCTAGCGATAGCAAAACTTTCTACTTCAACAGCGTAGTCATTTTGGAGTTACGTCATCCTTACTTACGAAATGCGTAACTTTGATGAGCTTGAGCAGTCTTGCCCAGGGAATAGTCTAAGACTGAACGTACTAGTTCGACATTATATAACAGTGATAGCTAGCGATAGCAAAATAGAAAGTGAAAGTGACGTCATCAAAATTTTAGATGAAAAGTGTTGACAACTTTTAAAGATGTTTTAAAAACAATAAGCAATACTTAGTTACCTCGGTATTTATTTGATATTAAAATATATTTCTACGATTTGCCCTTTTCGAGCTGACGCACGAGGTTCGTATTGGTTGCTGTTGTTTCGTGACTCAGTGGCTAACGTTTCGACGAACTCTTGTTCACAACGTGGACGTATTTTATATAACGCTATCCATATAACCACAATGATGCTGAGATACTTGCATCGGATTCCAGGTTAGATCGAGCCGTATTTACCTTTTTCGGTGGTTCAGGTGTTATACACTGCACATCTGAGGCTTTCGTTCTGCTTCTCTTTCAGCACTGATTTGTGCTCCCAAGATCATTCCCACTGATTGCTGTTGGCAACGTTAGGGTGAAAAGAATGGCTGAGAGCGGTAAGTGGTGCTCAGTGGCGCCGTACGTAACACCTGGTCCCCGAAAAGGGTAAATTCGGGCCTGTGGTCCAAATTTTCCAAGTATCTCAGCATTGTTGTGGTTGTATTTCACATAATACCCTACCAGAAAAAAATTATGGGCAGTAGATAGGACTATACACTATGCTATCCATATAATTCGGTGAAGTATCTTTGGTACTAATGAAGATCTAGTATACAAATGATGAACGTCATTTTGTTTCTATTCCTTTAAGTACACATTGGGTACGAAAGCACAACGGTGATTATTTTGGAGTGCCAGGATCCTATCCGAGCATTCAAAAACATAGCGCAGAAGACTATTAAGGCGTCTGGATAAATTCGGAATGTCCAACGATGAACCGGAAAGACGAATGCCTCACTACAATACGTGACCTGGCGAGATCCTCAGGCTGATTGATTGTTGGGAGGTACCAAACCTACCAAAACGATGAGCAGTTCTTAGAAAAAATGGCGGTGATTTACATATTAGATTTTTACTAGTACAATATAGGTATTTCACAGAATTATATGGGTAGCGCTACACAAATCCGACTAGACTCTGAACAAGGCGAACTCGTCGAAACATCGGCCACCGAACCACGACTATGACAACAACCGACACTAAACTAGCGTCAGCTAAACATAGCAGCTTGTAAAAACATATGTACATATGTCGTATAAAGAACATTTTTCATAAAAGGATAAAAAGGGTAAGGCTCTCGGCGTTGATCAATGTTTGAGGGATGCGCCATGCATTCGACTTCATTAAGCATCGTTGGAGGTGATTGAATGCATATCTTTAGGCCTTTACAATGACTCGCGGTGGCCCGCCGATGTATCGAGCCAGTTCTGCTATCCTTCCAGACGAGTCTGGTACCAATTTACCCACCCCAGAGTGATGGAAGGCTTGGTGAGACATGGCCGCAGGAATCGATTCCACGTGCGTGTCGCAGTGGCGCCTCCAACCACTGCGCCACACGCGCTCTACATTCCCCATAATTATCGAATATTCTCTATCTCTATATTATTTCTCTTTAGAATATTCTCTATCAAATATGCATTTGTCTCGCGTTGCTTAGTCATCGTCAAGAAAGAAAGTGCTTTACAAAACTTTTCTTTGAGAGTTTTCATATGTCGTTTTTTCTGATGCAAGCATTCGCGGCTACTCTGCATTGAATCAGCTACATCAGAGTGCACTGTTTGAGAAACGTTCCCACATCTCTTCAAACTATCTCATCAACATGTGTTCTTTTCTTGATAAGCTTACATCAGATGGATATATGATATTTATTCGGCTAACGTTTCGACGTCTTCGTCTTCATCAGGGCCGACGATCCGAGTCGATGGTCCACGGTTGTTCTTCGTCTCGATGTGGCATCTTCGCCTTCGTATCGAGTTGTGTCTTCTTCAGTGAACCACTTGTCGAATGAGGCACACTCACTCGGTGGTGCCGTTTCATGTGGGACGAGTTTTTCCCGGACAAACAATCCTGCAGAAGTCGGCATCATTATCACATAGCAAAGAGCAATAACATTGCACACCCATCAAAGAAAGACAAGGACACATATTGGTTAGTGATACCGAGGTTAAAGTAAAGTTTGTCTTGAAATATCTCTTCAGCTACCTTAGTTAAACAGCATTGTTATAATACGAATATAAGCAGCTATGTGAGCTAATTAGAGTTAATCCTTTCTACAGCTCTCTCCACCTGTTCTCGCTACCAGGGCTCTTACAGTCTCCTTCTTGGTACTGACGCTTGTATTCGTCACGCTTTTGTACATTGTCACACCATTCACACTATACTGTTGTTTTTGTTACAAACAGATATAACACAAATCTGATTGTGTTCTGTGACAAAATAGGTAATGTCCCGTGTGGAATGTTCATGTAAAGGCGAGCAGTCAATCCAAGCCAGCAACTCTGCCTATTAACTATTCAAGCTATATTTCCACCACTGTGAACGCCACTACATTTATTGGCGCATTGGTCTAACCACTAATACACTGTGTTACATATCGATTATTTATGCCCAAGTCTATAGAAAGACGGTCTCTTGAGTTATTTCATCTCCGTCAAGGACTAGAACAAATCAAAAAGTTGTTGACAGCTGAAAACGATTTTGGGTCATTAGAAAAACTCATGCGATTGAAGACAAGTATGAGCACTGTGGGCAAAATTACACGTGATATGTCAGCCATGGATATTTGGATGCTTAAATGGAACATCCTCACTGGTTGTGCGGCCCCGACATAATTTCCATTCTCCGGAAATTTGCTGGTTAAGCCATTGTGGTTCTTTGAAATCCCGAGATCGGCAAAGCCTGCTTCAGACCTTAACCACTTCAGGCAGTCGTAGCCATTGTGCATCAGGAGACCGAGATGAAACAAAGCGACTAGCTTAATACCAGGACGGTGAAGAATCCTGGTATTGGTTTATTCTTAGCTGGGCTTCCTGATAAAAACGCCGGATTCCTTCTCATCTTGAGTCTATTGGAAGGTATGTCAACCTTGCCTAAAAAATGAGAATAAATATTCTAACAGTCACACTCAGTTGATTAAAGAATTCTGAATGTTGCCTCAAGGCAATGATTTTTCGGCATTACCTGCGTCATGCTTCAAAAAAGGGTTATGAAATAACGTGTCCCACCATCCCAGGCTCTGTGCTAAATATCTTATAACCTCGCCGGGCTCTTCATCAAAAGATTATGACGAGACTCTGCACCGTTCCCTTTCTCACTGTTTTATCAACGCTAGTGATATATGCGTCAAGGCCACAACGATTTCCTACAGATATTGAGAACACGTATGGAGTAAACAGTAGATATGGCAATGACAAAGTGATAATGGCTCATTCAAAATAGAAATATTTCACTCTCATTTTTAGCTCTACTGTCATTACTCGAGGTTCTATTCCTACATGATAAAGGTATAGTCTGATTTTTCCAACTCTCATGTGGAAATAACGATGCCAATGAATGTCCGAAAAGACTCCAGAAACCTGAAAACGATACGAAGGATGGGACATTAAGTGAATATGCCATAAACGAGAAGACGAAGCAGGCTCAGAACACGCAGTCACCGTAAGTAATACGATTGAGATCCTCTGACTTCCATTTTATGATCCGCAGAAGTTGGGTATTATCGAAAACCGAAAACAGTGAAAAAATGCAGCAGTCTTGTCATTTTTGCATTGAAGTAAGATAATTCTCTATGTCCTTCTTGAAAAAACACGAGGTGTTACGAAGCTAAAGTAACACCTCGTCTTTGCTCAGAGAGAATATCGAGAATTATTAGATCACTGCCGAGATTAGTAGAAAGCAGGTCGTGGGCATTACTAAAAGACGTGAGTCGAAATATTCAAAGTTCGTGTTGTGTTCACAGCACTGCTTACAGTTAGATTCTTCTGGCCGTACTCAGGTAGGATGCCAGAGGTGTGGCTGTCTAGTTCATGAGATTTGGACCAGATGGCCCGTTACTTGAACTGAATTGGTTGTGTTGTTACGTAGGAAAAATTGTAATCAATGGTATTGAGAGAGTACCACTATCAATATAGAACATGTATCCGAAATCGAAAACAGTATAGTACGCTTTGTAAAATGTAACAACTGCACTACAGTGTCAGATATTCAGTACTTTTCTACCAAAATACAGAAAGGTTTGAACATTAATATCTCATATTAGCTGCAGATACACTTGTTTTCTTGAGTGCTACTAGACGCTCTAAGTACGAAGTGGGTATAAAGGTGGCCGCTAACCAATGACTTCTAATGAATGTGCATCAATTATCTCACTTATGTAAGGAAACACTAGATTTACCAAGATACGATCATTAGTCGTACTTATATAATTGTTTTATTTTATATGACCGTTCTTCACGTCTACTGTGCGGAGCTCAGCAGTTCTCACATTCATTCCGTTTCCTCCCATCAATCATCCACGAAGATCTTCCAACTTTATGTGTAGCTTCGGTTGCTGCTTGAGGATTTTCATTTCATCTTGAATGTCGTAGAATGTTGGTCGAGTCGATATTCCCTGGAGACCTGAGATAACCAGGCAGGGAGAATTTTGATTTGGATTGCACAGGGTAAGCTTCTTTCCTGACAAATCCGGTACCAAATTGCCGGCGAGAGATGAGAGGCTTGGTTGGCTCGGAGCTGAATCGAACTAGCTTCATGCTCGTGATAAGCGACATCACTACAAATGTGCTATCCGCCCTCTTACTAGTCACAGTGGGAACAGTTATAATACCAGAAAGGTTTCTTTCACGTACATATACATTTCTGAGCACTATGAATGATCTTAAGAGGAGAACTAGATACTATCACGACTTCATCATATGGAATCATAAGAAAACAGAACAGACTGGACACTCAAAACCACAGATAAAAGAAAAAAGGGTAAAGCTCTCGGCGTTGATCATACATTCGACTTCATTAAGTATCGTTGGAGGTAATTGAATGCATATCTGGCCTTCACAATGACTCGCGGTGGCTTGCCCATGTATCGAGCCAGTACTGCTATCCTCCCAGACAAGTCTGATTCCAATTTTCCGACCCCGGAGGGATGGAAGGCTTGGTGGGCCATGGGCGCAGAGATCGATTCTACGTGCGTGTCGCAGTGGCGCCTCCAACCACTGCGCCACACGCGCCCACGGGTGAAACTACGGGTAACGGATAAAATAAGTAGGTATGAAATCGCTTGTGTCAAATTTATTTCCGTTTGTTAAAAACGAACAACAAGCACGATTTCACCATGATATTCCACGGTAAGAGCTGAGCCACGGAATATTCGGATTACTGGGTCGGTCATGTGCTTCCACAAAGGACTTGTATGACGCCTCCACAACAAGGCTGCTACGTTGGCTAAACAAACTTCTTATATTACCAATACATTAACAAAGTACACAATCGATAATCATAAAAATATCAGGTGAGGACGAAAGATTGCTTCGATATATCGATGATTAAAGAAGACGAGCACTTAACACGTTGGCCGTCATCACGAGCATGGTGCCAGCTCGATTCCTCGCCAGGCCAACCAGGGCTCTCCAGCCATCCTGATTCGGGAAATTGGTACCGGCCTTGTCTGGGAAAGGTCACCCTCTGTGATCCAATTGGGAACGCCCCATCCCGGCTATCTCATGACTCCAGGGAGAATTGCACGACCTATTCTACGATACCCATACCCATCTACGACATTCAAGATGAAATGGAAATCCTCAAGCAGCAACCGAAGCGAGAGATAAAAGTTGGAAGACCTCCATGGACAATGAAAAAGACGAAACGAATCGAATGCGAGCAGTGCTGGAATCCGAACAGTAGACGTGAAAGCGGATCATTTCACCTGTATCACCCGTAGTCCCGTTGATCGTCAAGTGACTCGAGCGGATGCCAGTAAATCTTTCATTTTTCCCTGTCGCATGCAAGAGTAGCCCAGTGGGTTCTGCTCGACAGAATTCTGACATAAGATGACGAATCATATAAAGTAGAAAACAAAAAAGCATATCAATGGTTATCATATGGTAAGATACAACTCCTGTACGTAAATTGGTTATCGAAAAAATATCGTGTTCTATGCAAAAAAATAGGAGCATAATGTTCAATTCTTCACAATTCTCACTTCATTTTCAAGTGGTACTGTGAATAAGGATTTGTAGAAAAACGTCAGATAAGAAAATTCTCTCATATGTGTTCTCTTTCTCATGTGTTATCGTGGCGCAGTGGTTGGAGGCGCCACTGCGACACACACGTGGAATCGATCCCCGCGCCCATGGCCCACCAACCTACCATTCCTCCGGGGTCGGTAAATTGGTACCGGACTTGTCTGGGAGGATAGCAGCGCTGGCTCGATACATCGGTAGGCCTCCGCGAGTCATTGTAAAGGCCAAATAGGCATTCAATCACCTCCAACGATACTTAGTGAAGTCGAATGCATGGCGCATCCCTCAGGGATTGATCAATTTATCCTTTATCCTTTATCCTTTATCCTTTATATGTTATTTCTCATATGTTATGGAATCGACTACGAATTCTATTGCAAATTCAGTTAAACAGCGGATGATATTCTGGTTCTTGCTTTCTTCACAGAGAAATGTCGCAGATTTTCAAAAACATGTATTTATATACAAATCGTAGATAAGATTATACAAATTGTTGTAGAAACAACCGAAGAAACTGAATTAAATAACAGCAGGGGCCCACCCTTTATTGAGACTCTACGAATGGTATGAGTTAATTTACCCGATACCTTCGTGGATGCGCTATAAGATTGTTCGGTGTGGCCAAGTCTTTTACATAGTTTTCTTTTTGTGCTGAACCTGATGACGTCGTAGTCGGCATTCCTAACTTCCACTATCACATCCTCATTGGAGGTTTGCACGTGTGAACAGATTGTGTACAACATCACTGTAGCCTTCCCAGATTCGGCAGCCTAGGTGCGCTTTATCCCATCATTTAGACACCTCATCACGTTAACAGGGTTAGATATTTCCACAAGAAAGCCCAATTAAAGACAAACGTATTCTTTAGCAAAGCTGATAAGGCCATTCTTGATTACGTTGTCGTGAAAGAGTTTGAAAAATTTCATGTCAAAAAGTCTGCTTGTCTTCCTTCCCCTTGAACACGCATAGCTTACGCGGACATGTATAGTGCGAGGTGCAGGGAAATCGAGACTATACCAAAACAAGGCGGGGTAATTCAATGAACACCGAAAGTGGCAAAGGTGGAACTATGGACTCTCCGCACTACTCCTGCGCCAGCCGTTTGAAAGACTCTTTCAGAGTCTGGCGAATGATACCCCTTTTGCCGAACGTGGTTAAAATAGGCTATAAATATGCCCTAAAAAGGCAAGAAATAAGAAATGGAGAAATCCTCATCACATGGTCTACAAAAGTGTAAACAACAAATCTATTGCTTTTAGTCATATTTTGCACGATTTGCATGGATTTGACCATAACTTGGACTCTACATTGTCATCGAAAGTGTGGATATATACAATGCCGATTTGGGCTCCACAGATGAATCCCGTTGACGGGTAACTGCTAATGGCACTGATCGATAGAAACTATTTGAGAGACGGGCGAAATTAAGGACCCGCATGGTGTGGTTGTGAACGCGTTAGCCCTCGGAAAGGGTAATAGCGCGTTCGTTCCCCACCACAGACACCTGCGGTCCGGAGTTTTGCAAATATCTCAGCATAGTTATAGTTATATTTCGCATTATACCCTGCTATTAAAAACAGTGGATAGTAAATAAAAGGTTGAGATTGTGATTCTTCCAATAGTTCACTTCTTCAAAATCATTTCTGGTACATATATATATATATATATATATATATGGACCTAAAATGCAAAGAAAAAATGGATGTAATATAGAGATATAAGAGCAAGAAGACATGTAAAGTGCATGAGTGTACAGTCGAGAGCACAGCCATTCAATTTAACGTCACCAGTTGTTCATTAGTCTTTTCCCACATTATGATTCAGTTCCCTTAAACCAACATTATTCCACAAACTGGCTCCGAAGATAAAGAAGACCACACCTGGGCAAACGCTGCTCTCACTTGAGGAAACGTTGAGAAATAGATGGTTAATTAAGGTAACCCTTTTTCAATTGATTAAAAAGAACCTGATAGTGTTCGTTCACCAGTGATTGGCTCTTATGAGCGCTAACTCCCAGGGCATGATTGGTCATGGCGGATACGGAGAGATTTATTGTGCAATTGATATTAGAAATTCGGATGCAGTAGCCATTAAAGTGGAACCAAAGAAAAGAAAAGGAAGAGTCGTAAAACGAATGATCTTGGAGCAAAAGGTATTGGTGTGTAATCGGAAATAAACTAAAAATCCAGCCAACTCTTATAAATCTAAGGTTCTTCTTCGATTACAAGGCAGACCACACGTACCCAAGATGATCGCTTCTGGCAACGATAACAAAATCAATTTTATTGGTAAGTCTTCACAAGAATACAACATCCTTGAGTCAACGTCGTTTCACCGATAAGCTTTTCACACCTTGTGTGGAAAAATCTATCTGACACTGAAACAAAGAATGTTGAAATTCAGTGATGCAACTACTCAGCGTGAACATCGGAGATTTGAAAAAACAAAGTCCCGTGAAACGTCTTGGAAGAAGCAGCGTAGGACGGATCTTGCAACAAGTTAGTCATTTGCACTCATAAGTATAGCCGTCAATAAAAGGGAAATCAGATACGAGGACGTAGCGATAGTTTGAGTAATGGTGAAGCATGTCGACGTCTATTGTGTGACTGATGCCTACTGATTGGTGGACGGTGCTGATAAGCCGTTTCCTGCCGATGGAGAACATCCGTCGCATAGAATATATAAAATATAAGAGGTAAAATAGAATATAAAGAGGTCAATATGTCACATCGCCAAGTGTGTCGACAAGAGAAGAAGTAGAGTGGAGTGAAAAATTTGAATGTGATGCAGGCAATCGCTGGATTACGTGATATTCATCTGTGCGGATACATCCATAGGGACGTCAAGCCAGCCAACATGTGTTTCGGGATTTCTCCACAGGCATGACTTCATCGCTTACTTCTTTTCCACTATCATTGAAAATTTGATAAATGATAAGAAACCGTCATTTGATTTACACATAGCTTTTTCCAAGAGCTCTAATTGTTAGTAGCTACCTGATTTAAATAAGGGCGCGTGTTGCGCAGTGGTTGGAGGCGCCACTGCGACACGCACGTGGAATCGATCCCTGCGCCCATGGCCTACCAAGCCTTCCATCCCTCCGGGGTCGGCAAATTGGCACCAGATTTGTCTGGGAGGATAGCAGCACAGCCTCGATACATCGGTAGACCATCGCAAGTTATTGTAATGACCAGATGTGCATTCAATCACCTCCAACGATACTTAATGAAGTCGAATGCATGGTGCATGCCTCAGAGATTGATCAACGCAGAGAGCTTTATCCTTTATCCTTTACCTGGGTTAAATATTACAGGCGCTAGCTTTCATTTAACCCTTAACGTCTTTGGTGAACTTCATCATCACTAACACATTCGGAAGCGTGCTGGATTTTTGATGACTAGCGTATATGAGGATACCCAGCTGAAAAATTTGGAGGCTATCAACGTAAGAGCAACGTCTACCAAAATCAATGACACATAGCGTTACAGTATGCTGTCTTCGTAGAGGAAATTCCGTTTTGCATCGATAATTTCCTTGGTTGAAATGTAAACTTCAACAGAAAAACGAAAACAGCAATGATTCATGATTCTGAAAAACCAAGCACTTCCTTGGCAAGAAATCAGCAAATTTGTGCTTTGTTGACCAATAAAAAGGATAAGGTTCTCGGCGTTGATCAATCGCTCAGGGATGCTCCATGCATTCGATTTCATTAAGCATCGTTTTGGGGGTGATTGAATGCATATCTGGCCTTCACAATGGCTTGCGGTGGCCTGCCGATTTATTGAGTCAGTGCTGCTATCCTCCCAGACTAGTCTGGTATAGATTTGTCGACCCCAGAGGGATGGAAAGCTGGGTGGCCCATGTAGGTAGCGATCGATTCCACGTGTGTATTGCAGAGCACCTCCGACCATTGCGCCACACGTACCGTTATTGCTGGCCAATATGTACAAGTTCTAATGATTTTTACAACAACTGGTTGGCGAAGTTCCTTATGAGATGAGAGATGTCTGCTTGACGCTGAAGGCATAACCATTTTCACACAAATATGATTTGAAGCCAATTCATGGCGTGCAAAAAGCGTCGGTCTCGTTTCTACCACTAGTCGCTTTCCTCTTCTAACGCTATTGCGGGTTTTATGTAACAGATAAAGGCGCGTGAGGCGCACTAGCTGGAGGCGCCACTGCAACACGCACGTGGAATCGATCCTGCGCCCATGGCAAACCAAGTCTTCCACCCCTCCGGGGTCGGCAAATTGGTACCAGACTTGTCTGGGAGGATAGCAGCACTGGCTCGATACATCGGCAGGCCACCGCGAGTCATTGTAAAGGCCAGGTACGTATTCAGTCACCTCCAACGATACTTAATGAAGTCGAATGCATGGCTCATCCCTTGATCAACGCCGAGAGCTTTATTCTTTTATCCTTTATGTAACAGATTGGTTGTACGTTTTGATGTTTCATTTCCTGATGGATTGCTTCTATGTCAGAGCGAAAGGAATGTAATTGCATTGTTTCAATTTCCATTTGAGGAGTATTGGGAAAAAGATGACCTCCAAAATGTCATTCTACCTACCTACTTCCTTAACTTTTTCAAAAAATAATGCGTTCCACGAAAAGCAGAGATGTACGGCGCACCGATGTTCCATTTAACTCAAATATAAATGAGTCCTCCACGTAGCGGATTTATCAGATTCCTTGAAGAACATAAAGAGCAGAGAACAGTGAAAAACTAGCGCCGTAATGAATTTGCTAGAATAATGGGTTAAAGCATTAGAATTGATGTTCTTTCCTGAAGCACCGAGCTTCGCAGAACACCTCCATCTTATTTTTCTCACAAGGCATTTCAGACTCGTCACATACTTGTTATAGTAGATTTTGGACTAGTTCGAAGGTACAAAAATATAGATGGTACAACACGGCCACTGAGGCCCAAAGCAGGGTTCAGGTAACGGTGACTGTTGAGATTTGAAATTATTCAAAACAAAGAACATTTCCTCCACTTATAGGGGAACAGTACGCTATGTGTCGATTCGAGTACATGATCGCATCGACCAAGGGCCCGCTGATGACCTCGTCTCCTTAGTCTACTCAGGTTATGCTCGTCTACAATACTTATGTACTCACATGATCCATATTCAATACGTCATTTGGTTCCCAGCAAATCCTACTCGTCTCGTTGTCTTAGAACTGTTATTTACGGAGGTTGTTGCGCTGGTTTGTATCTTCAGCTCAAATTCGGGACTGTTATTTCCCGTTCTTATCATGTTGAGTGCTGGTTGATGGTGATTCCATCTGGCATGCACTTGCCAATTCTCGAGGATTGGAAGAAGAAAATCTGCCGGGACTCGGAGTTTTCCAGAACGATAACGATTCCGTGATGATTGATTACAGTACTGTTATTAAGTCAATCGACCGCTCGATGACAGTTATAACGTGAGGAATCTCACCTACATTAGTGAAAGAAATCAAGTATTACGAAGCCCTGTTAATTTCCAAAGCAGCATTATATGTATATAATTCAACGGCATGCCTGCTTTCTTAATTCGATTTGCTTGCACTTTAACACCCACACTATGCTCTGAACTGAGTGATCATGAAATAACATGCAAGCAGTGTTTATTCAACTACTACGTTCAGATGTAATTGAGTAAAGCACTGTCTTATATCAGGCCTTGAACTACTCATTGGCGACTTACCCTGGAAGTACATCGTGAAGGGAGAGGAAGTGAAACGAGCAAAACAAGAATTGGTAGTTTTAGTTCAGTTATTTCTGCGAAAAACTTCATAGATATCATAAGAACCAAATTTAAGAACTAATCCTAAGAACATGTGTTTATACTGTTGAGCTCACACGTAGTTATCAACCCATAAACACGTGTTCGCTGTTTGACTACCCAGGTTTAATGATGGTTGGTTTCAAAATCATTAATTCTAAGAAGTTGTGCACCCAAATGCACTGTTTTAATCTGGATGAACGCAGCTAAGACCCGGAAGACTCAAAATCAGAGATTTTGCTGCAACACGCTTGGACCAAGAAATTCATAAGTAGATAGAATTATGAAAAATGTGTAGATACAAACATGAAAATATATCTATTTCAGCAGTCGCAACAACCGCAGACATCATTCCTCTCGCTGACAACTGAGTCATTTCAAGAATTTGCACGTGCCGTGTTTAGCTTGAGTACGGAGGAGGAGCCGAACTACGCTGCTCTGCAAGCTTTGCTCACAGTATGTCCTAAATCGTTTGTATGAAGACGCATTTTAGAAGGTAATAAAGCACTTAGTGTTAGGCTCATAAGTGAGCGTACTTTCACGAAATCTTCCGAGAAAATCTGTTCTGCTCATGTAAGCCAAAGACGGCTTCGGGTTAGCTACGTCCTTTGTGCGATTGTTAAATATTTTGTCAAATTGTCTTCAGGAACTCGTTGGCGATCGCAAGATGAGCGATCCGTACGATTGGGAAATGAATTACATCGAGGCCGTTGAAGGTGTGCGGTAAGGCTGTAGACTATTCATAGGCCGACATTTATTTGGGGTAAGCATATAAAAGAATATGAACCGACTTCGCTTGAGGCTTGCATCATCTTCGCCAGGAATACGATTCGCGGTCACCCTTCTGTTATGATAGCAGCAAAGTTTGATGGGCATACGCCTTATTCGGAAATAACGGCATTTGATGTCATTTGGCTATTTTCACCAGGGGAAAGAACAAATCTATTCATCAGTCCCTAAAGTATGGGCTGTACATTCGTCTTCATTCAGCTTCGCACAGGTGATTTAATCCTCGTCATCTTATGCAGTGATTTGCGATGAGCTACTGTGTATCAGCTCAGCGTTCCCATCTTCACAGGCAAGTCTTGTACCCGTTTGCTGGTCCCGAAAGGATAGAAAGCTTGGTGAGCTCTGGTGCGGGATCGAAACGGTGATCGATCAAGAGCGTATTGCAGGGGACCTCTTCTAACCTATGCACGTTCGCTGACATTCAGAAGAGCTGCATGGATTTCATGCCGCCTATGTTCCCAACTCAATTTCACCATTTCGTTGACTTTTCCATCTGTCGTTGTTTTTGCTAACTGCTCCATGGGTGCACGAAAACTGTAGCTAGACTCCCTCTTTCTGTTGCTTTTGTAGTATTCGTGGAAAGCTTGCATTCACTTTCGTGAGAAAAGGCGATTGCTAGATTCTAACTATAAGCGCCCACGGGAAGGCTCTCCCGTATCTATATGCCTTCAGTCGATAGGTATGAATTCTATTGCATGCTTACTCTGATCTACGAAACATTCAGATTAAGAAAAGCTATGATTTAAACTGAATAAGAAACGAAGCATTCCCAGAACGTCGTCCTTTCAAAAGAACAGAAACAGACTTTAAGAATGAAGATTTTCATCTTTAAAAGACGTTCTTCTGCTCACCTATACTGTGAATTTGAAAGATCGACTTAAACACACCTCAGTTTGATACGGAAATTCTAAAGGAGTACTATAAATGGTGATATTTTAGAGTATATCGCGACGGGATCGAGCAAAAGTTTAGAGCAAGACAACGATATTCAGCAATGATAGAGGAAGCCGCTTAAGAAACACGTGCCCCGTTCGATTTAGATTCGACATACATTGTTTAATTCTGGAAATGAACTACAGGAGTAAATCTTGAAGAACATCGTTATTTCATACGAAACAGAACAAAAACACTAACACTACTCATTGAAAAACGCCTATGAGAGTTTGAAAACAACCGGCTCTCTAGATCTGCAAAATCCAGGGAGATCACGGCATGAGAGTTCCAATCATCACGAATTCAAATTGCTTTCGGATTTGAATGAGAAGGATCTTCTGCTTTTCCTTTGCTCTGTACCTAGGAAATTAACCGCAAGTACCTAAAACGTAGTCGTTTTATACTTAATTAGATACTTGGATGGCCTGTCTTCATTGGTTGTGCGGACCCAGCATAATTTTCGTTTTTTAGAGTTTTGCTAGGCTAGCCATTGTGGTCCCTAGAGTCCCGAGATCAGCATTGCCAAAGTCTGGTCTGCCCTAGGTCTTCACCACCACGAACAGTCGCGGCCCTTGAGGATAAGAGAGAGATTTGCCACCATGCGACTATTTTGATACCAGCTCGGGTTGATCTTAGCATTGGTTTACTTTTAGCTGGGCTGTAAACGTCGGACTCTTCAGGTTGATAGACCCTGCCGGGTGGACGAATGCCCCTCCACTATACATCACAATCCAACAAGCAGAACCACCTCCCAGCCACGATGAGGCACTAAACCGATGGGAGGAATCGCTTTATATGGATATAGGAAAGTCATACAGAGAACGTTTGACAACGTCATCATTGGAGAATTTGATGCTAATGACGTTTCAAGGCCATGAGTAAAAACTTCAAATCCAGAGTTATAGGAGGCAGTATGGAACGAGAGGTTAAGTTAGTTGAGTTTAATACAGAGATCCAAGCCCCATAGAAACTGATAGCACGAGGCTAACACAGCAGTTCAGCACCAAGAAGGATTTGCAGCTGGAATTTAGTAACGGCCATGTTAGGTCTGTGCTAGTCAAGCATTTAATTTCAGTGTTCTTCATTTCTCGAGAAACACCTAACTAATAGCAGAGATGTGATCCGAACATCTTGAACAAAAATGTGAGTCGTATTCTTTGAAGTCCTGGGCTTTTCCTATGTCTCGATCGAATCATCCTTGACTGCTAGTCACGTACTAAAATGCTTCCATCCATCGTATCTCATCGTACGCGATTTTTTGAGCTGTTGAACGGGACATCTATTTATTCCTCAACGTTGCTTGTCGAATCCTAAAGACCAGTGAATACAGGAATGTGGTACTACATAGGTATTACGAAGACCCCATTTTTACTTGTAAGGATGTGACAGATATTTGTTTGGCTCGCACCACTAAGCAGTACAGGATCAAGACGGCGGTGGTAATCTTCGTTTTTATCCACAATTTCAAAATTGCCAACCCTACACTCATATTCGCTTTTTTTTCCGAACCTAGTGCTGAAATTTCCAAAAAATAGTAGTACTCCACATTGGTCCTGCAGCGCTCCCAACGGTTTACCGCCTCATCGTGGATGAGAGGTATTCATGGGTGTCGGACTGCGATGTAGAGCGGGGATTCATCCTCCCGGCAAGGTCTCTCAAGCTGAAGAGTTCGGCGTTTTGACCAGGAAGCCCAGCTAACAGTAAAATAGTACTAGGATCCTTGACCGTACTAATATCATCAAGCTACCCGCATAGTAGCTAATCCACCCTCTGATCCACAAGGGCCGGGACCGCCTGTGGTCGCGACGACCTGGGGCACACCTCGGCTAGGCTGACCTCAGGACTCCAGGGGAACACAATGGTTAAACGAGCAAAACTTCGAAAAATAGAGAATATTTTGGGACCGCACAACCAGCGAAGATGAGTCATTCAAGTATCCAAGTAGGTATTCCACATTGCTTACCATCTCATACAACTATGGTAGGTACTCAGCTTGGTGTTTTCAGAATGGAGAGTGCCAACAAACAATAACAGTTCTCTTCTGACGTAGGTCAACAGTTAAATTGTCCAAGTGAAGTATTAGGATGTTTTATTTCAAAAATATGTGGAAGAATGCAGAACAAAGGCTACGTCATCATCGTTTCGTGAGCACACCTTTCCTCCACGAACGACAAGGGCTCCATCGTCAAATTAAATGACGTATTTCCACCTTTCTTCAGTTTGCCTCTTCTTCTCTGTAA
This sequence comes from Angiostrongylus cantonensis, assembly GCA_009735665.1. Lineage (NCBI taxonomy): Eukaryota > Metazoa > Nematoda > Chromadorea > Rhabditida > Metastrongylidae > Angiostrongylus > Angiostrongylus cantonensis. Next base: position 1,001,624 of record MQTX01000065.1, on the reverse strand, counting down.
CATTCTCAACTTCTCCAGCTCTGGAATCAAACCGGAATTTAGCGTTGTATCATGAGAATTTTGAAGAATCCTGAAAGCGCAACTAGGCTAATTCATTTATACTCACCGATGCTAGGTCTTTCGCATGTACTACGTTCAAACACCGAACACTTACATCTTCATCATTTTATTGTGTTTAATAAATTCAACAGAACTCTTAAAAAACAGACCTTCCTACTGCTCATGCTACAACGATACGCACACTTAAAACCTGCATAAAGAACTCCTAGAGCACTATTCACGGTTGAGCCGCCTCGGTATTACACAGTTAATAACACATTACATGTACCATCAAATAAATCGATAATGTAACACTTAAATCAAGGAAACAAAGGAGTAACGCCTTCCTAACAACAACAATAGCGCGGTTTATAGCTTATTCCACAAAAAAAAGTTACTTATGCGGACTTTTGGCGCTCACCTTGTAAAAGAAGTTCTGTCACAAACACCATAAATCATCAGAAAAAAAAATATAACATTCTAACGAGATTTGAGCAATTGAGTTCTCATCAGCGCCCAACGAATCTGGAAAATATAAACTAATGTCACGTACTCAAACGACTGACACTACAAAAGAAACCCGCTATGATCAGCAGTACACGATGGGCACTGGACGTGTTAAGCATGTTCTAACACCATGGAACAACAATTCCATAACACGTTCTACCAAATGAGTAGTGTAATCAACATTTAATTGGTCAAACAATAAGGAGAAGTACGAGAGTGATGTCGTCAGGTTTCCCACCAGCCGCTGATAGTCCATGCTCTCGCGCTTTTACCGCAAATGGACTATTATGCGTAGCATCAAATGAGAGACGTCGTGCTGTCAGCGCAAGGGCATTACAGACCTGCAAGTCAATAACCTTAGACGAAAAAAAAAAGTACATCCGCAAAATAACAAGATTATAGGTTACGATGTCTACTCTAGCATTAGTTTGGTTATCTAGCTCACTCCCCTTATTATGAGTGGCAGAAACTAAAGGAAATGATACTCATTCTCAGTCTGATGGAAAGCAAAAGCTCACTTCTTGCACAGTAGCCTTCTCTTCAATGAGTGGTCGAAGTTGATCAAGGACATGTTGTTCAGTGAGATTGTCCCACAATCCGTCAGTAGCTAGAACTACGATGTCACCTTTCTGAACACGAATTTCGGACTTATCAGCTAAGTCCGGTGTGTCTCCGATGAAACCACGATAGCCTAAAAAATCACTTGCAAAATCGGGTATTGTTTATGATACAACATCCAGAAATAAGTGCAGGTTACATTTTATAAGCGAATAGAGTGAAAAGTATGGGTACAGCACAGCAGAAATCACCTTCAGGAGGAAGAGTGAGTTGAAAAGGAGCATTGAAGTAATGCACTTGTTCTTCGCTTTTTGTGATCACTCGACCATTTCGTACTACCATAAAACCAGAATCACCCAGATTCGCGGAATATAACGTTTCTTGATGAACTACCAGAACACATGCCGTTGAGGACCCTATTCGAAACGAAAATAGAATAGCAGAATACTTTAACACTAATAGTAAGCGAACAGAAAATGCATAAAATGGTGTTGCATAGCTCACCAACTGGTCGTGGTGCCTCGGCAGTAGCTTTAAAGGCTTTCTCAAGCAGTGTTTCTGGTTTTCGCGGGTCAAAATCACCACTGACGACGCGCTTTTCACATTCCTGCATAAGCTTCCTACTGAATTCTGATGGGTCAATCCCATACTTGCGCCATCCACCCACGCCGTCAGCAACTCCTGAAATGTGAGCCTCACCCCCAGTTACAACAAATCACAACCTTAAATTATTTATGGACTATGCGAGTTCGTTATGGCAATAGAAACACCTGTTCCGTTATTTTTAGAACTAAATTCGCATAAATTTACCGACAACAAATGTGTTCTTGAACCTCGATATGAAACATGCATCATCACCATACATACCAGTGTCCAGAACGGTAGAAGGACCATTTTGCATATCCTGAAGCAGTCCAAATATAGAATTCAAGATTCAGAATTTCATGAAACTATTGAATTTCCAATAAAGGGGACATAGTGAAGAACATGAAACCATGTCCCACAATATGTACCATTCCTTCAAGAGAGGCCACATTAAGTGTCATTGAAAGCACGAATCATCAAAAAGTACAAAAAAAAACAAGGAAAGCCAGATTAAATTTCACATCTGCAGGTGAACATCTTCAAAACTAAACTGTTCGAATGGAGAAATGTACTTTAGTATGCAAAATAACTCAACAAGTATTAGGATAATCGTGTGGCAAATTTTTCTTCTACTTTTTGAAGAGCTGCCATGAAGGGCTATTTTTTGCAATGATATACGAATACAACATAGAAAGAAATATGGTAATACAATGTACGGGAATCACCGTCGTCTTTTTAGCCAATTCGTGCCAAGTATTCCCCGAAGCGTAAAGTTTTAGCAATCTGTTGACCGTGTGGCGCGACGATCCATGAAAAAGCTCCTAAGGACAAAGGTCAAACTGTATCAAACATTATCGTTCCTCATTACAAAAAGAAAGAAGACCGATAAACGCCATGTAATTTAATGAAGACAGCTAGAATTCAAGATTCAGAATTTCATGAAACTATTGAATTTCCAATAAAGGGGACATAGTGAAGAACATGAAACCATGTCCCACAATATGTACCATTCCTTCAAGAGAGGCCACATTAAGTGTCATTGAAAGCACGAATCATCAAAAAGTACAAAAAAAAACAAGGAAAGCCAGATTAAATTTCACATCTGCAGGTGAACATCTTCAAAACTAAACTGTTCGAATGGAGAAATGTACTTTAGTATGCAAAATAACTCAACAAGTATTAGGATAATCGTGTGGCAAATTTTTCTTCTACTTTTTGAAGAGCTGCCATGAAGGGCTATTTTTTGCAATGATATACGAATACAACATAGAAAGAAATATGGTAATACAATGTACGGGAATCACCGTCGTCTTTTTAGCCAATTCGTGCCAAGTATTCCCCGAAGCGTAAAGTTTTAGCAATCTGTTGACCGTGTGGCGCGACGATCCATGAAAAAGCTCCTAAGGACAAAGGTCAAACTGTATCAAACATTATCGTTCCTCATTACAAAAAGAAAGAAGACCGATAAACGCCATGTAATTTAATGAAGACAGCTTTGCTATTCGTAGAGAAAACATCCAAAAAGTGTCGGTGGCGTAGGCTTGCTGCACACTCAAATATCAGAACCGTTAATTACTACTCTCCAAACTGTCCACATGCGAGCAAGCATGGACGTGTTTTACGAGTAGTACTTGTGCCATACGACGAGCAACTCAAGACTTTCTATATATTTTCTGAAACTTCGACACCAGATTGGGAAAGAACTGGGAGTGAATAAAGGATCGTAAGACCGATACGGATATCGATCATGTTGTTTGAAACAGACGACGGTACCCCTTTGACACCTTGTGCTGGATTTCAGTATTCGACCGGACCATATCCTATAAGTGCGAAGATTTGATTTAGTCGTGAAAAAGATCCCTGTAATAATCCAAGAACAGACAAGTCATACATGATGATAAAATTCTGACCAACACCTATTTCCTAGATTACTGACAGATTATGGAAAAGATGACCTAAAACTTGAATACGCTAGTCAAAAGACTTCAAAGGTTTGTTAAACACGTCTCAGTTCTTCAACGAAGAAATTGAGATAACATTTCCACTACTATCGATATGAAAAGGGGTGCGTATGCAGCAATGGTCGGAGGCACCTTGCAATACCCATAGGATCAATCTTCGTGTCCTAGGCGCACCAAGCCCTCTATCCCTCCGGGGTTTGCAAATCAGTACCAGATTTGTGTGGGAGGATAGCGGGACTGGATCGATATATCGGTAAGCCACCGCGAGTCATTGCAAACGCCAGGTATGCATTCAACGACCTCTAATAATGCTTGATGAAGTCGAATGCATGGCGCATCCCTCAGGGATTGATCAACGCCGACCCCTAGAGCTCGACCCATAGAGCTTTTTTTCCGATGAGAAAAGAATCAGTGCAAAGAAATGCTGTCGGTTTCTGTGTAAACCTAATGCTTCTGCGGATTCCGTTGAATGAACACTGAATTCCGACCATCAGCGCCACAATATAACATTGATAACGGAAAAGCCACACTCCGTTTTCTTCCCATAATCACAACTCCCAAAACAGAGTCACAGTTCGTATAAAGAACGTGAACATAGAGCTTTTTTTCCGATGAGAAAAGAATCAGTGCAAAGAAATGCTGTCGGTTTCTGTGTAAACCTAATGCTTCTGCGGATTCCGTTGAATGAACACTGAATTCCGACCATCAGCGCCACAATATAACATTGATAACGGAAAAGCCACACTCCGTTTTCTTCCCATAATCACAACTCCAAAACAGAGTCACAGTTCGTATAAAGAACGTGAGGTGAAGTGCCGCTGAAAACGAAACAAAATCATAGCCAACACTCTTCGAGTAGAAAATAAACCACAAACTACCAATTCTCGCTTTGCACAAGGCAACAGTACTCAAAAGAAAAAAAATCCTGAACAGTGGAGGAGCACGCAAGCCTACAATTTCCCTATGAAAGGTGATCATATGTGGTGGTAATACCAACTACTATAAAAAAACTGTATTTCCTTTACGTTTAGATTCTATGCGAACTCCACTAACACCACTAAAAAGGACACATCCGGATGAACAAAGCGATGTTGTATGAACCAAACTCTACACATCAGCGTTGTTCCACGAGGGAATATTACGAGAGCAGTACAAGAAAACAAGCCAACGACCAATCCTTAATCAACCCTCACTAAACTGAAAGTTATTCAAATAACCTACGCACTTCTCCACAGCTGTTAACGAAGTGAATAATAAAAACCTAAGCATTGCTAACGACATCATTTCGAAAGTTGAAAGTTGAGGATACAAACGTCTTCCAGACAGAGTACTTATGAGATGGGCGGACATGTTTATCACCAACATAAATCAGATGTATTCACAACTATAAGGGCATAATCCAGCGGCAGTTGCACCACGAACTTACACACACATTCACCATCTCTTAATCAACCCTGTCAGAAAAATTACACGACTGGCTCATGGGCCTCACCACAACCGTTAACGAAGCGAGCAATGAAAACTCGTCTGAGTGAACTAAATGGACATATATACTGACGTCAAATTCTTATCAAACGTTGACTTTGCTGGCAACACCTTTACAAGAAGGTATGTTTGTAAGTAGCATAAACCTGATGTGTTGGTAGCTAGAAAAATGTTCTACTGATTAAATAATGACATTAGGGGAAGTCGTGTACCCAGAGTCGCAAGAAAGTCATCATACTCGAAATGTATCAGCATCATACACAAAATTCGCAAGAAGATATGAAGAGCTAACTTGCCCTACACGCCTCCTGCTAATCAAAATATACAGGAAAATGAAAAAGGTAGTTTCAAACCTTTGGGAAACCAGCGCAGCTAGCTACTACTGGTGGAGAAGAAGATGGAACTGGAGACGAATTTTCACATGCCGGAACAGCGGCTAAACTTCTCTTCGGAAGAGATGAGTCTGCGCATGTTGTAGTCACTGCTGATCCTGCAAAAATTAACTATTAGAGAAGGAAATCGACGTCTTATTCAGCTCTCATATAGAGCACAATGCTCTGTACCAACACTGCATTCATCTTAAACTGATGCTGTACAAGAAAGGATAAGACATGCTTAGATAAATACTGCGCATTTTGGTCTAGCAAAAATGACGATTTTCAAATATGAAGGTTTCATGTGCCGCTTCTTTTTTAAAAGAATTTTGAAGCATGAAAGTTTCACACCCAATTTTATAGCTCAAAATCCGCTTTTCGACAACTTACGTTAGTAGATTTAACTAACTTACTTTTAAACACATTTCGAAATTGCAGTGGATAACGAAGTTGGTCGACTGAGACGAGATGAGCATACGGATTAGTGGAAATTTCCAATCAAATCATCCTTTGGCTGATGCCATCATCATCTTTTCAAAGATTACAGGTAACGCATAGATGATGCTCAATGAGCTCAAAGAAGACGAAAAAAGATTGAAATGCGCATAAGAGAAAGACTCAGTTCATGAAGATGCCATGGTGCGTAGGAGAACAACTCGAGCTAGATGGTTTTCTGATTACAGAAACCTGCTCGTATACAGTGTTCTACGGGCGATCAGCGAATATGAAGAAAAACATGAAGGAGACTGAAGAATAAGAGCCAAGGGACTCATCTGGGTCACTCAAAGGAACCGCCGATTAAGTTATCGATTCAAAACTCCATTTTCCTCTATTTGGCGGAATAGACCTTCCAGCGCTCTGTTATGCAGTAGTCGTTGTTACTTCAACCACCAACTCCGTGCACTATCCATAGAGCGCATGAACGATGTCTTCCGAAATTTAACAACCACCCTCAATGTCTAGCCGAGATGCTTAGCTAGCTCAAGTATTCGAAATTTACCCCATCTACGAGATAGAGGAAAATACATATCGATAGCGAAACAGATGTGCCGGTCATATAACAAGAAAAATAGATGACAGGCACAACAAAAGAACAGTGGAGTGGACTCGAAGGGAATGCAAGTCTCCTTTCGGAAGAGCACATAAACGACCGGCGGACGTTTTTGTGGTTACGCCAACCAAACGTCCCCGTAAATTCAAATGATTTCAAGATGATTGGATGTGCGCTGAGGAGGTCGCCATGTTCGATACAGGTCACCACCGCGGACAATGATTTCCGAAGAAGAAACGAATGGAAAATATGCTAAGGTCAGCACTACTAATGAAGATGAACCACTGTATCCAAGTGCTTTACCAATTCTTAGCATAAATCAACATTACACTGCCCTATTTGTCTATACGAATAATGAAGTGGACCGTAAAACTGTAATAGATTGTTAGAATACCAACGGCTCAAACAGGAACAGTTTGGTCGACGAATGCAGCAACCGTAATAGGTTCCAAAGCGTGATCCTGTGTATCGAACTCGAAAATGACGATCGTAGAGCATACAGAATCATCGTTTAAAGTCGACATGTTAATGATACCGGTTACAGCAAACGCAATGCGACTGTTCGACGGCTATGGCAAGAAGTTCGGAGCATGTATTGAAATAACATTCCATCACCTTCAAATTCTAAAAGCACTCAATAGAAAGGAAACTGATTAATTAACAGATCTAACACAACGTTCTCAGTTGTAAAACTACCGACACCATAAACGAATAGAAATGCAGACATTCACAGAAATCTAGACAAATGGAATGTCTAAGTTTATTACAAATTAGTATGCATGTATGAATTTTATCTCTTCTCATTTTAAGTGATGAACTTTACACATGGTTCGAATTCGCTCAGGGTAAACCAAGCCCCACATCCCGCACGGCTATCTACTATGCCAGGAGGAACCGACAGGACCACCACTGAACAGCATTCATAAAGACGATCGAAAAAATGTGAAGCAGTAACCGAAGCCACACGCAAATCCAAAAACTTTTGGTGTTGCAGATCCGAGACGACGAACCAAGTGGAAGAAGTGCTCCGCATAACACGTAACGGTGGAAGACATAAAACAAAATAAAAATAAAAATATTTCAACTAGTGCAGTTGAAAAAACCGTATAAAAGCAAATAATTCAGAAAAACAACTTCGTAAATATGAAATGCACATTAACGTCCTCATAAGAAATCCAGCAACCTATTTCGTGCGACCACTTAACAAAGGTGGTTTTACATCAATCCTCTTAATGACGACGTAGAAGGATGCCTTTCAGAGTTCCTTTCGCAACGCGTCAAAACCAGTTAGCCATCTCTTTTGCAGGCTCTTCGTGTCCAGAACAGATAATGCAAAGCAAAGTGAGCTTAAAGCTTGATGTACCGCTAGTACTGAACGCCTAGTGCACCACACCGCTCTGGTGCTTTAGTTTGTTTCAGCACTAATTTCTGCACTATGTCATTCACAAACATTTTCTATAGGCTATATGTGAATTCCAAGGATCTGTGCCTCATATGAGGGATCTCGAGCCGGTTAGTAGGTAGGCGACGTGGCGCGTCCTCAGGTGATGGATAGGGTGTTAATCGTGGACTAAAAGCGACATATGCTTCCCCGAGACAGGTGGATCCAGAAGATGGACTCCCTGTCTCTGCTGCGCCGATTTGGCACATACTTTTTGTATTTGCATGGCGAATTCATGCACGCGTGTGTGGGCGCGTTCTCGCTTTATGAGGGCCCACTCTGAGAGAGCCTGGCAAGCTACCCGTGAGTATCAAAATGCTAAACACAGTAGAAAAAAAAACGGGCCTCATTCCCCTGTCCCCGAAAGCGCCCACAATTTCGAAGCGTTGAGTAGGACGAGCACGGAGAGGCTGCTAAAATCTCAGGGCGAAGGGAAGCTGTCTGTTTCACGAAGAATGACGATCTGTAAATACAATGCACGTACACTTGCATCCGAATCCTTGATAGGAGACTTGCTCATGCAAGCAAGAATGATAAGGCACGACGTCATCGGCCTGGCCGAGACGAGAAGACGCCACCCATTCAACGCCGTCTATGACACTGGAGAAGAACTGTTCCTCGGAACATGCGATATTAGAGTAGGCGGTGTCAGCGTTCCCGTCAACACGAGTTTGTCCATGAACATCGATTCATTCGAACAGCTTATAACCCGAATTGGACGTTTACTATTCAAGAGATGTGGATCAACACCGGCTTTGACAACCTTCGTCGTTTACGCGCCGACATCAAACTATGACGAAGAAGAAGTCGAAGTGTTCTACATGGACTTGGATATTCTACGGAGAAGACCATACATTCTTCAAGGTCATCATTGGAGAATTCAATGCTAAGATTGGACCAAGAAGATCGTCTGAGGAACGTCACATTAGGACCCACGGATTAGAATGGAACGAACAGAGTGAGCTGATCCCTGAGTTTATCATGGCGACCAAGACCACCCATGGTAACTCGCAATTCCAGAAGCCCCACCCTCAACGCTGGACGTCGCAATGTCCCAATGGAGAGTACCATAACGAAATAGACCATTTCATAGTTAATAGAAGGTTTTGCCAAACCGATGTCTCGCTGTTGTCCCAAAATTCTACAAGGGAACAGACCACCGTTTCTTTCGTGCTAGATTCTATTTCTCCCGGAAAGGAGAAACGCAGCTAAATTCAAAAACCGAAGTCCCAGAACCACCACAAACTTGGACTTATTCAATTCATTAGTCGGCTGTTGGGAAGATGCCGCTGTCGATAACAACGACGAGGAATACGATTGGCTCATTCAACATATTCACGTTAGCGCTATGAAAGCTGAGAGTTCAAAAGTCACTAAGAGACGTCTGTCTCCAGAAAATCTCGAGCTGATACGCCACCGTGGAATCGCACGAGCTGCAGGCAACCGCGAACTAACGTCCGAACCTGCGAAACAATGCAGACAGGCGATAAAAGAAGATCTTAAAGAGCGAAGAACAGCAGTAATGGTCGAAGCTGCAGAGGCTGGGAAAAGCATTCGCAAAGTCCGCCGAATCTTTGCCAATTACAAGACCAGGATGATTGCACTCCGACGCCCAGACGGAACAGTTACAAAGTCCAGAAAGACCACTGAGAATATCATTCACGAATTTACAAACTTTTCACTCGAGTCATCCTAAACAGGATTGACAGAACACTGGAAGAAGGACAGCCATGCGAGCAAGCAGGGTTTTGAAAAGGATTTAGTACGATGGACCACATTCACACGTTAATAAGGCTCACTGAAGTATCGCGAGAGTACAAAAGACCGCTCTGTCTCACTTTCATCGACTTAGAGAAGGCCTTTGATTCAATTGAGATAGAAGCAGTCATGGAAGCCCTTGGTAGTCAAGGAGTCCCTACTCAGCACATAAAGATTCTTTGTGAGGTCTACAAAATGTCACAACCAAGATATCACTATTCTGCAACGATATTAACGTTGACGTCAAAAGAGCAAAGGTTAGGCAAGGCGATACAATCTCGCCAAAATTATTTACAACCACTGTCCAGAACGTCATGCGAACATTGGAATGGGATAATATGGGAGTGAAAATCGATGGCTGGCATTAACATCATCTCCGCTTTGCTGATGACATCGTCTCTATAACACCAGACATTAGACAAGCGGAATGTATGCTTTCCGACTTTGATAAAGCGTGTTGAAAGGCTGGTCTTCGACTAAATCTCTAAAAACGATGTTCATGAAGAACGGATTGGTTTCGTTTGCCCCATTCACGCTCAACGGAACGAATATCTCCGAATGCTCTAGTTATGTCTATCTACGTCGCGAAATCAATATGATGAACGACTTAGCTTCAGAGCTGAGCAAAAGAAAACGAGCGGCTTGGGGAGCTTTCAAAAGCATCGAGGATGTAGCGAATAGAACAAAAACACCCGACTTCGTGCCCACCTTTTCGACTCAACGGTTCTTCCTGCCCTAACGTATGCGTCGGAAACCTGGTCGCTGCGTAAGCAGGATGAAAGATCACTCAGCGTTATCGACCGCGCAGTCGAAAGGACGATGCTAGGAGTATCTCGTTTTACACAAGTTAGGGATGTGGTTGTCCGACCTGCGGCAACGGGCAAAAATTAAAGATGCCGTTCTATACGCCAAACAGTCGAAGATAAGGTGGGCCGGACACGTAATGTGCATGAATGACAACCGATGTACAAGAGCCGTTAGTGACTGGATTCCTCGGGATGTCAAACGTACTGTAGAGACCACCGATGGTCAGAGTTCTTCACGAAGAACCTAGAAGAAAGATATGATGCTCGACGAGTCCCTAGAGCGAGCAGAACCAATTGGGTTTCTCTTGCACGCGACAGGGAACAATGGAAGGTATTGGAATGTTTACTGGCGTCAGCTCGAGTCACTCGACGATCAACGGGACTACAGGTAATACAGATAATATGTGAACTGCAAGAAGTGTAGGGATTCAAATGTTCGTTTTCCTTGCAAGACAGTTTCAACTAAAATCATGTTGAAACAAATATTACAAAGAAGTCAGTGCAAAGGTTAATACAGATTTTCTTTTCTAAAGATTCCACAACTTAGGCATTTAAAGCTTTGAGTGAATCAATTCCCGGCTTATGTCAGGTTTAATTCTCTCTTTTTGCCGTTTCAGAAGTATAAAGAGCCTTCATGTAAGGAGTAAGCAATTTGTTTACTCTATAGAACCAACAGTTGCTCTAGCATGACGCAAAGACCTAGATCGTGAAGAAGTTAGGATAAAAAGGATAAAGGATAAAGCTCTCGGCGTTGATCAATCCCTGAGGGATGCGCCATGCATTCGACTTCATTAAGTATCGTTGGAGGTGATTGAATGCATATCTGGCCTTTACAATGACTCGCGGGGGCCGCCCGATGTATCGAGCCAGTGCTGCTATCCTCCCAGACAAGTCTGGTACCAATTTGCCGACCCCGGAGGGATGGAAAGCTTGGTGGGCCATGGGCGCATTTCACGTGCGCGCCGTAGTGGCGCCTCCAACCACTGCGCCACACGCGATCCGCTGACTACCCAATCAATATTCGAAGTTAGACCTTACATAAACCTCTGTCCAGCTTGGTAAAAAGTTCACACAACTGTTTAAATCAAATGCAACTATAGTTTATAATTTTATAGTAACTCACCGATGTCAAGAGCAGAAGCAGAAAAGATGGCCCTAACGGCCAAACGACCGCATGCAAGCAACCGAACACCCCCAACCATCTGAGCATAGGCTGCAAGTGAATGATGAATTAATGTAGAAATTATTGGAGTTATTTTATGGTTATCCTGTAAGCACGATAATAAATGCAACGGATCAACCTTAAAGAAATTCCGAAAACTGAATAAAACGAAAATTTTTAAGGTCGGAATCTGATGCTGAAGTCGAATTTCTCCGTAAAACTGTGAGCGATGTTTGTTAACACATTCACGATGAAGCTTAAATTTCCATTTCTGGCCTTGTGAGAGTGCGCCTAATTTTCGCCCTACCTTATGCATTGAATCAGATGCATACCTGTTTGTTGTACACCTCACAGAAAAGATATCTAGTTCTGTGCTCATTAGCACGTGTTCGCGTTACTCAGTAAAAAAAAAAAAACGCGAGTAAACGAAACGTCACGACATATCTGAATTGATATTTCCACTTCTGAACCAAAATAGATCTTAGTACCTTCTTCAGTGTGCCACGCTCGCCAAGGATACTACCAGGGAACACTACAAAGTCCTTTGTAAATCACCAAATGCGAAATACAGTTTATGTTGGACGTCACCTAGCGTTCTAGTGGGAGACTTTTCGAGCGTATATGAAAGGGCAAGATAAGAAACACATTAGGTCGTGAACACATGTGTTAACACAGTATTCATGTCAATAGACTCGAGTTCCACAGATGAGTGGTACTTGAATGACGTCAACAGCTTGAACAAATGTTGTGATCACTTACTGACGTCAAAAGCTTCCTGCCACACCAATACCCACGGGGAATCACTTCCAAATAGTAGGACAGTAAAAACAACAACCAATTTTCTAGGAGATGGAGAATCATTAGAACGCTTTAGACTTCAGTAGTTTCATAAACTACAAGTTCGTTGCTCAAATGCACTTTACTATGGTCATTGCTTCAGTGACATTCCAGAATGGCCCGATGAGCAGAAATACCATGCTCCTCTTCCTGTGATATACATTCAACATGGTACAAACGTATAATTATGGACATATAAACAATCTACGAGAAACAATGTCGATTTGTAGCCTCATAACTTCTTACGTATGGCAGCCACGCCAAATTTATCCCTCAATTACACACAATTAACACAACTTCACCAATCTCGAGTTGGAAAACCGCTTTGTCTACCTAGGTGACGATGTTATATGGATCATTTATAAGACCATGAACAGTTCTAATTTCATCTATGTGTTTGAAGAGGCAAGTTCTTAATGAAAAGAAAAACATTTAAGCAGTGGGATCAAGAGAATGTCCTTTGGACACGATAACGAGTGAGAGAATGGCAAGAAACCGCAGCCATAAATTTCGAAACACACCTCTGAAGAAACCAAAAACAGTGAAAGCACATCCGACCGAACCTTTGCAATCATTATTCAGCAAACGTTCTGTTCATTGACTTCGAATTCTAACAATAAAGGAATGGCACTACGGAAAAATCACAACGGCTTGCACTGACGTTCGCTGTAACAACAAACAGTCGAAGCAGACCACCCATATGGGCTGCTAAATGATATTTTCCGATTTTTCTCATTTTGTGGTAAAACACTGTCGCTCTGCTCTGCTTCTTCAAACATCTTAGAACACAAGAAGAATGAAGGGCAAGCATAAAAAACAGCACTATGGAAGTTGCACAAGGACACAACAAAGAAAAACAACTGAAAGCAGCCCATCACGGAGTAAACATCTGACGACGTCAAACTGAAACCACTTGTTGAAAACTGCTAAACCCTCAACTTACGCTAAACAACTTTAAAAAAATGTCGGGAACAGTAGGGATCTCTTCTATATTGGAAAAGTGAGATCGAAAATCCCAAGACAAAACGAATTTTCTGAACGGCAAATCTGGTCCAAAGGATAGCTTCCACACCGAATAGTCAACATACGTGTTGACAAAGCATAGTTGGGTTTTCTTGGCATCTAAAGTGCTTGGACCGCGTGAACTGAACAAACTTACAGCAGAGACGTCGACTTACCACGTCAAGCGTAGATGTAATCCTTCTGAAATTTTCAAAAACTCCAAGATCCAAATTTTTAAGAACTCTGAAGCTAGAGCAAACTTCCACGTAGCCGAAATATTCCCATGGACGAGATTTCGCTTGCTCAATTACTTCATTATTCGAAATAAGTCTCTTGAATAAAAAAAAAAGAGTGATCTTGCATCTGATGGCAAAACTGCGTGGTTTCCTAAAATTTCCGCAACAATCAATAAAATTAAACACATACTGAGCTACCTGCGCCAAGTTTATAGACGAAATTATCTCCACGAAGGTGTTACTAACCAAAAGGCAGACTATCTCATTAACAAAACATCACGAAAACATTTACTTCATCCATGGTCGCCTACCTACTTGGATAGTTGGATGGCCCGCCACTTCGCTGGTTATGCGGGCTCCAGCACAACTTCCGTCTTTTTGTAGTTTTGCTGGTTTAGCCATTGTGGTTCCATGGTGTCCCGAGGTTAGCCTCGCCAAAATCTGGCACAGGTCGTTACCACCACCACAGGCAGTCGCCGCCCTGGGGATCAGGGGGAAATTTGCCACTACGAGGATAGTTTGATACCAAGACGGTGCTGGATACTGGTTTATTATTAGCTGGGCCTCCTGATGGAAATACTGGACTCATTCTTAGCTTGGGAGATCCTGCTGAGGAAATGAATCCTTCCGTCGTTTATCGTAGCCCGACACCCAGAAACACCTCCCACCACCGATGAGGCGGTGAACCGTTGAAACGATGGTCATATAAACTACTGGAAATCCCACAAAACTTAAGGCTAAGGTCTTAAGGTTAAAAACATTCAGAAAACAAACTGGCCAATCAGTTACACATCTAATAACCGTACAAATGTTTTGCGTTTACTTGAATTGATTGAACTGGAACATTTCAGAAATGGCACCTGCTGTCTTTATATAACATACACCGCTATTCTTACTTGGATACTTAGACAGTCCGTCTTCACGAGTTGTGCGGACCCCAGCACATATGCCATTCTGTATTCGCTATTCTAACAGGGTCAAACTGAACCCTAACTATTCCACCAGATAAGTTAGTCTTTTAGTAATGGAAACAAGCCAGTTCACAAAACTCAGTCAATTGCTATTTACTAGAAGAGGGCATCAAGCAAAGTTGACGAAACGTGTTTATTTACCAGAAATGAAATGACCACAGTTGAACAGAGGATGTTTTATATCAACACCTAGCCGATACAAAAACGTAACCATTGGAAAAAAAATCAATTTCTACAAAGTTCGCTCTACAAACGCTCCAATAGCTTACCTATTACCTTGCTAAAGGCCTTTCCCTTGAGTGCCCAGCAGCGTCAAAGAGCAGAAGCATCGTTCGCCGAAAGAGTCACTAAACCCTATGAGCTTCACGTGCCCATCTATAACGTCACTAAAGCCTGGAGTAAACCTATGCCAAGATACGTCCGTCACACGAGCAGCACAATTACACAACGGACTAAACCCGCTGCTATTCACAAGTGTGCATTGAAAGTGAAGTGAAAAATTGCGTTCACTCTCACACGATTCGTGAAAACTTACCAACCAAGTATCCAAAAAATATTTAAGATGACGTCAACTTAACGCTAATCCTAGTATATCTGATAAGATTTTGGCCGTGATCTAGGTATTTCAACCATGAAAGTTTCATGAATGTAAGCTGGACACAAAACTATCAGGCACTGGAACGTCCTAAACAGCGTGGGGAAACAAACTCGGTAGATATCATAAGCTATCCATAAATCCGGAAAAAGTAGAGGAAAACAAAAATTTCGGAAAATCGTGGGCCATCGACTCGAATCGTCGGCTCTGATGAAGACGAACACGTCGACAGGTTAGCCGAATAAAAATGTTTATCAACCTCGTGTAAGCTTATCAAAGGAAGAATATATAGAGGAAAACAAAGCTTGCCAACGCTCTACAGGACCTATATCGATCACTACTGTGGATTAACCAGCGAATGGGGTAACATTAAGGAAAGGAATGATGAGGACTCGAACTCGAACCTCCACATAACACGCAGTTTCATCACTTCTAATGCAAAAGCCTTCTCTCGTCGTTAGATATATCCTCTCCAATATTCGAAAGACCTACTATTTCAGCCAAACATGGAACATCGAAAATTCGAATAAACAATATGTATTCGTTCTTTGATGAGCTTACACGAGGTTGATAAGCACATTTATTTTCGGCTGTTTCGACGTCTTCGTCTTCATCAGATCCGATGGACCACGCTTTTTATTCGCCTCGATGTGGCTGCTTCGCCCTCGTGTCGAGTCTGGTCTTCCACAGCGGGCCATCTCCTCGAATGAGGCATACTCACTCGGTGATCTCCATTTATCACTCTTTTATCCCCCCTTTTTTTTTAAATATTCGAATAGACGTCCGACCTACTGTTTCCTTTGGAAAAGGAGGCACTTTACAAACCAAGGGTAACATCCTTCGTAGATAGCCAGGTTAGATGTAAAACTTGCTGAAAAACTCCGCGTAATAGACGAAACGACCAGTGGTCGTCGTACTACAAGCCTGTTTCCCTTTTCTCTTTCTTTTATAAAATGGTACCAACCTTCCAAATTCCCAACAAAACCGTCATACACCGTCAGGAGGCCCCATAAAGGATGTCCACGGGTTAAAAATTGGTTATTCTAGTTAAGGGATAAAACCACGGTTTCTTAAAACCACTTCTAGGGTTAATTGTAGTGGAAGCGAAAATATGCATCCCATTTTATAAAATACTAGATCACGAAAATTTTACCCACAGAATGGAAAAATGCGCCATGAGTTTGGAGAATTTCCTGGCATAGGATTCAATCAGATGAACAGATGAGTCATTGACATTAAGTGATGATTGAAACAGAACCCATTAACAAACAGAATAGCACACATTAATGAAATAGAGGATTTGTAAAAAAAAGAGGAAATAGGACTTGTTGGATGAAAAGACTGAAAAGATGAAAGACATGAACGCCCGACTTTTCTCATGTCGGCGGAACCGATCGCTACGACGGACACCGTATTTACACTCGCTTCTGCCGTGGGCCGCCCCCACACGGGTCGGTGCCGATCGATACCTCGCGCGCGATCGATTTCCACGCAGTGCACGAGGCCGCCGAACGACGCGGAGTGCCGTCGTAACGCTGGATCTCCGAGTGCTGACAGGTCTTTGTCGAGTGCTTGAGCACGCCCATTCATGTACCAATTTCATAAATTGACTTCTTTTTGTCGTATTTGGAAAGGACAACATTTGTTATGGTTTATTTTTTTTTAGCTCACTGCCTATCCTATTTTCATGGCGGTCTGTGATGTGAAGTGTAACTACAAGAATGTTAAGATATAAGCAAAACTTGAGACCTTAGCTAGGATTTGAACTCGAGATAACCATTACCGGAGACTCACGTGTTACCCACTGCACCACCGAAGCCCTTTCATTGTCTTTCCTTCAGCCGGTTCTTTTTTTGTGTGTTAACAGCACAAATCCACATTGAACCTAGTTAACCTGACGCAGCAGTTTAAATCACAATGTTTAAATGTTTAATTACTACCTATTCTTTTTAAGGGCCTTTTTAAAGGGTAGCACGTGAGCCCCGATAAGGGTTATCTTCGTTTGGAACCTCAACTGAAGTTCCGAATTTTGCCCTCACCTTTCTCAGCATCCTTGTGACTATATTTCATATCATACACTGCTATGAAAAGAAGCACAGGCACTGAATAGAAGAAAAAAACATTGTGACTTCGATTGTAACTTCGGCTTAACTGGTTATTTGTGCTCCCCAGATCGTTCCCGTTGACGAGTGATCGTGGTGGTTTGTGGTGAACTCTCACATGATAGAAAAACTAAGTCTTTGGATGCAGACAGGCGATAAAAGAAAATCGTGGAGAGAGAAGACCAGCAGTTATGGCGAAAGCTGCAAAGGCTGGGAAAGCATTCGCGAAATCCATCGAAGCTTCGCCAATTACGAAACTATGGTTAATGCACTACGACGCCTAGACGGAACGAGTACAGCTTCCAGAAAGGCAATAAAAAAATCATTCGCGATTACTTCTCGGATCTCTTCAGTTGCGATGTCATTCTGCCCTTATATGAAATAAAACAGGATGGATATGTTGTACCACCGGTTCTCTCTTCCGAAATCCGAAATGCCATTTCGTCGGTGAAAAATCGAACAGCACCAGGTCCGGAGAGGATAAGGTCAGAACATCTGAAGAACCTTCCACCAGTCTTCGTAAACACACTGGCACGGCTTTTTACGTTACCTGTCTAAGTGCAAGGGCCCCTATTCCGTGGAAGACCAGTAAGACCGTGTTATTGTTCAAGAAGGGAGACCTATACGATATCGGCAACTATAGCGCAATCTGCTTGCTGTCTGTCGTCTACAAACTTTTCACTTGAGTCATCCTAAACAGGATCGACAGAATGCTGGACGGACAGCCATGTGAGAAGACAGGGTTTCGAAAAGGATTTGGTACGATGAACCACATCTACATGATAGCAAGACTCACTGAAATATCGTGAAAGTACAATAGACCACTCTGTCTTACTTTCATCGATTTAAAGAAAGCTTTTAACTCAATTGAGACAAAAGCAGTTCGTGGACAGCTACGGCGTCCCTGCTCAGTATAAAAATATTTTGCGTGAGTTATATGAAAATCGTACGACCAGCATATAACCATTCTGTAAAGCAGTTAACACTGATGTCAAAACAGTGGTAAGACAAGACGACACAATCTCTTTAAAATTATTTATCGCCACCCTTGAGAACGTCATGCGAACACTGGCATGGGGCAACGTGGCAGTGGAAATCAATGGTCGGCAATTACTCCGTCTTCGCTTTGCTGAATGGCATCGTTCTAATAACACCAAACATTTCCAAGCGGAGCGAATGCTGCCCTACTTTAATAAAGCCTGTGAAAAGATTGGTCTTCGACAAATTTTAAAAACGATATTCTTAAGGAACGGATTAATTTTACGTGCTCCATTCACACTCAACAGAAGTAATATCTCCAATGCTACAGCTACGTCTATACAGGTGGAGAAGTTAATGTGATGAACGACTTAGCTCCAGATTAGAGCAGGAGGAACCGAGTGGCTTAGGGAGCTTTCAAGAGCATCGAGGATGTAGTCAAGAGGACAAAGAACACCCGACTCCGTGTCCGCCATTCCGACGTCAGGATTCTTCCTGCCTTAGCGTATGCGTCAGAAACCTGGTCGGTATCCAAACAGTACGAAAAATCACTCAATGTTATAGAACGGGCAGTCGAAATGACATTGGTGGGAGTACCCCATATCACGCAAATGAGAAAAGATTTGAAGCTCTGATTTACGTCAACGACCAAAAGTCAAAGACTCCATTTTGGACGCCAAATTGTCAAAGATAAGATTCCTTGGGTGTCAAACGTAATTCAGATAGACCACCGACTCGATAGTCAAAGTTCTTCACGAAAACCGTAGAAAAGACAAATGCTCAACATGTCCGAAGAGTGCAGAGAACCTACTGGGCTACTCTAGTAGTGACATGGAAGAATGTAAAATGTACTGGCGCTCGCTCTAGTCACCCGACGATCAAGGGCAACAGATGCCAGGTGGCCTTCGTAAATTACACGGAGCATTAGGCTCATGGTCTTTCATTTATGCCGCATGACATTCATGTGAACCAAGCATCCAACGATTCACATATTATGCAAGCTTGTACCTGTTTTACATGAGTTGCATCTTCTTAGTACTAGTACGTAGAGTATCTGACTTGTTAGTGAAGACATGGGTAAGAACTCTCGATTCCCTATGCTCCTATCGGGGTGAATACTGCTAGAATCATTCTGCTATTATGCTGTTCAACGCCACTGACCACTCCGCTAGCTGACGTAGCGTTCAAATTTCTGAGGCGCATTTTAAATGTGTGGAATAACTCGAACAAATCGACAAAGACACGGTTTTCTTCGACTTCTTTGCCAAGCCTTTGGTGCTCATACAAACTCCTTTTGCCACTCCTTCCCGTCTGTTGTACACTGAAGGTGTCGTATATTGCGTAGAGTTCGCTGCCCAAATGCACATTGTTGTAAGATTAAGAGATGTTCATATTAGTAAGCGTGAATCATGAGGAACACGTTCCTCGTGAACACCTCTTTTTTTAGTTTCAACGAAACACCGATGTTTGCGCACGTGCTGTTAAAACTAGTCAGTATCCTTCTGTACACTACGTGTGTTTAACGTTACAAGAATAGTTTCGTCGACGAAACGACAACAGTGCAGCTACTGGCCATGACTTCTGCTTCCACTCCTAGTCTCTCTTTTCAGCATAGAACTATTAAAAGTAAATAAATAAAGGCTAGAGCTCTCGGCCTTGATCAATCGCTGAGGTATGCGCCATGCATTCCACTACATTAACACTACTACATTAAGCATCATTAGAGGCGACTGAATGAATCTCGCCTTTACACTAACTCGAGGTGGCCTACTGATGTATCTAGCCGTGTTGCTATCCTTCCAGATAGGTCTGATACTAATTTGCCGATCCCGGAAGAGTGGAAGGCTCGACGAGCCTGGGGCACGAGATCGAATCCATACGTATTGCAGGGCGCCTCTAATCACTATGCCACATGCCCCCTACTACTAGAAGTAGTGCTAAGTAATTTTTTTAAGGTAGTGTCACCGACAAAAATGTTGTTGCAAAAAGCTGTACTGAGCAGGGACGCCTTAATAACCCAAGGCTTAGGCGTGAATAAAATCGAAGAGGTTATGAATATGTTATAAATTGACATGCTGAACTCGTAATAGTGCAGTGAATTGCACTGCAATGTGAACGTGATGCAACGTAGGGAACCTTTCTTGGAACCTTACTCACTAGCCTACAGCTCTTCCAGTGTTCTGACAATCCCATTGAAGAAAACTATAGACAGCAGGCTCATTGGAGCCAGTTTTGTGACCTGAAACCTAACCAATGCAGAGCATCGATGGGGTGGTGATATTGATGAGACGCGACAACAAATGGGCGAGGAAAAAGTGGAAAAGCCGCGGCGAGAGGAATTGGAATGTCTTTGAAGCAATTGATGGTGATTGCGTTTGAGCGTAAATTATTTGAAATCCACTGTGAGTGTTCACTTTCAGATTCGGAAAGGCAAGTCATAATCTTCTCGAGATAGACATTGTGTGAAAGAGCTTAAACTTTTAAGCTTCTGTACTGAGCCAAGGGGTCAGACTGACCTGGCTGGCCTCGGAACTCCAGAGGACCACAATGACTAAACTAGCAAAACTCCGAAATGATGCGAATTATGCTGGTGATACTTAGACATGACCGAGTCGTGCTCCATGGAACTATAACCACCCTAATTATTGTAGAAAAAACCAGGTGGTGTACTCCGAAGGCTACCTTTTATGACCACTTTTCAGTATCATTAATTTGATAGGAGCAATGTTAGCTTTTTATTTTCTTTCTACTATAATCTTTCACGGCAGGGTACGATATGAAATACAACCACAGCGATATCGAAATTTTCGCAAAACTTGGACCCCGAGCCAGATCGAACCACCATTATCCTTTCTGGTGGCTCGCGTATTACACACTGCATCACGGAGTCCATTGTTTTGCGTTTCTCTCAGTTAGTTTTCTACCTAATGTTGCCATTAGCAACTACGAGCTTTGAATATAAGCAGTTAAATATTTGGATATTTGTGTTCGTCAAGCGACCGTTGACACGTAAGATTGTTGCGTAGTAACCAAAGCAGAAAAGGGAGACATACACTCGAAACTTTTTGTCATTGGAAAATCATCCCATATTAATCTGTACAATTAGAGCACAGGTACTCCTAATATCACATCAAATGCTGTATAAGTGTAACAATATATGAGAGAAATCCTAGAACGTAATACAACAAGACAAACAAAGGACATGAGGAAGGCACACAAACAACCGAGTGAAGTACAGATTGATCCCATTGATTAAATGGTTCGTCCATCCTTGATCAAATAAACCACCTATTTAGGAAAAAAACTACCTTTCCTACGAATCTATACAAAGACATTAGGAGAAAAAGGGAAATAAATTAATCGAGAAGACTTGGAAATAGGCAAAGCTGTATTACCAGTGAAACTTTAATATCACGAGATTGGATGAGAAGTGAATATTGCGGATTTAATAGAATTCAAAACAGGAATGGAAGGCACAGTAGTACGAATTAGGGTTGCGCATGTAGAGAACCAGTCATTTCACATGACTTCTGAAAACTACAAATTTGCCTAGGTCCGTTATCCATAAACTGGGTGCTTACAAACTCAGAGAAAACATTCGAAACTGGATGAAACCCCGATATCAATACATTTCCCTTAACAATTTTCTTCTTCACTAGAACGATTGAAAACAGATGTCGAGAGAAACAGTTAAGGTAAGTAGTTGGAAAGAAAGCTAACTTCACAATAAACATAAAGGTGGATGAACACTTGTTCTTCTTATCGGTTTTGTGATTACTGAGTTCTTATAAATGAGTCCTTCCCTCTTGCAATGAGCTTTTGATAACCTGAATAGAATAGAGTTTAAATGAAGAAGATCGTGAAATTTCCATTAATCCAGGTGCTATTGTGGTTCTTCACTCAGTATGGTGTTGTATCGTTCCCACTGTTTCTCAACATTACTTGATACTTGATCGGCCCGTCCTCACTGGTTGTGCGCGCTCCAGCATAATCTCCATTCTTCGGAATTTTGCTAATTTGACCGTTGTTTCGGTGAAGTCCCGCGGTCAGCCTGGCCAAAGCTTGCTCAGGTCGTCACGACTACAGGTAGTCGCCGCCCTTGTGGATCAGAAGGGCATTTGCTACCATGCGGCTAATTTGGAACCAGGATGGCGATGGATCCTGGTATTGGTTTGCTCTTAGCTGGGCTTCCTAGTGGAAACACCGGAGTCCTTCTAAGCGTAGGAGACCTTGCCAGGAATGAACCCCCGTTGTACATTACGTCGCAGCCCAACATCCAGGAACACCACCCAGCTATGATGAGGCGGCAAACCGTTGGGGTGGATTGCTGAAGAATACTTACTATAACTAGTAAGTGATCGCAAAATATTGTAGATGAGCTCATCTGATTCTATACAATGTGCTCATTAAAAGAATTTTTCTCTGATCAACGGAATTGAAATTTGCCTAATAGAAGGAGAGTGCATGACCAATAGATTCTTTAAACGAACCTTATATGTCAGGGCTAAAAACTCAAATCCATTTCAGTGAGATTCTAGTCGACCTAATCAAAACAACACCTATGTTAAAACCTACATAATCACCGCATAGTACCCGTTTGCAACAAGAAAAGGCAGTGCACGAAGGTGCTTTGTTGTCGACGGCACTGGATATCTGTCGTCGTTTCAGCATCCGAGATGGTCGGAACGAATTTGTAATGGTAATCAACGTAAAATGAGGGATCAAGCACAGGACAACAGATAGTAATACCACCTGAAAAGTATCTTGTTCTGAACAAACAGTCCAAGCCAACTTCACTTCTACTCATGATTTTTCTCACAAGCCAGAACGTAGGGTCCACCATCGTTCTTTGAGCAGTGAATACCGGGGTATCCTTGACGTTTGTCCATGTCCATTCAGCTGTTACAAAACCGTTATAGAGCAACGCCGTGACAAAGAACGAAGCAACAGATAGAACCATTGCAAAGAATATAGGCCATGTCTGAAACAGAGATCGAAGTTCCCTTGACACGATCAAGAAGTTTGTAAATATTGCAACGGCATTTAACGTACCCAGTATTGGATAAGCAAGGCAAGATGGAAAGTGTTCACAAAGAGCAATTGAGCACATAGAACTACCCCGAATGTCCACATGTCGCACACAGTATCATTAAATGTCTGCAAATGAATACTTCCAAGCATTTTATTACTTATACTCATCAGAAGAAGTTTCATGAATAATCAGATATTGGTGTTACGTGGGTCCAGTAGCAGCCTCTTTTTCTTGGATACTCAAATGGCCCGCCCTCACTGATTAGGCGGTCCCAGAGTAATCTACAATTTTTTTTTTGGAATTTTGCTAGTTTAGCCATAGCGGTTCCTTGAGTCTTGAAGTCAGCCTGGCCAACGTCTGTCTCAGGGCCTGTTCTTCAGAACCTCGGGTCGTCACCACCACAGGCAGTCACAGCCCTTGTGGATCAGATGGAGATTTACCATTATGCGACTAATTTGACACCAGGATGGTGGTGGATCTTGGTATTGGTTTATTCTTAGCAGCGCTTTCTGATGAAAACCCCGGACTCCTCACCTTGGGAGACCCTGCTGAGGAGATGAATTCTCTCGATGTACATCGTAGCCCGACATCCAGGAATACCTCCCAGCTACGATGGGGCGCTAAACAATTGGGAGGGTCTGTTCTTCAGAACCTCTAACTTAGTTAGAAGATTTACAGTACGACATCAGGCTCAAAACTTTGCAGGTACAAACATTTACACAGCGAGCAACTTTCTGTAAGCAACTGGATAAGAAAGAAACTTACAAAGTGAGATAACCAGTACACGACACCGCTTTGCCATAGAGCGTCCAACATATTCAACCAGAACGAATACCATCGATACTTCTAATACGAGCATAATCATAGTAAATAGAAAATTGAAAAGGTATTTTTTTCACCTTCCCTAGCCGACCCTGGTCGTAGAATTTCGGGACATCTAAAAGTACGTCCGCGGGAGAATCCTGTTCCAAAGTGCCGTATAAAAGCGCAGGCACTGGAAATATTGTGTCTCCAACTGAACAAGCTTCAGTGGATAAAGGGAAATATACCTGATGTAAAAATTAGATTATAAATCATTAGATATATGGGATCAATCGGCACTTGTGAACTAAAACCATTGAAAATCTGATACCAGAAGATTGTGAAGACAAACATCTAAACAATATCCTTTGACGCATTAATTTGGCGAGTAATGTTGGAAACGTAAACTAAACAAGAACACACAGCGTTCTTGTAGAAGAAGTAGAGGATTGTTTGGGAAAGCCTCTGATAACACCAGTGTCCATGCACCAACAGAAGATTTGCAAGGAAACGAAAGCGAGCCATCGCGAAGTCGCTAGCCATAACTGCTTGCATTCCCTCTTGGCCAGATAACCCAACGCCCACATCGGCACGCTGAATTGAGAAATAGAAACAAACTTTTAAAAAAACTGTAATCAACAAAGGTTGTTCCGACTGTATACAATTCGGCTTAAAATATAATACCTGGATCATGGAAACGTCGTTTGCACCATCTCCTATCGCAAGCACCTTCCCACCTAAGCGTGTTTTTGCCAACTTAACAAGCGATGCTTTTTGAATTGGTGTAGCACGACAGCACAGGACACTTCGGCAGCTTAGAAAGGAAGAAAAAGGAATCAACTTAGTCAGATGCACTAAAAATTAACTGAAAGCAAACAAACTTTTTTAACAGTTTAACGAAGCGCTCCTCATTGTGCGGATCCACACAATAGTCAAGGCACGATGCATTTAGCACCAGACCAAAGACAGCTTGATCAGTAATCTCCCCAGCTCGACCAACGCTATATTCAACAGGAGTTATTTTTTAATGGTATGTTTTGATGACTCAAAATTTGTGCGCAGTACCATGAGACGACATGAGAACGTTAACACATACGCCATTAACATTGTACATTTACGTTTCAACTATTTTCTTTGCCGTAAAAACATTTCATGGGACAGGATTTCTACTAAATCAATAACTTTCCCGTTATAGACGCTTTGCAACGATGAGCTGTTTCAAACAAATTGAAGAAAACTGCTAGTAGAGCGACTGCTCGCTCCACGTCTCCATTAGTCCTCTAGCGAGTTATACGAAGTGAACAACACAGAACTACAGCTGATGAACAGGCTACTACGATGTCTGTGCGCTGGATGACATTTCGGACCGTAAGCATTCACTCCAATGCATACCGCTTGCGAAGCGATATTAGTTGAAATTACAAGTGTATTATATAAAAAATGAAGTTAAAACCAAATAGGAAGCGTACCGAAGAAGATGTTCATCCAGCAGATCGGATACTGATCGTACACCATTGGCACCGATATTCAGAATGTCCATTGAGGAAGAAAACAGTCTGAACGTAAAAAAACGAGAAATGATTGCATGAGCACTGAGAAGGGTACGAAAGACATAATGAAACGTCTTGTTTAGAACAAAACAAAGGACTACCTGGAGGAAAATGCAATATTTACGGCGGTCTCCACCTTGTCACCTGTAAGAACCCACACACAAATTCCAGCTTCTCGTAGTAGATGGATGCATTCGGGAACCCCATCTTGAAGACGATCCTCTATTGCTGTGACACCTAGTAAAATACGTATCGTTTAGGCGGGAAAGCATTAACTAATTCCTGCGGACAAAGGGTATATAAATTTTGAATATATGTTATAGTCACCTAATAGTTCTAAATTTTCCTCTGCCTTTAATGTGCTATCACGAATCATGTTCTCCCGGTGATAAAGGTCAAGTTCAGCTTCCTCATGAAATGAACGCCACGACTGAAAAATGGAAAAGTTAGTCATTTTAAATAAATAAATATACGTCGGAGCATATGTTCCTTAAGAATCAAGGAGCTGATATAAAGAACAACCACAACGATGCTGAAATATTCGCAAAACTTGTTGGACGCCGGGCCAGATCGAACCAACATTACCCTTTACGGGGACTTGCGTATTACACACGGCACTACGGTGGCCTTTGCTCTGCGTCTTTCTCAGTTAGATGTTAGATTTCTGCCTAACACTGCCATCAGCAAACATCTACCAACGGGATTGATCTGGGTACCACAAATCGGCATTGAGCCCAGTTAAGCTGAGACTGTAATCTAAAGGGGGGAGGGTAGGATAATCGAAGCCTTGTGAGCATGTCAGCATCGTTATGGTTGTATTTTACATCATAATCTGTTAAGAAAAATTATACTACGCAAAAAATAAAGGGTTAATAAGGACTTGATATTCCTTTTCGTCCCAGTACTTGTTCGCCAAGCACAAAGTTCTCAATCCTTCTCTAGCGTAATCAGACAGGTGTTCTTGAGCCTAAATATTCGCACTGAGTCTAAACACACCACCGCAGGGAAATGAGAAAAATATTTAAAGACTACTTTGAAGATCTCGTCTTCCCCATGTACTGATGTAGAAAATTCAGTGGACAAAATAGGAAGTATGCTCGCATCAGCGCCTTTCGTAAGAAGAATGATTCTCTTCTTTCCGCTGCACTCTTGCACCACCACTGACATTCGCTTTCGATCCGAATCGAACGGTAGGGTGTGAAGCAGCTGGAAAGGACACCAATTTTCTTGTAAGCAAATAGTCGGACAGAGGTTTTCAATACTCTATATCAACATTCAACGTCGTTTTCCAGCGTCTACAACGTACTTTGTTGCTGCCATTCACGAAAAGAAAAACACGAACTCTGTATTTTACGGTCTGACTAGTAGCTCTGAGATGAATTATAACGTCGTCGAATCGTCTGCGGAGCAATCGAACACCGTATTCTCTTGCCGCCTCCACAAGAGCGAGTTCATCTGGAGACTCGGAGTCATAGTACGAATGCAGAGGGGTGATAATCTCACACGATGATTGCGACTGACGTTTGTCCACTGATCTAAGCAACATACTTATAGCATTAGAGACCAAAGTCAGTCAAATCATTGCCATACACATATGAACATTTACATTTGGACGCTACCAACCTGCGGAAAGGACTGAGATCCTTTATTCCTCTTAGACGAGCAAAACCAAGTAATACTGGTCGCTGTAAAATACCAGGAATGTTCTTGGCGTAGTTCTTTTCCTTCACATCAACATAACTGATTTCTCCAACTTTTTGAGTACCATCCGCTATATCGAGTACAACAGACTCATTTTCCTAAAACAGCGTTTGAAATGACAAAAGAAAAGTAGCTGGTATTATTCAAGCATCGAGCCGACCTTTCCGTCGTTGAACTGAATGAGTTCAATGGACTCCCGTGAGTTCTCCAGATTTTGAAGTGACTGCATCTCCTCCTCCACTTCTTCGAGAAACTTCACGCTCAAAGGCGAAATCACCGGTCTTTGAACGTCACCCGAAGCTTCAACACAGGTGTCGATCATATCACCATCGGGATCCATCAAATCCTGCAGACACAAGTGCAAATCACCTCACTTTTCACTGGAAACGTTGCAAAATACACTTGTTAGACAATACCTCGTGAGGTTTTTCGTTTACCACAACTGTATTGCAGATGGCCATGGTAAGAAAAAACAGGAATATGGGATTATCTAAGTCAGCCTCTCGGATAGCCCGACTTAACAAAGCCTCTAGCCCTCTATCTTTAGACGGGCGCGGTCTGCCTAGCCTGTCAGCTGGCTGATCAATAGCTGCTGCTACAGAATGCCCCCCGAAGTCTCGACCTCTGAGTGAGCATCGACGAAAAACCATCTAAAAATGTTGAACATCTGGAGAATTGAAAACATGTGAGAAAAAACAGAGCTATATGTAAAACGGAAAGCCGTATAATCCTGAGGAAGGAAAAAGAATAAAAAAAACATTCAAAGTGTAGAAGAGTTATACTTGATTTTCAGTGAGTGTGCCTGTTTTATCCGACATCACATACTGCACCTGACCAAGTTCTTCAGGAATATTCAACGCCCTAGAGAAGAACACATTACTTGGATTCTTGGCTAGCCCGTTTTCATCAGTTGTGCTGGCCACAGCATAATTTCCATTTATCAGAATTTTACTGGTGGTTCTCTGGAGTCCCGTGAACAATCAGGCTAAAGTCTGTTCCAAGTCGTCACCATCACAGGCAATCGCCGCCCTTGTGGCGCAGAAGGAGATTTGCCACTATGCGACTAGTTTGATACCAGGACGGTGGTGGATCTTGGTAATTACTCTTGCTGGGCTTGCTGATGGAAACGCCGGACATCTCAGCTTGGGCGACTCTGCTGGGGGATAAATCCCCTGGCTGTACATCGCAGCCCGCCACCCAGGAACACCTCCCAGCCACGATGAGGCGGTAAACCATTGGGAGGACAGAAGAACATACTACTTAGAGGAAACAAAAAGAATATAATCCAAAAGGAAGCGAAAACTTATCTCATACAAGGAATGGAACCAAAACTTGTTTTATATAGCAAACTTAAACTTGCCGACATTGCAATCGCTTGTCAACCTTCTCGTAGTACATATTTCTGTCCTGTGATATCAGCCATACTTGGCCGACTTTTATAAATTCGATGGACACATACAGTGAAATTGGTATTAAAACCTATAGGAATACAAAATATGAGCGCTCTCAAAGATAAAGTTTAAAAGTATTGAAGAGATCTAAGATGAAATAAAACGTACCTGCAAGACAATTATGAATGACCAAAAGTTCCAGAAGCTTTCGAAAGAAGGACGAAAGGTGGAGCCTCCAGGTCTTTCAGACCATGTAAGGAACGGAACATCGTAGGGTTTAGAAAAACTTCGCATCCAAACACCTGAACAACGATTGTCAGTCGCAAGAACTAAAATCTATAATATTCGGTAAGCATTAATAAGCAATGCGAGATGTGGTTATAACAAGCAATACTACTATTCCTCTTCATATTTGAACTGAAAAGTGTCCCAGATCTGAATTCACTAAAGCTGTAAGGTACAATCAGACCTGAAAGCACTGCTCCAGCCACGCAAAGTGCAAGGAGGATCACTATGCACCAAATGACATCCAGGTTCGCGAGGCATTCCAAAGTACTTCTGAAATCAGAACTTCTCCAATCTTCTGGAAAACAAGTGAAAATGCGATATGAAATATCGAGAAATCAAAATAGCTCGTTCTAAGAGAACTACAGGACAATAACAAGACCATGCTAGGTTTTTCTTTACCTACTAATGTATATCAGCCTTAAACGGATTACCGCCACACCGTAGTTGGGAGATGTTCTTGGGCGTTGGACTGCGATGCACAGCAGAGTGACTGGTCCCCAGCATTGTTTCCCAAGATGAGAAGTAGTCCGGCGTTTCCATCCGGAAACCCAGCTAAGAGTAAACCAATACCACGATCTACCATCGTCCTGATATCAAACTAGTCGCATGATGGCAAATCTCCCGCTGATCCACAGGAGCGGCGGCTGGGTGGTGACGATCTGGGGCAGGCTTTGGCCAGGCTGACCTCGGTACTCCAGGAAACCACAATGGCTAAACCAGTAAAACTCCGGGAAAGCGGAAATCATGCTGGAACGCACACAACCAATGAAGACGGACCATCTAAGTGTCCAAGAATCCAAAACATATATATTTAGTGAAAAATGTTTATTAATTATGAATTGCCAGCTCTCGGTGGTGAATTTTCTCCATGAAAACGGTAAGGACGACTCCGCTGGCTAATATTCCTAGGATCGGTGATATTACGCTAAGAGCTACTGTTGAAAGTAGGGTGAATTGAAGTGGTACCAGTGAACATTGTTGATTATTTTGAGAAAACAGTCTAGTCAGTCCTCGCTAGAACGTCAGGCTGAAAATTACAGAAGCAAAATTCTAATCCCAGTTACTCTTTTAAAGCCAAAATTTAGAAAAAACTAATAATTCCTTAGACTCCACAAGCTGCGGATGATCATGTGAAAGGCCGAAATCATGAAAAACAAGGAAAAGAAGGTGAATATAAAGGCAAAATGAACTCCGATCTCTTCAAAATTTCCTTCGAAGCTAGGTGTATTCATGGCTATGAGCAACTAACATCTACGAAATAATGGGATTTGTAGAAGTGTAAAAAATTGGGGTTTCCGTTTTCATTAACCTGTTTGAAGCTTTCGAATGGTTGGAATGGTCACCACAAAAAATAGCTAGCTGAAACCAGATCAGCTCAGCAGAGGTCAGAGCGAAAGAGGCACTCTCTATAGCTCACGATTTGCCAAAAGCCTTTCTTCGGACAAGTTGACCAACATGTAATCTGACCAGCGACTGACTGCTGTTTTAAATTTGATCGATATAATGAACCGTTTTTGGGCGCATGTGGCGCAGTGGTCGGAGACGCCCTGCAACACACACGTGGAATCGACCCCCGCCCCTATGGCACACCAAGACTTTCATCCCTTCGGGGTCGGAAAATTGGTACCAGGCTTGTCTAAAAGGATAGCAGCACCGGCTCGATACATCGGTAGGCCACCTCGAGTCATTATAAAGACCAGATATGCATTCAATCACCTCCAACGATTCTATATGAAGTCGAATGCATGGCGCATCCTTCAAGGATTGACCAACGCAGAGAGCTTTATCCTTTATCCTTTAATGAACCGTCGTTGTCGGGTGAAATATGCTTGCACAGAAATACTGAAGTTGCTTCAACATAAGCTCCAGAAGACTTTCAAACGCTGACACCAATGTGCTTACATGATGGACCACAATAACACGTAGTAAATAGTCCCATTCGCATCATTCATACTTCGAGATTGACAGAAGAAACTATCATCCATAGCCCTGCCACGTTCAAAACTCCTGAGGCCTCTTGTTAACGAAAAACCGTTGTACACTGCCAACAAACAGGCACGTCCGCTGGCGACGAGGAATTGCTCATGTAGTATTAGGTCGGCAGTGCTGAACGACGCGCGCGCGCTCGCGACGGCGACTTGTACGTGTCGCTGCATTTGGCTGGCATGTGTCGTATATGACTCACTTTCTTCCCAGTTACCTCTTTTCATGCACACACATTTTATGCGGTATCTTCTATACTAACACGTAGAATCTGATTCCTAAATCCTTGTTGTGGCGGGAGCTATTCGATATCTAGTTCCTCGTCACACTAGGTATGAGTCGAAAGTAGCTCATAATTAGTTTGGGCACTTTCCCTTCAAAATGATCTCAGCTACTTTTGTAGTACTTTTCGCTTTATAATTCAGTTTTTCTGCGTATCTTCTTCGTAATTTTACTGGTTTTGATTTTCTACGACTTTTTAGTTTTCTCTATCTCTCCAATGCTTTTGAAATAGTTGCAACACCTGGAGTGGAAAAAATCGTCCACTATATAACTGGATTGCTGTCAGCATTTAGTAGTCCATTTCACAAGATAAATTAGGATAACGGATAAAGCTCTCGGCGTTGATCACTCCTTGAGGGATGCGCCATGTATTTGTCTTCATTAAGTATCGTTTGGAGGTAATTGAATGCATGTCTGGCCTTTCCAATGACTCACGGTGGCCTCCCCATGTATCGAGGCAGTTCTGCTATCCTCCCAAACAAGTCAGGTACCAATTCGCCGACCACGGAGGGATGGAATGCTCGGTGGGCTATGGATGTGGGGATCGATTCCACGTGTGTGTTGCAGGGTGCTTCCGACCACTGCGCCACACCTGCCCTTTTTCACAAGATGTATGAACTATATGTCGGTATTTTTCTTAACATATAACTATTTCATGAGGTAAATGCGATTCATTACAATGATTGAAATGAAATAACAATGAAATAGTAGTCAAAGTTCACTTTCACGTACCATACATGGACGGACCAGACTGATTTTTCAACACTTTTCGATAATTTTCTCAAAACTAAATTATTTGAGTAATTGAGAACCTGATAGACTTATAGAACAGACTTTGCTTTCCCACGAGCGACTTTCTATTAGCCTCGGCATTGTTCAGATAGTTCTCGATATTGTTATTGAGCAAACATGAGAATTTACTTTGTTGTATGTACAATTTTTCCAAGATTTTACTTTCATTCTATGTTCTATTTGAAGTTTAGGTTAAAAAAAAGCCTAAAAACAAGCTGCTGGAGCAAATCGTACTTGTTCAATCGTTCGAGTTTCCGAAATATAGGCAACCACGAGAGAAACAGTTCTTACGAGCTTCAGAGAATCAGAATTTCGTATTTGTAAAGTAAGGAAACTACATTGTGTTGCCAAACATCTGTAGATTCTAATAATTCTTATTTCAACAGATATAGTCCACTATGAACTGAGAGGTGAGAGGTACGTTCGAATTTGAAAGGCTGGTTTATTTTTGGACATACTGGAAGAGCCCACAATACAATGAGGCGGTAAATCATGGCATAAATGCAAATTATATTGAAATATTGCCAGTTATAGAAGTATTAGGTTGTGAGGGATGATATGTGATATGTAAAAGTGCACGTTGCTGGCGCGTATAGCGCAGTGGTCGGAGGAGCCCTGCAATAAATGTGAGATCGATCCCCGAGTCTAAGGCTCACCAAGCCCTCCATACCCAGGAGCCGGCAAATTGGTACTAGACTTGTCTGGGAGGATAGCAGCACTGTCTCGATACATTGTTAGGCCACCGGTAGTCTTCGTAGAAGTCAGATATGCATTCAGTCACCTCCAACGATGAAGAATGCATGACGCATCTCAGGGGCTGGTCAACGCCGACAGCTTTATACTTTTCATTCCACTAAGTTGTAAGAATTGCAGATTTTGAAAAAAATCTGCCTGAGTATGACGTTATGATGTTTACAACATAAATACAATTTTGCGAATATAAGAATCGGAAACGAGGTGCTATGTGGAAGCAGACTGATGGACCTCTCACCGAGATATCACTACACTACGGTTACAACTATGCAGGTCTCTTCAATGGCTTGGCACTTCATCGTAGCAAAGGGATGTCGCTAAATGACGAACGTTACTTATTCAAATAGGGCAGAGAGGAAACTCTGCATCCTTCACAACGTCATTTGGTACATACTTCCTTCAAGACCAGCATTCTTCCGTCGACAACAAAGGATGATTAGATACGCAGAAGACTCATTTTCACGTGTTGTGCGAGTCCCAGCACTTTTTCTACTGCTTTCATTCTTTTGTAAATGATAGGTGATCATTGGAAGTCGTACTCTTTGCTTGTTGCTTCAACTGAGGTTTTATGATCTGAAGTTTGATTCCAGATGGTAGTAGTGCTAGTTTAGACATGTAACGAACACATCAGCCAAGCCACTTATTGGTCTCCTTCGAGGTCGTTTTGATTCTCTCGGTATAGAATCCATTATTCTTTTCATCGATCATCTGTCAACTTTACTTCTTGTATGACTGACCCATGGATGTTTATTTCTTGTTACGTATTCTGCTGGGTCTTGGAGAAGGAATATTTTTTGAAGATCTGAACTACAAAAGCCGATGTAGGGTCGAGCGTGCTGGCGAATCTTGAGAAGATAATGCTCCGTGCTCTTTGTATTGTGCGTAACATTTTTAATGCGTTTGAAGTATCAGCCCATGTTTCTGCTGCATAGTTAGAGCTGTAAGGACTGTTACGTGGCGAGTGAGCACTTAGGTCGGGATCATTTTAAATTAATCAGTGGCTTTCAAAAAAAAGAAGCCCAATTGCGGTCCATGATTCCCCTTGTCTTCTACCGAGTTCTCTCAGGTCTGTGTATATTCATTCAACATTAAAAGTGTGTGCACAGTGCTGTCTCTCCAATTGATGATCTCTCCAGTGTAATTTGTTCTCTTTGACAATAAACGTTCTTCATAAAATAAGGTTTCTTCCGGTTGATTTCTGGGCCGATGCCTCCATAGTAGTTTTCGAAAAAGGTACATCGTCGTCGGCAGAACAAAGGTTGGAGGGGAGTCGTCGTCCATCGACAACTATCCCTTTGTTGTCACAGAGGAGTAAATCCGTACACCACCACAGTGCGACAGGAGCAGCCTTGGCCGTATTGCATCGCCTTGTATTTTTTTAGCAATTGGAATAATGAGCGGTCGCTGAAAAGCAGACTAGGCGTGGTCCAACGACAGCTGCAATTGGCAAGCACTTTTTTGTAGGACGCATCTATGCTTTCATCAAGTAACAACGAAATGAACCAGAATAAACCAATAAGATAAACTCATCCGAAAACTAGGTTTTTGTAAACTACTAGGTATAGACAATAGCTTTTTAGGTCAAACGCATGATACAGTAATCGGCGTTGGCACTGCGAAATAAATGGCGACAAAGAAAATGAGTTGATATCAACTCGTGCTACTTTGTTCGCTTGCAGCACGGCAGTCAGAGGCGTTTGCAATACATAGAAGGTCGTTTGTTCGATCCTATGCTCCAAGCTCATCAAACTCTTCATCTTTTGGAATTGGAGAATTAGTAATAGAATTGTCCGGGAGATTACAAACACTGGCTTGATTCATCGCTAAGCTTCCGCAAGTATAGGCCGAAAATGCATTGAATTACCTCTACGTTGCTTAACAGAGTCGAATACGTGGCACATTCCTAAGGGATCAACCGGCTTCAAAAGCTTTATCTTTTTTTATTCTTAATGATTTCACGACGACCAAAAAATTGTGCATCCTCTTCAGTTATAAGTGGAACTTTATGTGCTTGAGACTCTTAACTAGATAGAAACTCGTCTAGTGCCGTTAACTAGATAACGTCTCCACTACAAATTCTTCACCAGACGTTGGTCGAGGGAGCCTATTTTCTATACAGAAGAATTTTAGAAAAACTCTCATTCGGACGAGTTTCTTCATTATATTGAGTACCGTGGTGATTTCTCTGATAGGTGTAGTGAACGACTAACACAAAGAAAATACTGGATGGCAATGGTACAAGGATTTCTCAGGCGAACAAGTACAAATACATGTGTGGCGACCATTCTTTGCTTCTTGAATACATTAAATGACACATAAGTACTTGTTAACGAGTAGGATACTTTGTATTAGAGAGGCACTTCGAGTGGTTTTGTCCTGACGTGTTTCTAACTGGCCGTGGCGAAAAATAGGCGCTGTTGCTAACGCATTAAGTGACCGACTCTAATGGGTATTCACTCACCTCCTGCAGCTAGGACTAAATGAGCCACAAATTAGGTCTAAGCAGCAAGTACGCTTTTAGAAACGTTCTTCCTAGGAGCGAAAGGTTACCTATATGGTATTACCAGGTGTAATGCGATCTTCGCACATAAGCCAGCAATGGGGCGGAATTTGGAAAAGGTTTTAGATTTAAGGTTTAATTATCACTGCGAAATATCTGTGTATGATTATTTCTGGAAGAAAACAGTAGCTTTCTTCATAAAGGCCTTCACTTAAAGATGTACAAGAGAAAGGAACATGTCTTGAAAAATGTGTGGAAATGTAAATAGAGATAAAGCAGAATTGACGTACCTTTTATAACGTGGTCCGTTATTATTCAACATGGCCTTGGTGTCTTGTCCTAAACTAGTATATCTTAGCGAACACTGTTCTGCAGTCTGTGTAGAGCTTATGAATAAACAATGTCTCCGTCACCAGCATATAATACTATTCCTTCCACAAAATCGGTGTTTTTTACAACGCATCCACGAAGAAGGACGTTCTCTTTTGCCAAAATTGTGAATTCCCGAGGAAGAGGAGGACATGAAACGAGAAGCTGAACGTTATAGAAAACATCATTGCAACAATATCCAGTAGGATTTGCAAGTAACCTCCTTCTATTTGCTCTAAGCGACCTTCAAACTTGTATACATCCGTAGTAGGTTCCTCACAGCATACCTGAACATTTTTACAAGTGAATATTTCAAGAACGGAACTTTTAAATTGCGTTATGCTTCATGTTAAACATGATATTCTTCTGACACTAGAAAGTGTGAAAGCGGAAGTTGTGAAGCCAACGTTCCAACTACC
Organism: Angiostrongylus cantonensis; assembly: GCA_009735665.1. Classification (NCBI taxonomy): domain Eukaryota; kingdom Metazoa; phylum Nematoda; class Chromadorea; order Rhabditida; family Metastrongylidae; genus Angiostrongylus; species Angiostrongylus cantonensis. The sequence goes on along the minus strand of MQTX01000065.1, from coordinate 965,315 downwards.
TGTCAGCTCGCGGAGAGCACAGCAACTTTTTGCTCAATATCGAGGTTAGTAAAATTGGACCTTAGAAGAAACATAATTGTTCTTTAGGGCCCACTTTGTACATAAATTGGTCCGGAGAAAAGTTCAGAGGTACGGTAGAATTGTGGAATTTGCTCATTGCACGAATAGCCTGTCGTTGCTTGAGGTTGCTTTCACCGTCCAAGTTACAGGTATCGATGTAACAGAGACCTAGTTAAGCATTTATTAGCACCATTTGAAAACTCATAAAAGTGCAAATATATTTTTAGCTGACTGATTTCTTAAATCCTCTGCACTCTATGAATTGAAGGAATGAATCGATTGTGTTCAAGACATAATTAATTGGTAAATCATAGAAAAAACCTCTCGTCATTGATCAATTCCTGAGGGATGCGCCATGTATTCGACTTCATTAAGCATCGTTTGGAGGTGATTGAATGCATATCTAGCCTTTACAGTGACTCACGCGTGGCCTCTCCATGTATCCATGGGCGCGGTGATCGATTCCACGTGTGTGCTGCAGGGTGCCTCCGACCACCGCGCCAAACGCTCCCTCAGTAAGTTATAAGTGTAGGTAATAGAAAAATTACCATTTGAATCACTACTTCTCAGGAGTAACATATCAGCCGGAATGATTTCATCGTGCGAGAGATGTACGAAGTCTCCGACCAAAATGTGCTGCCATTCAAGCTTACGGTACCTAAATTCCGAGAGATCTCTTTTCTAGAATAAATGAAGAAGAGAAACAAACTAAATCTGCAACACCTTCCCTGGCCTGAATCCCAAACCCTACATGTTGAGTGATTGACTTTCTGATCAGACTTATAACGTCGATAGTCCTAAACAATGGCTGAAACATCACAAATGGCAGTCGTTTAGTTATCAGAAACAGTATGAAGTAGAGAGTAAAGCATAACATAAAGTTGTAATAAGCATAGCATAGTGTTAAAAGTATAACGTATGACATAAAGTTGGTTGAAGAAAAAGGGCAAATCAACGTATGAAAGCAAAGGTTTGTTACCTCGAAAGCATCCTTAATGGCTGTAAGCCCGAGAACAAAAGATATGGGTAGTAGTGATATGTATTTCCCAAACGCTCCAATGATCATATTTAATACAACAATAAATATAAAATATAGATTGGCTGCTCGATGTAGCTGAAAAATTGGTAATAGGATATATATATATACATGTGAATATTTATATGCTTATCTCTTCCTTGCTCTTTCTTATCCTTGTTCTATCCCCTTCTTCCTATTTTTTTCTTTCCTTCTCTCTCACTTGTGGCCGAGATCTTGAATAGTGCATGATTCCATTTCGCTTACTATTCTTCTCGGTGAGCAACAATTTCCCGCCGCCATACAATAAAATGATAACAATAATAGAGAGAAAATAACAGAGAGATTTCGTATAAGTCTCTTCCTATCTACAACAGCTGTAACAGACGCTACGGTACACATCCAAACAATGCCGTCATCTACGAATTGGCGAATATCACCTGTGAAGTGAAGAGCTGCACAACCAGTAGAAGATCTTGTGTAATATCGTTTCGAACGAAAATTTCGAGAAGAATTGTCGTCGTAAAGAAATGCGTCAAATTGTTAAACGTTTAAGTGCAATACAATAATGTTCTCGGCTTCGCTATGGTGATGTATTTGTTAACTTCATTGTGGCGAAGAAGGAATAGGTTTCGATGGGCGATTGCTCTTCAAGTTTGCTCTTCTCGATAACAGCTTCTTTTTTCGAACGGTGTAACAGAAAGAAAGAAAGCGCTTGCTAAGCTCAGTGAAGAGGGTAAAGCAATAGCACTACGAAAGAATTGCGAGGAAACTCAGTTCATGAAAAACGTATGGCGTGAACGAGAACAAATTATCCTGAATGGATCACCATTCTCAGCTGAGATCCCGAATGAAAATGTTGAGCAAGACCGTGAAAAGGAACAAACCCATCTGTACATCGAAGTTCGATAAACAAAATTTCCCGAAGAAGCAATGGTTCTACTATCGCAGCGATAATTCCAAAGGACATAGCCAACCACCATTGCATCTTACTGAGTAAATAGGAGTATCAGAGGAAAAAAAAATACTTAGATTAATAGGACATACTTGCTCTAATAAATTCCTCGGTAAAAATGTTAGTAAACTGTATTTGGTGGTGCTGATCCTGTTGTCCGCATGTTTGCGATTTGGATGTTTGTACCTGCAACAGGAGAAACACATGAGAGTACAACCTAACTCTTAGAAGTAGTCTAAATACGGTAGTGAGCACAGCAAATCCAAAACCCCTGAGATATGACAGAGGTCATGAAGACAATCTCAGTTTGCGCTCAGCAGATTTGAATTCTTTCCTCATGTAACCGTTAGTTTTTGTTTTTGTGTACGTATTTGTGAAAATGCCTTATTTTTATACATTTAATTTATTTTAATTTATTCAATTTTTATCTTATTTGTTTTATTATGCTATTTTTATTAGTTCATTTATTTTGTTTGTTTAGTTTTTTTTTGATAATGCCTTAGTTTTTGTTACACAGAGTAACATGGTCTAATATATGTGCCGGTCGCTTTCTTCTATACAGCTTTTCTTTCTATATTTTTACTCTATAGTAGGGTTTCCTTTCCTTAGTTTCCTGTATTGGTGATTTCTCTCTTGTTTACAGACCTTATTTCTTTTGGAGATATTTCTCTGTATTATTTTTCAATACTTCCTTTTGCGATGTGCGAAAATTCGGTTTGTTTTGTGGTTCTCGACAGGGTGCTGAATTAATCCCAGAAGCTCTTGCCGTGATAGAATAATACTAGTAGCAGGACAACAAACCTCCCTTTCACAGGCACTGGTGGCTGCTTGTGTGAATTCTCGAAGGCACCCTATTTATGAATAGCTTTTGATTTCGGGTGAAACGACAATCATTTAGAGTTTATTATGTCAAACAAGTGATTACATACGCCCACAAAGTCGTCAAACCCCTGCAAGAACCCGCGCAGTTTCATGGGTGGTGTTGTTCTAGAATACCTCCATCGCTTGTATTTAGTGGAATTCCTCCGTTTATGTCACGTGAATGGTATCGTTTCCGTAACGTTTTAGCGTTGTTTTTCTTTTTCCCCAGCATTTTTCCCGGTACACATTTTTTGAAACTTCTACCGATAGATGATTATGATATGTGATAAGATCTACACACTCCAGACAAAGGATAAGGATGCCGATTACTTATGATTAGCATTGCTAGTGCTTTCAATGTCTTTTACTCCTTGCAGTAGAATTCTGAAGTTTACCACTTTTTTGCATGAATGCCCTTCTTATCGAACCAAGCTGCAAACCCCCGTTGCTTTTCGACTCGATTAATCCTGCAACCTTTGCGAGAACATGGGTCATGTATAGTATATTCTTTCTGTACAATCATGGTAGCCGACAGCTCAGGCGTAGTCTCAGAGAATCTATTCTCGAGCACAAAATTTAAGAGATAAAAGGCTGCTTACTGAAGAGACAGAAAGAAACGTCTGCCGATGAACAGGGTGCTATGACGTCGCTGGTAGGGAGAGGGTGAGGTATTAGACTCATACGGAGCAGGATGAAGCATCAGGCATCAACTAATGCAGCAGTAATTCCCACGGCCGACTTTCTATTAACCTCGCCATTGATCAAGTAACTCTTTATATTCTTGTTGAGCAAACATGAGGTGTTATTTTATTTCTTTATTTACGCACAAGTCGACGTTTCGACGGATTTCGCCTTCCTCAGAGCCTGGAAAGGTCAAGTTGACTGCAATCTACTCGACCAAACACCTCCATAACCAAGCAGAGAAAACAACCAAGATTTCAATCACATTGAACACAGAATAGCTTCATCGCATACTCACCGCTTTCTATGAGCCTTCCACTAGATATGTCACGTGGAGACCAACCGCACAGGGCTTACATGGAAGCGTAATTTGCCTCTCACATCAAAACAGCAGTGTTAAATACTGCCCGATATCACGCGTGATAATGAGGCAGTCCTCCCTGCGGTTCATTTTCGGATTCTTGAAATTAATTCAGAATGCTTCAAGAATTTTACGTGCTTGTGTTTTCGACTCCTATGCGAGGATCCTCACTTCTACTCCAAAATCTTCCCTCTTATGTTTCTGTGTCCTATGCGTGGCCAGTGGTGTATTTGATCTAACTTTAAACTTACCGACTAGGTGTTCTTTTATATGGATGCAGAGTGGTCTATCTGTTTCGCCAACGTATTCGTCTCTGCACGTTTTACAAGAGATCACATAAACTGTACCCGAACTCATGCAATCACCGTCTCTACCGTTGAGGCAAATTGTACAATTTTGTGTTCTACATAGACGGTCATACAGGCGGTTGCGAACTAGTTGGCTTTTTAAAGTGCTCGGTGGCATTTGGACTATTCTAACCGAATTCTCTAGACCGGTCCTTCTTAAGCAGCGTGATATAGCTGCACTTAGTTCGTTTGAGATAAAGGGTGTGATAAACGGGACCTTACTATCGCTAGAGCTATCGTTTGAGGGCTTGGTCTTTCCTCTACACCTGTCCCGAGAAGCTACAGTTTCGTAGCCATTGGAAACGGCTATTTCCCGCGCCAGGTTGCCGCAGTTTTCGAAGGTTTGGTATCATCCGGAATATGTTAATCCGTACAAATCGGATATATGGAAACGATTTAGAAAATGTGCGGAAAACAGAGATAAAAGATATATGCGAAGTTATGCGAATCAGTATCAAATTTCCAATACCTGGGAGGCGGCTCCGGTTGATTGTTGGGTGTGATGATACGATATCCTGGACTGGCGTAGTCTCTGCCAAATAGCCACCGCGTCAATCGATGTTTCTTTAGAAGTCGTCCACCCGTCTCCGCTGTCTCGCGGATTACATACGCTGGGCTCGACAGTATGGGCCTCAAATGTTCGCGGTTATCAAAGTTATTGAAGGGAAGAAAAAACGAAAAAAAAACAGCTATTTTATCAGAAAGGGTTATGTTCTTAAAAAAGATCATTAGTCGAAATGAGGATCACCTCTAGGATTTAAAAATGGGCGCGAACAAATAAAAGTTCTTTTTCCTTCAAGATCATCAAGATTCAAAAGCAGTAAATTCCTAGGGCTTTGGAGCCTATCAATCTTCTAGAAGCGTCGTAGTTAGCTGGTTGGTAATTGAATATTATCGCAGTACTTGGTGACGCAGTCCATCCGGAAGCAAAGTGCTAGTTCGTCCCCTTCACCAACGCTCTCCATTATTCCACCAGGGAACGGGTTAACTCGGCTCTTTCCAAGATTGCAAGGAGAACCGACTCCACCAGCATTCTACAACATTCATAACGAAGACGAAATCCTCATGCAGCAGCAGAAGCAACATGCGAAATGTTTGAAGACGTTTGTGAACGGCGAACGCGAGGAAAACGAATCGAATGCAAGAAGTGTTAGGATCCATAAGTAAGGGATCACTAAGCGTGATAACGAGTAATGCAAAAGAAAATAAATAAATAGCGCAATAAATAAAGGATAAAGCTTTCGGCGTTGATCAATCCCTGAGGGATGCGCCATGCATTCGACTTCATTAAGTATCGTTGGAAGTGATTGAATGCATATCTGGCCTTTACAATGACTCGCGGTGGCCTGCCGATGTATCGAGCCAGTGCTGCTATCCTCCCAGACAAGTCTGGTACCAATTTGCGGACCCCGGAGGGATGGAAGGCTTGGTAGGCCTTGGGCGCATTCCACGTGCGCGTCGCAGAGGCGCCTCCAACAACTGCGCCACGCGCGCCCCTACATTGTTCATTTTTCATTTTGTTCACAATCGTACATTGTTCTCCGAAAATAGCGCAATAGAATAATTTATTTGCTGAACTTGTTTTATTTTTCACTGCGATTGAACTTCTCTAAAGCTGTTCCTGAGCCTTTGCCCAGTACTTCACAAGGTCGCGAACTGTTATCTGTTGATCCTCGACAGTTACTGCTGTTATATTGTCGTAATCGACGAGAGCAAGTTGTTCCCGGCTCTCCAGTGCTCCCATTTTCGTCTTCACGGTATTGAGTCAGACTTTTCAACTTCACTGTTTTAAGAATAACTTGAAAAATTCGTGCTTCTCCGCTCTCCGAATCAATGCCGTTGATGGATGATTGCTAATATCTATAGGTCAATAACACGACCGAGAGAAAGGCAAAACGGAGGACTCGCATAGTGCGGTGGTGAAAGCATAGGCTCCGGAAAGTATAGGCTCCGGAAAGCATAGCGTGTTTGACCTCACGGCACAAACCACTTGAGTTTTGCAAATATCTCAGCATCAAAATGGAAACTGTTTTTCGAACAGCTTAACAATACAATGGTTAGGCCCGAGGTTAGCTTATTGTAGATGTAAATTCCATCCATTTTTAGGTTCATTTCTTCTTCTACTGAGTTCGATTTAGCATTTCGTTTTTGCTTCGCTTTAATATTTCTCTATAGCCGGAGTACCTAAAGAACTGGGAACTTAACATACTTTTAACTAGAACAGGCACCTGTCGTAGGTATGTTTTTTAGACCGGTATTTTCATTTTAAGTTTCCCTTGTATTCAGATGTTTAGAAAACTGAAAACTCCTGTTTCTTTCTCTTTTGAAATCTTCAACACATACGCAGTAACCGTCGACATCAATGACGCATTGGCGAACACCATCGTTCCCCGACGGTTGGAAGATTTTGTATCCTCCAAAAAAAAGGATATTATCGCGTTAGAATAACTATATTGTCCGATGTTGGAAGAGGTGCATATATCCTAGCAATTTGCCCTTTTTTTTTATTTACTTAAGTCACTATGGGCCACATCCACACGATGACAAGGCTGATTGAAGTATGCCGAGAGCACAAAGACCGCTCTATCTCACTTTCATCGATTTGAAGAAGGCCTTTGACTCAATTGAGATAGAAGCAGTCATTGAAGCCCTTGATAGTCAAGGAGTCCCTACTCAGTACATAAAGATTCTTCGTCAGCTGCATAAAAATTTCACAACTAAGATTTCACCATTCTACAACGATTTTAAGGTTGACGTCAAAAGAGGAGTTAGGCAATGCGATACAATCTCGCCAAAATTACAAAGATAAAGATAGATAGATAAGATGGGCCGGACACGTAATGCGTAAGAATGATAACCGATGGACAAGAGCCGTTGGTGACTGGATTCCTCGGGATGTCAAACGTACTGCAGGAAGACCACCGACCCGATGGTCAGATTTCTTCACGAAGAGCCTATAAGAAAGATATGAGCTCGACGTATTCCTAGAGCGAGCATGACCCACTGGGCTACTCTTGCACGCGACAGGGAAAGATGAGAGATCTGCTGGCGCCCGCTCGAGTCACTCGACGATTAACGGGACTACAAGTGATACAGGTGAAGTCAATATGAGCTGAGATATGTCACTTTAAACTAAGAAAACCAAATTCTCTTTGATCATGTATGAGGCATATAAAACTTACATAGTTGACGGTGTGCCAAAGAGTTTTGCTATCATGTGAAATATGTAGAAATTCCATAGTATCAACCAACTGGTTAACGGCGTTCAGCAAACAAAGAAAAAAAAAAGAAGAAAAGCCACTCGTTCAAAAACTTCAAGAGTGAACTATCCGATCAATTCAAAATTATTTTCTGAGATTCAATGAAAAAATTTGGGATAAGTTCGCTCATTAATATTCGTTATGTATTATACGCTGTCTAGACTTTGATTGGTTCCACTTTATTACCATCAAAACTTCTCAGGATATCACTACTAGGGAAGTGCTATATAGTAGTACTTAAGATCTCAATGAGATTAGCGCAGAAGTCTTAGAGCAAGAGCATAACAAACTGCATGATTTATTCTATTTAAAAATGGAAAATAAGACGTGTTCTGCAGAATATTCTTGTAAATACAAAACAAACTTTTTTGGGTTTGTAATTAATAAAGCTGACATAAAGTTGGGGCAGACTTTGACTAGGCTGACCTCGCGACTCCAGAGAAACAGTGGCTACACCAGCAGAATTCCGAAAAATGGAAATTTTGCTGCGGCTCGTACAACCAATGAGGACAGCTCGTCCAAGTATCCAAGAATTTAAGTAACTAATAAAGATTAGATTACTTATACTTCGAATCCTCCCAACGGTTTACCGCCTCATGGTGGCCAGGATGTGTTCCTGAGTGTCGGACTACGATGGACAGCGTGGGGATTCGTCTCCCGGCAGGGTCTCCCAAGCTGAGAAGGAGTCCGGTGTTTCCATCAGGAAGTCTAGCTAAGAGTAAACCAATACCTGCATCCACCACCGTCCTGGTATCAAAATCGCATGGTGGCAACTCTCCCTCTGATCCACAAGGGCTGCGACTGCCTGTCGTGGTGAAGACTTGGAGCAGCCTTTAGCCAGGCTGACCTCGGGATTCCAGGTAACCACAATGGATTAAACAGCAAATGGCCGAAAAATGATGATTATGCTTGGGCCCGCACAACCAGTGAGGACGGGCCGTTCAAATGTCATTTAAGTATGAAGTATACTTCGAATCGGAGTTCTAGATAGTAGTGAATACATCCAGGTTAAAAAAAAATCGTTTAAAACCAACTATCGTTTTCATACTCTTTCGTCATGATTCTTCACAGAATAAGTAAACGAAAAGAAAACTGATTTCAATGCCAGTTATTCATCCTTTCGACGGATATTTGTTTTCATATTGAAGCATCTCCAGCACATTTTAATTGTGTTCTGCAGGGTTCTGTGTTTGTGTAGTGCATCACCGAGCAAGGAACAAGGGCCACCTTATACGTTCACTGAGTCCAGTGCCACAACAACCTTTGTATGTGCGCAAGCATTCATGCATGACCAGGCTCGCTTGATTACGTGCGGATTCTGAGCGGACGAAAGCTTGCAGTAGAATGACCAGGATACGCAAAAACTCCCAAGAACAAAGAAAGTTTTGAGGACCAGGTAAAATTTCAAAGTCGTCTTAGGTTGCCTAAATAGGTAAATACTATGGTGACGATCTGCACTTGCGACGCACGTACATATACATTTTGAATTTTCGGCTGAAAACCGTACGATGAGAATTGCAAAGATTATAGTGGTATGAATAAAGACGGTGACTGGCTGAGTTTATTACGATAACGGAGAGCACTTATGGTTACAAGTTATTCATTCGTTGATTCATGGTTACATTCATGGTTCAATCTCAGAGGACCGCCTCTGAAGGCTCCACATGAGAGTCTCCCTAGTGAGTAGCATAACGAAATAGACTATATCAGTCGAAACTAATGATAAGCAGTGTCATTGTTTTCCCAGAATTCCATACAAGATCGCACCATCGGCAGCTTCATGTGAAACTCTTTTCAACAATGAGAAAACAGGAAGCCACATGTAACTCGAAAAAAGTCATAGATAGTAATTTTCGCGTTCTCCGCCTGATTGTTAAAGAAATTATTTGTCGCATCGATGAAGAATACCATCAGCTTATCTTATCAACAGTCTTTATGATGCTAAAACTTCCAGTTTGAGCGTCGGTAGGCACACCACATCCAGAACGGATAAGAAGAGAGTGGAACAGGATTGCTACTTCGACTTCTTCAACAGCCGCATCTTATTAACCTACCCGAAAACGGCTGTATGAAACCATACCGAAATCCAAGTATCAAGAGCATACTGGGTTTATACCTCTCCTCTTATCCTTCACGTAAAAAGGATCGCTTGTGAGAACCATGTTTCTCACAGCCACCAGTGTATGCATAGGAAGAGTGCAGGAGGATAATCCCTGAAATTGGCAGGGCAAACAGCCATTTCGTATAGCTAGGAAACAGTAGGTATTCGCAATAGATTTGGAGGAAGAACCAGCCTACAAACGATATGTCTAGCGAAAAAAAGTTACCCTCCCCTTCATTTTTGACGAAATAAGCAGCGCTATAAAACGTTGCTTAAAAAGGGAGGTCTAGGGAAATCGGTGGCAATGGTTGAAATACCGCCCAACATAATAGGACACTAGCTAGTTTGTAACCGTTTGTATTAGGGTCTATGCATACAGTAAAACTGCATAATTTTCCCTAACAGTAAAGCCGGTGATTGCGTGAGTTCCACTTTTTCCAAGTGTGAATGAGTACGGTGAATCCGATCTCTTGTAAAGACTGAGGGAACAAATAAGTAAAGACTTGGTGAAACGGGTAGGGACCACGATGGTCCGTATAAGAGACACCTAGTAGGTAAATTTCGTAGCTAAGTTGACCTTTCAAAGCTCCGAAAGAGGCGAAACCGTCGAAACGTCAGCTTTTGCGGATGTACAAATAAATAGAATAGTAGGATCTTCAGCAGTAAGTGGTTATTCATCGATGACAGGATAATTCTGTTTCGCTCAGGTATAAGGGGAAACTGAAATCCTGACCAACATCGACGATTGATGATCACACATGCTAATGTGTGAATCGATTGAGCCATAAGATATGTGTCATAGGACATTCGATGGAGAACAGCAGTTGGCTAATGCACACAAGGAGATTCTATGCGCTCAAGAGAAAGACCGTATACCTGGTGATAAGACGTTTCCGCGGAGTTCTTAGAAGGAAAATGTGATGCGTACAACCAGAATAGAACGAAATGTGCCACCTCGCCCGCAATAGGGACAAGTGGACACTGTTTGCACCCGCTCGATTTACTGGGTGGTAAGCAAATGCACATGTGATATAGGTGACTTGATTGTTAACCAAAAAATTCCACTTTCTCCAATATGATCTTAATGGTTTACTACTTGATATTGACTAGTGAGTGGATATTCTTGTACGCTGAACCACGATACATATTGACTGAACAAACCCGAGGTGGACTTCATTCCTAAAGGGAGACACCAAATACGATATTTCCACTCATGAACCCTGTCAGGAGTGAGTCTACACCAAAAATAGAGGCTTTCGTTGATGGAGTTTAACGGAAAATTGACAGAGCTCCTTTTGATGTGCAACGGTAAACAACTGACGTGGAGATGAGCTGAAATGTCAGGGCATGGGTTCGTCAAGAATGTAGGAAAATGTTGTCAAATAATCAGTGTACAGGTGGAGGGAAAATGTTCTGAGATCTACACGATTTTTTTGTGGACGGAAGGTAGCCCATTTGATTAAGAGGTTACGTATTCGCCAATGAGAAGATATCAAGAGGATTGTTATATGTTAATCCATATTAACATTCTTTATATTCTGGCTGAACAAACCCGAGGTGTTATTTTATTTTAGGTTTTTTTATTTTTTTATTTTTATTTTTTTAAATTATTTTTTATTTTATTTTATTGTATTTTTTATTCATTTATTTTTTTATATTAACATTGTTAAAACATTCTTAATTTCATATTGATGCTGAGATATCAGCTGAACTCAGACCCTGGGCCACACTTGAACCTACGATTGTCCTTTCAGAGGGCTCACATGTTACCCACTGCACCATCGATGCCCTTGATTTGTCTTTCCCTCAGCTGTTCTTTTGTTCTAACAGTGCTATCAGAAATAACGCGCTGACGGGAATGATGTTAGGGAGCACAGATCAACAGTGAATCCAATTAAGCTAAAGCTGCAGTGGAAATCGCGATGTTTAACTTTTATTTGTCACCTATTACTTTTCAAGGCGGACTATTAAGTAGGATACACTCTTAATTTCGATGAACAAACTTCAACGCTTCTAAATTTACACACAAAAATGCATAATGAGTTACTCCGTATTTGCCCTTGTTTCATTCGTTAATATCCTCTTTATAGGAGCTCGTGCAGCGCAGTTGTTGGAGGCGCCCTGCAACACACACGTGGAATCGATCCAACCGCCCATGGCCCACTGAGCCTTCCATCTCTCCGGGATCGGCAAATTGGTACCAGACTTGTCTGGAAGTATAGCAGCACTGGTTCGATACATCGGTAGGCCACTGCGAGTCATTGTAAAGGCCAGATATGCATTCAATCGCCTCCAACGATACTTGACGAAGTCGAATGTATGGCGCATCCCTTAGGGATTGGTCTCCCAAACAGCCAGTTTTAAAAATACGACTGAAATATAAACCAGCTATTTGCAATTGTTCCATTAGCCACCGTCTAAATACGTTGCGAAAATGGTGAGTGAGCAGAGATGGTACAAAATCACAAAGATCATTCTAATAAAAGGTGTACACAGAAAACGAAAAAAATTCATGGATATAAAAGAAGAATGGGAAAGATAGCAGACCTTGATGGTGGTACCCATAGCGATGATGTCCGTCTATGATGGCCCTTGATGTCGAGAGATGCCTGTGAAGTGGAGGCTTGCTGGTGATCGGAATATGCCATTTTTGTGAATGCTGTCACGATAACAGTTTACATCGACACGGACCTTAGTACTTATGGATAGAAATGTCTCGGAAATTGCTCTCTTTAAGCATCGAAAACAAAGAAATTATGAATAGTCGGCAGAAATGCGAAATAATTTGACGAAGTGACATTGTGAATTCGTCTATATCTAGTACTATGATAAACTCAGCACTGAGCAAAGGTCTAGGATATCATGAACAGGAACACAATGAAACCAGGACAACTACAGTTAGTGCCAAAAATGGCTCCAAAATGCCAAACGGTGACGGATTTTGCCAGAACGAAATATACGAACACACTTTATAAAATGATCTTTGTCTACATTGTTGCCGTTAAGCACTTTAAAGCCCAATTGTTGTTCAGTAACGTGTCATATAGTACTTTCCAAAGGTGCAATACGCAATGGTTGTAAACCGCCTTCGTGGCCCTCTCAAAGAATGAAGATCTCATCAATTTGTTCAACGAGTTCAAATTTCAAAACAAAGCAATGACAGTAGCTTAAAACCTCATAAAAGAATAGACGCCCCATGAAAGCGTTTCTGAACGCGTAAAGCCGAGATCACTCTTAGTGTTCTGCTCTTCATGTGCATCTTTCATGTCAGAGCTGTTCGATGCCTATCAACACTTTTCAACGACAATAACAAATCGATAATCGAAGCCATCTATCAAAAACTGATTGAGGAGTTGAAGAAAAACTTAAAATCCGGAATTGGACAACCACTTCCTTTTTATCAGAAGACATTGGACCGATGAAAAACGTTGACAAATGTGCGCTGCACGAATTGAGCAGTTGCCAGTGCGATAGTCACCATTGTTTTGCGCTTCTCATCGGCGATGAAACATCTCATGTCTTGCTCTCCTTCCTGACAACTAGTAACAGAGAAACTCTCGACAACTGTTGGTTGAGAAAATCCTCACAGACGTGGCTAAAAATGCTCTATGAAGATTTCAACGCTTCTTAACCATCATAATTTATCGGATTAAGTAGAAATGCAAAATGTGATGATTCTAATCCTTCCCATTAATGAAAGCTCTGTAAAGGATAAAAATGTCGGCGTTGATCCCTCCTTGAAGGGTGCCCCGTACATTCAACTTCATTAAGCATCGTTTGGAGGTAATTGAATGCATGTCTGGTCTTTATAATTATTCGTGGTGGCCTTCCAATGGTATTGAGCCAGTGCTGCCACCCTCCCAGACAAGTCTGGTACCAATTCGCCGACACCGGAGGGATGGAAGGCTTGGTGGGCCATAGGAGCAGGAATCGATTGCACGTGTGTGTTGCAGTGCGCCTCCGACCACTGCGCCACATGCGATTCAATCATAATGATTTAAAATTCGTAGTCTAAAACTGTAATTGACTTTACATCCTGTTTATACAACAGTTTCATTAAGAGTTTCAAGCCAGACTATTGTTGAAAACCAGAAGAAAGATCTGTTTCCTCAAAACATTAAGCATCCACGATTCCTTAATGCTTTAATTTTTATAGATTGTTGCTAAACGACAAAGCACTAAAAGGTTGTGGAGAACGGTGAAGTGTTTCGACAAAGATCAGCAATGACATGAACGTATTGTAAGCAGTTGAAGGACACTTCGGTATTCCTCGATATTTACCCATAATCGCTGGGCGTTCACGTATCATCATTGTTCTGTGCAGCCGATGTTCCTTACAGTGAGATGTTGGGGAGACAACGCTGCCTATGATGTTCGATATTTCACAGATTGTAAGAGCACAAGCGATTGTGTAAGACTGAGAAAACCTAGCATTGGGCAAATAGCAGGCATCGGCTGAAGTTTAAACACCAACAAGATAAAAACGACATTGTTTGAACAAGCTTCGGGGGAGGAAATGAAAAGATTGCGCAAGTTGGCGCAGTCTTAGTGCACTTACGAGGGTTTTTTTTTGTAAATGGGGCACAGTATGATCCCTCTATGGCCACTACGTAGGCGTTTTGATGTTCAAGGAAGATTCATGTTTACTTTAACACACTAATGGCCATCGTTGATTTTGCGGAGTTAAAAGACCCGTAAACTCACCTTCGATTCGAAAACGGCAAATACTGATTTTATCCCAATAAAATCTGTTATTGCTACTCCTGCTATCGGTGGAATACAAAAAGTGCAATAGAAAACCTCTGCTAACAACTGAACAGGCGTGACCTCATTTCGGGTCACGTGTTCGTCGATGTATCAACCAATTGACGTACTGCTATAGGTAAGTGATAGTGCTTTCTTTGCTTGAATTCTGGATCTAGTTTTACTTGGTTGGGCAACTCTTTTGTTTCCAAGGGGTCTTACGACTGTCATGATCCTCATTTCGGGTCACGTGTTCGTCGATGTATCAACCAATTGACGTACTGCTATAGGTAAGTGATAGTGCTTTCTTTGCTGAATTCTGGATCTAGTTTTACTTGGTTGGGCAACTCTTTTGCTTCCAAGGGGTCTTACGACTGTCATGACCGGGCATTCTTCTTTATTATAGTAGGTGCAGAGCTTTCCATGGAATCAGCTAGGATTTTTTTGAAGTAAAGTGACAGCAACCTGACCACGACAGTTGTCACAGTGAATTTATATGGTGAAAGACTCGTAATAATTAGGAAATAATTCCATAATTTCACAAAATAATTAAAGCCACATTCCAGAGGATGACGTGGAGATAAACAACATGCACTCCGAAGAGTAACAGATCATAAAACTCGGTCTTCCAGATATTAGATGGAAAAATCGGCACAGGTACACCAACTGAAGCAACAATGCTCCTATTATGCTCTTAATCAATCCAAAGGAGACGACCAACTTGTAAAACATGGTATAGGTACATTGAATAAAAATGCAAAGCTCATGATGAATCTTGGAAATTTTCAATGGTGGAATGAACAGAAGATAAAATCGGTTCATTAAATTGTTGTGATTGAGTGAACACCAGACGAATGTCGCAATTGATCGCAGTAGTTTTTCTTCTGTAGGAACACAGGTTTCTATTGGGAGAAAGAGCGAGACGCGTGAAGCAAGAGCGAACAAATATGGCGTACGTGAGCTAACCTATATATGGGGAACGCAAATGGCATCGTAAACATGAGGAATGACACTCTTACACTCTTTAACTCTTTGTCGTGATGAATTCCTCAGGGTGGTATCCAAACAAGTAACGAATTTCCAGACTAAGGTGTCAGCGATGATTAGCAAGTTAGGAAACGACGAAACATTGGTGATAAGGCACTAACATTAACATATGGCGACCTTTTAGCCACAGGACACAAAGGCTGGAGGCTAAAATCACTGTGCATCTCTTACTTTAAGAGCTGTTAACAGTAGAGTCTTAAAATTTCCAGAATATTGTTGAGTCAGAAAGCAAACAACAGTTTCCTCAAGGTAGATAGCGTGAGTGCGAACAGGTCTTAAGTGATCAACCTTCGGAGGCTGAGAGTCCCGTCCTAGAGTCGGGGGGTTAACAATGGTCTGGCTAATGTTCCGCGCCGAACGTCTGATTGCGCAACGTTACCTATTGAACACTTAGCAAACTTCAAGAAATGTCATTGAACCTGGAGAGAATCACAAAGCGCTTGCTTGGAAGCCCACAATGTCCTGGTGTCCGCTTCTAATCATAGTTACCTAAGCACCTTTGTTTCAATGAAAGTAAAGAAAGCGGTGATGAAAATGAAGTAAAAGTGTAAATATGATAATTCATAGTAAAAGAAATGCCTAAGAGAAAGCCTAAGCGAATCGTATGAAAGTGATGAAGTGAATAGGTTTGAAGTAATCATCGTTAAGCACATTTCACAAAGGCATCAAAAACATAGCAAATAGTTCAGGGAATAATTGTCCGGACCACACACACATACAGTGTCCTATGAAGAAAGGAGACTTCGTGACATTTTCTAAAGTTTTTCTTTAAATAGAAAGTACAAAGAATAGCGCAAAAGTTCGAACCAAAATATCCGTGTGATTTTCGGTAAGCACTTGCACGTCCTTGTGAGCAATGGGAAGATTTACGATTTCTGGTCAGTTTAGTGATCCAAACAAAGCAGTCTGTCTTAAAATCTTCGAATCTCTGCTCCCCTTTTCGCAATAAGAAGACACCACGGAGAAAATTGTTACCGAAGAGTGTGTACACATCAGGTAAAGTCTGAGCTCTAGTTCCATTCGCAACATCATGGCTCTGAAGAAGGCGAAATCGCGGAAACGTTAGCCATCAATCAACAACAACAAAAACGACACCTTATGGAAACCTCGCATCGGCTCAACAAGATCAGTTCATAAATTTTGAGAGTCAGATTTTCACGATAGGAATTTCAATCACATGAATTGAGAGCCATATTAAACTATGAGCTTCTGCAAACTGATCCCTAACGTCCCTGACGACCAGCAACGTTGTTGACGATGCCATCAACGTTCTTGATTGGTGCCGTGCTAGGCGCAGCAAAGTTAATCCTCACGACAACTTTTCTCCACATTTCACAACGGTGATCATCGAGAAAAACTCGAAAACGTGCGGGAAATGATGCAGTTCTGCCTGGAAAAAAATACCTGTTTCATGCCGACTGCGACTAATTTGGTTTTCAATCACCAAGATAGGATTAAAATGAGTCGAGTAGCTTTACTCATCTGTTGGAGATATTTAGAAAATAATTATTGCGAATGTAGAAAGAAATTTTCAGGGTGGATATCACAGTGGTAGTGATGTCGGTCATTACAAGCATGGTGCTATTTTGATTCCGCTTCGTGCCAGCCAAGCTCATCATCCCTTCTGGGTCGGGAAACTGGTACCGGACTTGTTTAGGAAAAGAATCACTCTCTACAATCCAATTGGACACATTTCAGCCCAGCTATCTCAGGATTCTAGGAAGAATTGGTCCACCAGCATTCCACGATGTCCAAGATCAAATAAAAATCCTCAAGCAGCAACCGAAGCCACACGTAAAAAGTTGAAAGATCCTCGTGGACAATGGATGCGAAGAAACGAATCGAATGTGAGAAGTGCTGGCATCCGCAGACATGAAGACGAACTTGATATCATGTGTGCTGATTATATTCGAGGAGGTATCATGTCAGTGTGCTATGAATGCTGCACAAAACTGGCGTCATGATCTAGATGTAAACATGCGCATTTTTTTGTGTATTAAACAAAAAGGTGTTGGTAGGCATCTCAAGGTATACTGTAGTTTCAAATAACCGTATCGTGTCTGGTTACAGGCTTCAGAGAAAATAAAAAACTTGATTCTAATTGAAACGTACGAATGCGTAGTGTGTCGAAAATATGGATTTATAGACCGAAGTTAACATAACCTCACTGAATATTCGATATCAACGATGGTGAACGGAGTTAGTGCAAGCGAGTCGAGAATAAGAAACATGAGGCTTATTTGATTAGAAAAAACAAACTTTTAAGATAAATTGACGAAATCTAGTTAGGGTTTGAAAAAAGTTGATGATCCGCTACGTACAATAGGCGATCGGGATAAGTATCCTGGAAAAGGGATGGTGATCTTCTAGATTTTAACTGCAACCACCAGCACCAGACAGCGAAGAGCGGCTTTGGCCGTTATCACCACCGTACGAAAGAAGACACTGACTTTTTTCGATATCTTTGAGAATGTGCGGTCTGGTTAAGGAAATTGGCATTACTTTTAAGTGAAAAGTTTTATGATCGACATTTGTCGACGCACTACTCTACTCATAGTCTCATACAATAAGTCTTAGTTTCTTCCATGAACTATTTTTCACAGACAAAATGCGATGTCCAGAGATAAACAGCGAATTGGTTCCAGGTTTCCATATATCTAAAATTTTACTGGTTGCGCATCTCATCATTAGATCGATTGTTGTGAGCGGACTAGATTCATAAAACTATCTGAATTAGTGCAATACAGCTTTCAGAAAGTTCAAAAGGCGCGAAGCGTTAAGCTAGAACAAACGCCACTGGTGTTTGGGTGTCGGCTTCGGAAGCAAAACATAGCGATTGGTTATGAGATCGTGCGAGGTGGGTGATGAAAGAAGAAAACTGAGGAAATGATCAACGGGACGAGTTTAAGAGTAGACGCAAAAAAAAAAACGGCTGCGAGTTTACCACTTTTTGAAACTGGTATGCCAAACAGCTTTCCTACTATCCTTCAAAGTCCAAGAAATGATCCACACAGAAACACCACCGGCCTTTGTGGGAAAATGACTACGTGTATACGGAAAGGACGGTAAGAGTTAGTTCGGGCAATAGGCCGCCCATTCCACGATTCAACACGCATCTTAGCTCAAGAAGCTTCCTAGGAGTGGCACATAGCCCTAAAACTACGATTCCTCATAAGGAATGTCTTTTTCCTTATATACTGAAAAAGTGCATCAAGAAGAAATAAAGTTAGACTAAATACAATGAGCAGCGGTGCCCTACAATGCACATGTGGTCGTTAGTTCGGTCCAGCGTCCTGGCATTCCATGCGTTGCATCCCTTCGGTGTCGATTAGCAGGTAGCACACTTGTCTGGGATGGCAGTAGCACTCACGTGACACATTGCTAGGCCATTAGAATTCATTGAAGAAGCCAGATATACGTATAATACTTATAATCACCTCTGCAATGCTTGATGAAGTCCAATGGACCGCCCATCTCTCAAGGATTGATCAACGCCGGAAAATCTATGCTTTGTATTAGGAAAAACTGTTGTTGGAGAATAAAATGATTCGCAAAATTTCGGAGAAGCAACTAACACATTGCTATCGTTTAGTTCTTATAAAAAGCGTAGAATCTCGGAATAAGTTCCGACCAGTGTTCCTCGAATTTTTTGTAATTTATTGATAAAAAAACTCTCGGAGTTGATCAATTCCTGAGGGATGCGCCATGCATTCGATTTCATTAAGTATCGCTGGAAATGATTGAATGCATACTTGGGCTTTACAATGACATGCAGTGGCCTACTGATGTATCGAGTCAGTGCTGCTAACCTCCCACAAAAGTCTGGTATCAATTTGCCCACCCCAGAGGGATGGAAGGATTGGTGGACCATGGGCGCGAGGATCGATTCTCAATCACTGTGCCACACGCGTCGTAATTTATTGATAATATGTAATTATTGTTAATAGTAACATACTCTGAGATGCGCGTGGCGCAGTGGTAGTGAAACCGATTAGTACGCGCAATGCCCTGGCTCTACTCCGCGAAGGGACAAATTGAGCAAACCCCATTACATCGAAACAGGACAATCGGTAGATTAACTCACTTTCTCAAAGAGAGAAAAAGCCGGCGAGTACTTACGACTGCGAGATTTATCATCGCATTAGAATGATCACTTCGGGATTCTAGAAAAAATCGACTCCATTGGCGCTCAGCGACATTCATTAAGGAGATGAAATCCTCACCTAACAAGCCAGCCTGCTGACCGCTGCGTAGGAATGAAAAATAAGAAGTAATTTGCATTAAAATAGGCGAATGGCCTTTAAAAGCGCCAGTGTGTTGAAATCCCATCAGTGATGCAGCTGCATGTGGGAGGAGCAAAAGATTCCCAGCGCTTCAGGTTGCACTTCGCTATGAGAATTATGAGAATAGAATATTTCGTGATGAATGTAGACTGATCATCGGCTGTTGGAATAGTGTACCTTTATGCTGTGGAAATTCATTAGCTCTCCCAGACTTCACCATTCGTCAAAAGTGCAGTTGTAGCCTCCGATAGGAACCGATGCATCGACAATAATCGTCTTAAACTGGAACTCGCTCGATACTTATCTCAATCGTGCGTCGAAACGATACGAATACAAAATGGTTATGCGACAGGAAGAAACAAAAGACAGTACGCCAAATCAGTTTCAAATGAATATACTTGCCGAAATCCGTATGCTTTCGTTTTAATCGAGTACAGCGTTATGAGATGGATTCCCCGTCGGGTTGATTGCTAGTAAGCTCGCTGCGCGTTTTTCCGGACGTAATAAGACGACACAGGATTGAAGCAGTATTTTGGTGTCAACAACAATGTCTCATACAAGAATTCAACCTTCTTCAAAGAAACAATCCAATATCCTATTCGAGTTTCTAATCGGATGATCATCACTTTTCTTAAAAGTATGTGGAACAGTGGTCCTGCGACACACACAGATGGGATCGTTCCCCACTCTCGTAGCTCACCAAGCCTTCCATCCCTCCGGTGTCGGCAAATTGGTACCACACTTGTCTTCAAAGATAGCAGCACTGGCTTGATACATCGGTAGGCCACCGCGAGTCATTGTAATGGCCAGATATGCATTCAATCACCTGCAACGATACTTAATGAAGTCGAATGCATGGAGCATCCCTCAGGGTTCGATCAACGCCGAGAGCTTTATCCTTTTTATTTATTATGATCACAGCTACTTGTACTCCATGAACTGCGACTATGGCATAATATTAGTAAATAAAGAGCAAATAGCAAAATGCAATCTGCGAGTTTCTCACTAGCCATCACTTCATATGACCACTTATCGCTCTATCAACTATCGAAGTTACCAATTCAGCGCCAGCGCGCATCATGGGCTCATTGACTATTTTCCATGTTATACAGTTTTTATCTAGTCTTAGAATACAAAAGTCGTTATGTAGCTTTAATATGTTCATCGTAAGAAATAAAATTATTGGACTGTTAGAGACGTGGTCGAATGTCTGCTGTCACGTCGATTACGTTTCTGCTCCAGTTGGTGCCTTTCAGTGATATTGTGGCTAGACTACATCAACGTTGATGCTACATCAGCCGTGTGTCATGATAACATGCTTGGGAAAATCAACTCTGTCCAAATATGAAGTTTTGCCGTTGGCTGACGTTAACGCTTCCCTATTCCAACTCTTGAAAAACGTGTTTATGATGGAAACTGCGGTGATATTTTAAGATTGCCAAAATAATTTTAAATAGCAAAGGTTACGTAAATTGGAACTTTACAAGGCACGGTGTTTTTGTAAAGTTCTTGAGTAGTCCTAAGGTATTAAGTGATAAAGACTTCGATGAGTACTGTTGTCTCAACTGCGTTGAGGCTGTGAGTGGTGGGCTATGAAAAGGCAGCAGGCGTTCCGCACTACTATCTTTCAGTGTCCTTGAGTGAATTCTACAACGCTCTGCACATTATATTTCCTACTAATAATTTCTTCGATCGAGCATGTTTATACAGATGTCATCCTCTAAACCAATTTCGGTGGAGTGTCTTTCAACTAGAAGTTAAAGAAATGGGTTCACATAGCACACAAGATAATACTGATAATGCTTACTTTTTATTTTCTGCCTTCTATAATTTTTATGGCAGGATATTAAACTAGCTGAGTGACAGGCGAAACGAAGGACCCGCATGCTGTGGTGGTGAACGCGTTACTCCTCGGAAAAGACAATAGCGCGTTCGCTCCCCACCGCAGACACCTGCGGTCCGGAGTTTTGCAGATATCTCAGCAATCATGTGGTTGTATTCCGCTTAATATCCTGCCATAAAAATTATAGAAGGCAGAAAGTAAAAAGTAAACATTGTGAATTCAACTACAGCCTCAGTTTAAGTGGGTTCAATGCCGATGTGGGCTCCCCAGATCAATCCCGTTAACGGGTTATTGCTTACGGCACTAATCGATAGAACTAGCTGAGAGGCAGGCGAAACAAAGAACCCGCATGGTGTGGTGGTGAACGCGTTACTCCCCGGAAAGGACAATAGCGCGTTCGTTCCTCAACAACCCTAAGCGTTTCGAATTATGTTGAAACACTAGCAAATCGATTTCTTTCAACTACCGCGTGGAGAAATAAGAAAAACACCTGATTTAGGCATTTGATGGTAGCAGAGACAAAAGAAGAGGATGAAAACAGTGAAATGTTCTCACGGCTGTTATTTCTCTATTCTTTGCGATTTCGTCTGTGATCGATCGAAATGATCGCTTGCAAATGTATGAATTTATGTGGACTTTCGCAGGCTAACCCCCATCTTTGATTCGGATTCATCTGGAGAATTGCCTAATGGACTTCGAAGAATAAAATACATGGTTAATTTTGATCCAGTTCGTCGTAGACCTAGAATAAGCAGGCCACTACTTGCACATCATGAATGTTCGCATATCGCCCAGTTAAGCAAAAATCATCAGGAAAACTATTATAAGTGTCATTTTCCATTGAACGAATAAAGTTACCTTTTTACAACTATCACATGTCTCATTTGTTGTCTAGTTAGTTGTGATCAATTCATTCATTTCATTCACTGGATTCAAGTGAAGCTCTCTTTATCCCAGTCCAAAGAAATAGTCGTCCAGTGGATTCAACCCGCTTGAGATACATCCCTTTATATCACTATCGACGAGGAGATACACACGAGTAGTTTGTGCGGCTCCCGCGGTGGAAACTTGGGCTATAAACATTGGAAACGACTCGGGCCCTCTCTCAGGCATTTCTTAATCGCTTTATAACAAGTTTCTTCTTAATTAATGTGTAGAATACAGTTTGCAAACGGTCGGTTGCAGCTGACCAAGTACGCTAACCTATACATGTACGTGTAAAAGACACATAAGTCAATTCAGCTCAACATTCTTAGCTGTAAAATTACGACGCACACCGAGGTTCACCTCCCTAGCGAGGTAATCTGAGTTCCGAAGAAGCCTGACATCTCCATATAGACGTTGAGCTAATAGTAAAGCTATGGCAGGCATCGCAGAATGAGTTAGTAGCCAATTTCATGCCCAAGAACGGTAAGAAGACCAAAAATCAAAAGTACTATGTTAAGAGATCTGGCGCGCGGTGAAGACGTTAGTATTGCGGGTGCCTTGGTGTCTGCTTAAGAAACTTGAATTAGGTGATATATCGGTGAGGTGTTCAACGACCACCCCACGCATATAAGAAGTTGCCATAGTAGAGGACGGTTTTTCTGAAAGTTGCTGAAAGACAGAGATTTTTCGGTATGTGATGCTGTGGTACCTTTTTTGAATTCTGTCCTTCCTTCTTTTAAAAGAGAGTTTATTTGGAAGTTACAAGGGTTGAAGCATGGATAGGACAATGAAATTCTAATGTGATAAGGCAAGACTGAACAGAATTGTGGAGGAAGAAAAACAGTGCTGATTAGAGCAGTGAATAATCATTTTCAACAGTTAGCCAATATCGCTGATACAAACCTCGCGTTAGCATAACAAGAGCAGTTCGTTAGAATTACACATATTAACTCAGCATCATCATTGGTGTGGAAGAGGTGTGAATTTCAAGGTATGCGTTCCTCTTCGTTTTTCTTCACTTTCCTTCCTTCAGTCACTTGTGAATCTTCACTTCACAGCTCTCATTTATTCATGAGAGGGTGGCTGAAAGATAAACCTCACGGGTTCAATCTTATTGAACGGCAAACCATATCAGGGTTTTAAATGTATATTCGTGGCATAGGGAATCATTGGGACAGCGGTGCCTCACATCGCTGCTTAAAAGAACCCACCCTCATTTCTGAACGAAGTGTTAGACGAGAAAGAAAAGAGAATGGATGTATTTCAAATGCATAAACGTGCATTTGAAAAGGAATTCTGCGAATTCTGTGGGGAAAGCAATAACACAAGAAAACAAGAGTTGAGTGTTTTTGAAGTTTCAAACTACAACGTCGACCAATATGAAAACAGCCTAAGTTGTTGTAACAAAAACAGGCAACTGGGAAGGAATGTCCACGATTGGCCGTGAAAATATTCATAGTCTCAAGCCATAGGGATTCTTTTCTTCCGAAATTTCACAAAACTTCCTAACGACATCGCTTCCTATGGCAGCATCGCTAGATTGTTAACAGGAAGAAGAAATTGCTTTGGAAGGATTTTCGGCAGAAAAGTCCCAAAACCAAACACTTCGTCGCCATTATTTTCGGTGCCTCCTAAATGTTGCCATGCTTTTTTTTTATTTCTGAAGAAAGAGGGAAGAACAAAATTGAGCAACAAGAAGAAATTGCTTTGGAAGGATTTTCGGCAGAAAAGTCCCAAAACCAAACACTTCGTCGCCATTATTTTCGGTGCCTCCTAAATGTTGCCATGCTTTTTTTTTTATTTCTGAAGGAAGAGGGAAGGACAAAATTGAGCAATTTCAATGCTCAATGGTTCAGTTTTGAAGAAAAAGATGACTACAATGATATGCTATGGTGGTTGTAGAGTTGTGGAGTGGTGAAGATTCATTCGAGCGGTGTTCCACTTAATTCGAATCAATGCGATCATGAAGACCTACATTGGAAAAACGAATGGCTCTAAAGAGTTGATTCGGGTCAATCCGGCAGTGAAGAGAGCGAGCGCGCAGAAATCTTACCTGTAAAAACCTTTTCTCATTAACCTCGTTTTAGCTTGCCTACCAATGTAAGAGTATATATTGATTATACGTAAGGAGAGTGAATGAAAGTTGGTTTAGAAAAATAAGAAAAAAGGGTTGTGTTGATCAATCCATAAAGGATGCGCCATGGATTCGCTTGCACCAACAAGTGTAGAGGTGTTTTAGTACACAACTGGCCCATTCAATGGTTTGCAATAGTTTACCGATGTATCAAGGCTGTGTCTTCATCCCCAGGACAATTGTGGTATCAATTTGTCAACCTCGGAGGGTGGAAGATGTGATTTGCCCAGGGCGCATGATCGAACCAAGAAGCTTGTACATGTTGCAATCCACCTATAACCATTACGCTTCACATGTCCGCAGAAAAAAAATAGCAAACCTTACAAAAATTCCTACTTTTGAAATGGATCGCGTTGAAAAAATCACACTCGTATCTATTTTTAATAAAAAAAATAAAATAATAAAACCCGCGGTGTTGGCCAATCCTTGAGGGGTGCGCCATGACTTCTACTTCATCAAGCATCGTTTGAGGGGTTTGAATGCATATCTGGGCTTTACAATGAATCGTGGTGGCCTACCGATGTAAGGAGCCAGTGTTGCTATCCTCCCAGACAAGTCTGGTGACAATTTGCTGACCCCAGAGGGATGGAAAGCTTGGTGAGCTATGGACATGGGGATCGGTTCCACGCGCGTGTTGCTGGGCACCTCCGACCACTGTGCCGCGCGCAGTTTTTGTATCATAT
Source organism: Angiostrongylus cantonensis (assembly GCA_009735665.1). NCBI lineage: Eukaryota > Metazoa > Nematoda > Chromadorea > Rhabditida > Metastrongylidae > Angiostrongylus > Angiostrongylus cantonensis. Next base: position 940,014 of record MQTX01000065.1, on the reverse strand, counting down.
CTATTACTACTACACATAATCCCATTAGTTTTATTACTAACCACCAAAAACCTTTGCCGCTTGTTTTGGAAAAGGACGAAAACTAGAGGTACAGATGATAGCGAAATCTATATTTTTTCCTACGCCGATCAAAAGAAAAAAAGAAATGGTGGGTTGGAACACTTCTCAAGCAGATGCAAATGCTAAAGAGAGGACGACTTCGAATTAAAGCAAAAATAAAAGTATAATACAAATTCATAAAACGCAGCGCACTAGGCTTACATTTGGCGCACAAAGTAATAGAGAGAATATAAACTGCTGAAAGATAGCAGAATCTATGACATTTACATGTCTGAGAAGTCTAAAAACTGTTCAACATTCCACATTTAGCTAATGATTTCGTACTAGAAAATTAGATAGCAATACTTTTATAACGTTTAGAACAATAAGATAAAAATCAGGATGAACAGAGAGGTGCTTCGTTTGTATGATCTGTCTTCTGCTAACAAACGTGGACAAGTGGTGGACAGATTGGAATGGTGAAAAAGCAGTGACGCCGTTCCCGAAGTGAACCATGACGGCCCGAAATAAGCACGGCGCGATCGCCGAAACCGGTTTAGAGAGGGAGGAGAGCGGAACGAGACGAGCTGGAAGTGGCCGTAGTCCTTGTCACAGCTCCAACCGTTGGTCCTCGTTAGCTGTTTCCTTCTTGGAGAGACGAGGGCAGAACCTGACGGGCTGGAAGCCGCAGCGTTATCGCTGCGACCTCAGCCACTTCGTTCTTGGTCGGCCTTTATGTAGAGAGAACAGAGTGCAACCAGACGTGCAGGAAGTTGCCGTGGATCATCATCGTGGCCTCAGCCGCTCGGCTTTTCGTAGTTGGCCTTGATGCTCGCCAAACTTGCCAGAGGTCTACAAAGTCAGAATTAATCCAAGCGATTTCAGTCGCGGTTTCGCAAGTGCAATATATTGCGCTAGATAATAGTTCTCGAAGGAGTTATATTTTAAAGAGCGAAGAGTTTTCAATCAACCAATTGCCAATTGCGAAACGAAGTGGTCCAACCATAGGATATCCTTCTACATTGTTAGAAGAATAATATTACATTAACACACACAATTGAATGGTGGCTTGTCAACCAATGCGAGTAATTCTTCGATAACTAGAACGCTGAAGAACTGAGAACTTGATCCAGCGCTATTATGATATAAGGTTGGCCGTAAATACCAGCAATACATTGGGGAACATCGCGGTGTCCTAGTGGGCGAAATTCCACTTGTTCAACCGGTCTGCTTCTTAAAATAAGTGCTTCAGAAAAAAAAGCGGAAGTGGAGAACTGTTATGGACTTCAAGAGTTGAGAATTCTTTCACTGTGGAGTAGGGAAACCTACATCTAGTTGGAAAAAATCTACGAATTCCAATGGTTCTTATACAAAATAGCAAAGTTCACTGTAAGTCAAGGCATGTTTGGTTGAAATTTGGAAGAGGCAATTAATTTCGGGCATGCTGCTCGAGCAGTATATGAATCACACCGGGGGCTATGTGCTGACGTCAAATGGATGAGTAAGTTGAAAGGGCAAAATCTTGATGGTGTTAACAGTGTTCGTTATTGTTACTAGTTACTCATTTCTGGTTGTAATAGCTAAATAAACAGGCTAAGCTACCGTATTCAGTGATAGATTTTTTAGATTATAACATATAACTTAGGGAAATCGCAAGATGTTCAAGGTCATGTTTGGATCACTTCAGAGGAAATCAACAAACTTTCGTTGCAATCAGAAATGCTAAGAATAAGATTCCTCATTGGATTAGGCGACTCGTGTAAACTTTCTGATCAGAGATAAGACAAATCTTCGGATTTAATCAATAACTGTGGCCTAGTTTTTTCATATGCAGATTAAGTCATTGCTTAAACAAAGTATAAGATCGTAGTACTGCAATAAATCTTAAAGGGATATCCCGTTCGATCAGGAGTATATGAGTATCGCCGAGAAGATGAGCACAAAACTGGAAAACACCCATCATTTCAGCCGTTGTGAATGATCTTCACCGTAGTGAACAGTCCATTGGACAAACTGTACATGTATTACAGTCTCCGACATTCAAATGTTCTAGAAAAAGGTGAAAGTGAGCGCACGGCGAATGTTCACGACTGAATCAGGTCGGAGTTCGGAACCCATGCGGATCGTAGCGATAAAATCAGCCGAAGGCTAGGAATAACGCCAATGCTGGATACTCAGATCATAGCAGATGGAGTTCTCCAAGCGGAATCACAGAGCTGTTAATGCGAACAGAGAAGTAAATACTATGTGAAGTGACTTCTGATCGCGATGGAGACTTTCGAAGGTGATTGCTTGAAAAGAAAACCTCGCAAAGTGATTATCTCCTGAAAGGGCATAGCAATGAGGTCTGATTACAATTAAATTAACTGCAATAAAGAAGACAGTTTTGTATAAAATACTACTAAAGATTAGAGTTATTTTACAAAAGAAATTACATATGTGTAATATTACAGCAATGACAAAATTCTAAAAACTTTCTGGAGGTGAAAGATCGATTGACGGTACTTCACAATTCTATTAAGTGTAAGCAGTTGAGAGTACGCCCATATTCTGATGAGTTAGCAGTCGTGACGAAAGCGATGTTTTGAAGAATGACCCACTTAGAGAATGACTATTGATTGAATATTAAAAGCCAACGACGGTTCTACAGCGGGCCGTTATCAGCGAAGTTAGTTCGCGTTTCCTTTGAGGACGGGCTCGAGCGACGTTAGCATTCGGAAATTTTAGTGGCAAAAAACAAAACATCGGGGGCCATCATCGCCCCAGCCTGGGCGAAATTGAGCTTGTTTACTAGTTTTCGTGTTCAAAATACGAGCTTTGACGCTACAAAATGGAGGAGATATGTGCAATGAGCTCGAGAAAGTCGGAATTTCAGCATGGTAGAAGAGAAGTGGTATCATATAGGAGAAGACTAGCAGGCTCCAGCAATTCTTCTTACAACTAACAGAGCTTGGAGTAAGCTGATATCTTTGCTTATAGTTGGTGAAAACGGCCTTTGTTCTGTTTTCGCATCATACGCATTGTATCCAGCGCATGTCGGATGTGAGGTGTTAATCGAGAAGCTGCTAGCAGAAGACAAACACAGCATTGGCGCGACATTTAGCTTAGAAGCATTGTGCAGCATAATATACTGAATCATCAATGACAAACTAAGAAAACAAGCGCTTTAGCCTGCGGATTATGAAACGCTTGGAATTTTAGTTAGCATCGAAGGCTGAACGCAAAACGCCCCACTTACTGCGAAGGAATGGAGAATCTCAAGGTTGTAACTATTCGAGAACTAGTACTCCTTGAGGCAATATGTTCAAATTCAGATATTTAAAAATACTCTACGTTAGCGGTGATTCATCCAAAACGCTCTTTATTACTAGATGCGTGAGCAAGTGAAGTTGCAAGTTAGATATTGCTAGCGTAAGTGTTTGCTCGGGGTTTCTGTGTGTTGTAGCAGTTCCGTAACCTCCACACTCTAGAACAACCCTTGCTTCATTAGTCTTCAACCATCCAAACCATACATGTGCTATGCTTGAATCGGCTTATGTAGCTCATTTGCAACGAAGACCAGCTCAGTAGCTATTTTGCAGACGTAATTCGTCCTAACTATAACGAACTTCTTATTCTTGCTCTTTGAAAGATTATGTTCGTTACTTTCAAACCAGTTTTAGGCGAACTCCATCAAACTAATAAAGAAAATGTGTATAAAACTGATAGAACAACTCACTCCACTAATTAAAAAAAAACCCGTCCTAAATAAGTGCAGCGCATTTCTTTTACTATTTACGGCTTCCGCTTTAACTCCACCACTTACAACGGAATGTTTCAGCAATGGAAAAATCTGGCTCGACCATCTATTACCTACCATAGCAAAACTTTCAAATGTTGACATGGAAGACTTTAGGTAGTCAGGATTTTAACTTATTATTTAGTGCCTACTCTTTTTAATGGCAACGTATGTATTGCGAAATATAACATCAATGATGTTGAGACATTTGCAAAACTCCGGACCGCAGGTGTGTGTGTGTGGTGGGGAACGAACGCAGTATTAACCTTTTCAGGGCTAATGCGTTCACCATCACATCATGTGGAACTCTGGGTGGTGTTTTTCATTTTTGGCTCTTATTCACCATAGTCATTCGAAAAACACAAAGAAAGCCTAACAAAACAGTGTGGAAAAAACTGATATTCTTGATATAGTGATTTGGAATAACGTAATTAAGAGAAATCTAACATTGCGGAAACCTATGGACGACAGTGATTGCATAAGCAACAACCGAGAAGTTATTGAAGCTTTGTAGATTTTGTGGTAAACAGTTTAAAGACCACTTTCAAATGATTTGAAACCAATTGCAACATTAGGTCGATGTTGAAGAAAGTGGGGGACGGAAGCACTATGACCGTCTACCGCTCGCTTCGAGACATTAAGAAATGAAAGTGCAAGTTTTTATCAAAGGTAATTATTAGATTATCGTTATTAAAGCAATGTCGTTATACGTGGAATATTGCAATAGTTCGATCACAACACATCATGGGATAAAGGATAAGGACATCATGGGATAGCATCATAAACTAAGGGCTAAATAGAATGACGAGTAAGGAAAAGTTTGAATTTTCGACCACAGTTTTTAATAGATTTTTCCATACCAGCGGGTTTTTGCTTGGAATGAAATTTCGGGACCTTGTAACGAGCGAAATTTTTGGCACACTCACTAGATGGTAATCAGGATGGAGCATCTTGTGATTGACGCTTGTCGTAATTGCTGGAAAGTTCAAGGAAATCGTACACATAAGGAAACATAGCGATATTGGTTGATTCAAATCCAACCAGAAGAGGTTTGTTGTTTGCGACAGTTGATCATAAAAGGGTCTATGCAAACAATTTATATGTAGCATGAGTTTACCCACGAAGTCTACTAATCCCCCTCTTCTTCTCTATCTGTCGTCCGTGCCGTATCTATTATTTGTTACTTATAATTATTCTACCTTTGTCATTCTTTCTTTGTAATCGTTCCTGTACTTTGCCTTCCATTTCCTTCCTTCCTTTCATTCTCTCTCCATCTCATCTCTCTGACTTTGTATCTTCTCTCTAACGCATTCAGCTCGACGTGACTTCTATAGGAGTCGTTTAATATTTATTACAATCAAGCAATATCCTATTCAACACAGGTGTTTTGGCAAGCGTCGACCAGGAGAAGGTGTCCTTTAAACGAACTTTCACCTAATATTTCGCAAAAAAAACCTTTTTATGGAAGAGTGCATTTCGTAGACGAAGGGCTGCACTTACGAAAGGAGTCTACACCAAAGAGAGTGTTGCCTTTGAAGAGGGAGCGGAGGCGTCTCTGCTGCAGTTGAACATTGGAGTTCAGCACTTAGAGGAGGCGTTTCGTTATGATATGATAAAAAGTAATTGAGAGGACATCCTCAGAGCAAATTGGTGTACAAACAGACACACGGTTTTTTCGACAAATCTGTTGAGGTCCCATCTCCTGAAGTGAATGATGAAGAGTTATTGAAAAGTTGTAAGAGCTACCGATGAAGTGCTATCGCACTAAGTGAAGCATAATTTTGACAAGCAACTCAACGATACCTGATTTGTAGTCTATTATTCATCTATGAGACACAGTGGCCGTTGTGACGCCCATAAAATTCACAGTAAGCATGCCAAAAAATGAGGCGTTGTCGCACATGACTTAAATACAGCAACTTGGGTGAGCCATGTTATTTTGGAGGAAAAGGTTGGTTTCGCTTAGAATTTCTTGTTAATCGGGAAATAACCAATGGAAAATGCATAGAAAAGTACTTAGCTTAGACTTTATGCCTGATATTGTCATGAATAGGACTTGCCAGGGTGAAGGACGAATACGGAGTAGTGGAACTTTACTGCAAAACAACATTATTAAATTCGTTCATAATATTATAGAACCGTGTTTTGGATTATCAAATCACATCGACAGCTTACTTTCTTTGTATTTTACTAGAATTCAGCCAATATTTGCTAAAAATCTTACTGGAGTAAAATCAGTGTTTACTTATTTCATCCTGGACTCTTCGTCACTGAACTCAACTGGAATCAAATCAAGCTGTCTGTCCTATTGCTCTTTCGCGTCATCCTGCCATACTGAGATAACCATTAGTGAAGTATTAAGCTACTTTACCAATTGATGACAGTAGAAGTTCTTCTACAATTGCTTGTAACTCGTCGATAACTTAAATACAGAACCCAGCTCCTAGAAGCTTTCAGCCGAGACTCCGTTCTATTAGCCTCAGGGTTTTGCAAATCTTCAAATGCCACTTTTGCTTGATGATATTACTCTATTTGATGGAGTTATATCCTGCGTCCCAAATGCATAATATTTAGCACCAATGAAATAAATAAATAATTTCGCAAGTTGCTGGCTAAGATGTGAGCTCAACTAGATCCTAGTACCGTTCTGTGTAAGGTCAGCGTTTCTCAATTTCCCAAATACTCGAAGAATTACAGACGGTTGTTGAAGCACCGGGTTTGTCACGAATTGAGAGGATAATGCTTTTGGAGTAGATAATTCAAATAATTTAGTTTACGGCTTCGTATGTACATATCCGGTTAGACTGTGAATAGTTGGCTAAAAAATGAGGTGTGGAGCATCGAGCAGAGAAGATCATGCCCAAAACTGTAGCGTTCCATAACCAAACAATTGTCAAAGAACGAACGAAACCATACTATACCGTGCTGCTATGAAATGATCGAAGCGCTGCAGTTGAACAGAGTGGCTCGCAATCTCGATGTCATACGATAATTTATCATAGCCAGGCCGGTACCGTTATGCTTTGACAGTGCAACGGACAAAATGGTAGTTGTATACTCTAGTAAATTTTACGATCGTTTCATGAACGTCACTAGGTAGCCTGAGACAGTTGACCTTCGAAGAAACACAAAGACTAGATGGTTCACGGGGCTTTCGGTGGGAGTATAATCTGCACGAACGCACACGACGTACATTAGCCGTTAAAAACTTGCTTGAACCTGTTCCAGTATAGAAAACCCACTATGTCGGGCTTTCACTAAGAGGAAAACATACGTCTGGGTAATTTGAATGGCAGCAAATTCAAATGCCTAGTCAGGATGAGGATCAGTCAGTCACGTTCTCTGACGTAATGAGCAATTTATTGGCTACATTGTATGGCACTCTGCTAGCGAACAACTTGAACGAGCAACAATTTTCCCAAGGCCGGCTTTCTACTAACCTCAGTGTCGATCAATGGTGTGACTGGAATCTAGGGGACTGGTTATTCTCTTGAGATTACTGAAGCTTTTGGCTGACTAGATTGCAATCAACGTAGGTTTTGCAGGCTCTGAAGAATACTAAAACTCTGCTATCGTGAATAACTAAATGGTATAATAACAACTTCGTATCTGCTCCTCGAGAAAACAGCCGATTATTGAACGAGCAGCCGTGTCACCGTTCGTCAGGCATATCTGACGATGAGCAGCGGTTCTAAGATGGATCTACTACATTATTAACACCAAGGCAAAGGTGATTCTTAGTTAAGAGACAATAAAAAGCATATGCTTGATACTCTCAATAACAGCCCTCGTTTAACTTTAACATTGATCACCATTATTTCGGTTTATCGGCACATACGAAGTCATTGAAAGCCTTATCGTGGTTAAAGTTTTTGCACTGTCGCCTTCTTCACGGCCGCAACAATTAGAACCGAGTTTACACAATAGTTGCTTTTTACCATGTGGATCATCGTAGTCGCACCATGCCGATGAGGGAGGAATAGAGCACTGTGTTATAAACGAGAGAAAAAGAGTTTGGCTTTGACCAAAGGTTTAAGGAAGGGCCATGTGCTCGATGTCGCTAAACGCCTTAGAGGCATGCCCTCCTTCAGTAATTTTGCATTCCCAGAGAACTCTGGTATCACGTTTCGAACCCCGGATACAAGGAGAGGTTGGTCAGTCCAGGTTGTGGAGTTCAAACAAGGGTTTCATCTTTGTTGCACAGCACCGAAACAGCTCCTCCACATACCCATCAGCATTAGTCAAAATAATTTTTTGTAGGAAGGTCATGGAAACCCACCATTGAAACAGGAAACATGCTCAGTGCATTCACTTTTTAAGTTTAAATAATACTTTCTTTATGCATTTTATAAGAATAAGATTTTCTTTCGTCTTCTTCTTTAAGGGCGCATGTGGCGTAGTGGTTATAGGCGCACACATAGAGTCGGTCCCCGCGCCCATAGCCTTCCCATTCCTCCGGAATCGACAAATTAATACCAGATTTGTCTGGGAGGATAGTAACATTGGCTTGCTACATCGGTAGGCCACGGCGAGTCATTGTAAAGGCCAGATATGCATTCAATAACCTCCAAACGATGTTTAATGAAGTCGAATGCATGACGCATCCATCAGGGATTGATCAACGCCGTGGGCTTCATCCTTTATCTTTTATATATACAGTATTATGTAATACGTGTAATATATATAAGGCTAAAAAAGCTCTGAGTAGCTAATAACTTTTCCTAGATTATTAAACCAACAAGTGTTCGGACACAAAAGTTCTACTCGTCTAAGTTTTCGGAGCTTCCGGCTTCGTTAAACCCGCAACGCTCGGAGTCGAGTATCGCAAGAAAACCTTAGTCGAACAAACTTTTTATAATAACCTTCTGTTACGATGCCCTTCCAGGCTCCGACGAAAACGATTCTGCCGAACGTCAGCTACGGTTGAGTTGTACGTGTGTTATTGTATGGAAGTAAACGTATGGTGTTTAACAACCTCACGTTTGCTGAGGTAGAAAACGACGAATTTATAATCCAGTACAGAGGTTAACAAAAAGTCGATCCTGGGAGCCCTATATTATTTTAATAATCAAGAAAAATCTTCAATATTTCTCCGAGGTTTGATGAAAATCAATTCTTGAGATTATGGCGGTTAATTACTCGTTAAGCCGCGGAAAAGGAATACGGATCAAATTAGGAGTGAAAAAGCTACGGTCACCAAAGCACAAGGAGAGGTTGGTCAGTCCAGGTTGTGGAGTTCAAACAAGGGTGACATCTTTGTTGCACAGCGCCGAAACAGCTCCTCCACATACCCATCCATCAGGGATTGATCAACGCCGTGGGCTTCATACTTTATCTTTTATATATACAGTATTACGTAATACGTGTAATAGATATAAGGCTAAAAAAGCTCTGAGTGGCTAATAACTTTTTCCTAGATTATTAAACCAACGAGTGTTCGGACACAAAAGTTCTACTTGTCTAAGTTTTCGGAGCTTTCGGCTTCGTTAAACCCGCAACGGTCGGAGTCGAGTATCGCAAGAAAACCTTAGCATAAAACGAAACTGAAAAATCAGTACTTATGACTTCTGTAATACTCTTCATGATGAGCCGTCATGGCATCCAAGTGGCTAAGTAGGCGACGTGGCCGCACAACCACCTTACAGAATCAGTTTTGACGCCGTTTGTAAATAACAACGATCGCGTTGTTACAGCCTTCTCAGAAATCTGTATGTATAAATCTATTTTATATATAGCTATGTGAGAAGGCGGATAGCACAGTGGTAGTGGTGTCCGCCATAGCGACCGTAGTGCTAGTTCGATTTTTTACTCCGGGCCAACCAAGTCTTGCACACCCGAGGTCGGGAAATTGATACCGGACTTGTCTGGGAAAACGATCTCGTCAATCCAATTGGGAATGCTCCAATCCGGCTATCTCAAGAGTCTAAGAAGAATTGCTCAACCCGAATTCTACGACATTCATGATGAAATGAAAATCCTCAAACAGCAACCGAATCCACAAGTGAAAGCTAGAAGATCTTCGTGAACAATGGATGCAGGAAACGAATCGAATTTAAGAAGCGCTGGGATCCGCACAGTAGATGTGAAAACGAATCATATAAAAAATGTATATGGTCATGTGTGTACTTATTTTTATAACTGTATTTCGTTTAGTACATCGACTTTGCCTGAAACCTGGGATAACTCAAGTTCAAAATGCATCGTTGTTGGCCCTTCCAAGAAACAAGCTGCAAATCGACTTATAGGTGTACACCATTTTTCTAACACGCCTAGCTAAGAATGTTCATAAACGTACTAGATTCAACCGAAGAATCAATAACTTGAATAAAGTTTGCAGTTAGAGAAGACTGAGCCAGCGATGCATTTAATATTTTTCGCCGCCGCCGAAGCGCTAGCACTAAGACGCGGCAGATGTTGAAGAGCTTCATATATGGTGTCGTAGAGATTCCTACAGATTTCACAGAAAACATTCAAAATTATCATTGGCAACTTCAAGCCTAGTATTGGCCGATGAAAAGTGTAATTAGCTTCACACAAGACTTGCAGTTCTTAATGGACGAAGCAGTGGTGGTAGCTTTCAGGAGACCATTACTTAGGAGTAGAACTGAATGAAGGTTAGAAGTATATGTCTATCGCGTGAGAAAGTTTAGTTCGAATCTTACAGCTGCGCAAAAATCTGGCATGCGACAGGTTCGAGAGCTATAAAGTCTGAAGCAATTCGGTTATCAGTTAGTGATAAGGGTGGAGAGTTTGTAGTAATTCCTCGCCAGTTAGATGTCTATATAACGGAAAAACATCTTGGAGACACATCGCTTTATCGCGCATCAACTGAAAAGGAATTCAGAAGTCAAAGTCGAAAACTGAAGAACGAATGGGTCAAAATGGCATGCGCAGCAGGTTTAAAACCATCAAAAATTTCGTACCCTAATATCGAAGTGACAATATGTCCTGTCTTGTACTTATCAGGACTCATAAGTTAGTATCCGCTGACGATCTGGCGTTTACCGATCCTTCCACTTTTAACATTAGACCCATCAACAGTTGTGCAGACGGGCCTACGTATAGAAAGCTTGGTTTATAAGCCTAATTCTCAGTCAGTTGCTTAAGCACATACCAGTCCATCTCACGAACACCCACATATTCCTAGACCGTCTGCGTAACGCACGTCCCAAAAGGGCATACGTTATGGAGTCGTTTGACGTTACCGCCCATTACACTAACGTGTCGAACGACTCCGCAACGCAAGCCATCCGCGACTTTCTTGAACAACATGAAGGAGCAATTAACATGTATTGCTTTTCGATTCAGCAGCTTATTGTCCTCTTAATCGTCTGTTTAAATTGATCGATCTTCAGATGGTCCAGGAAATATTGCGCGTTAATTAGAGGGTTGGCAATGGGACAGCGACTGGCACCAACCCTTGCCGTTGCCTTTTGTGTCTAAAGTGGAAGCACCAGTAATCGATTGCGGGCCATTACTCTACTGTAGGTATATAGATGATTGTTTTGTCATCTGCTCCACACAAGAGGAGATGGACAAATGTTTTGAATTATTGGACGAACAGTCAGAGTACATAAAATTCACCCATGAGAAACCGAAAAAAAACTGGCTTCCATTCATAAACGTTCAAATCAAGCTATCCGAAAACGGCTACATCACGAAATGGTACCGAAAGCCAAGCAGTAAGAATATAGTGGTTCATTTCCTCTCCTCTCAATCCTCACACACGAAAAGGGAGCTTATAAGAAATATGTTTCGAACCACCACCAGCGTGTGCACAGGTCGAGAGCAGAGGAAAGAATCCTCGAAACTGGCGCTCCAAATAGTCATTTCAAATGGTTACAAAACTGTGGCTTCGCGGCACTGGCATGGAGAAAAAGCCACGCCCCACAGCGACAATTCTAGCGAAAACAAGGCTCCCTTCCTCTTGCCCTTTATTTCAACCGAAATAAGTGCAGCCATAAAACTTCGCTTGATAAGGGCAGGTCTAGAGAATTACGTAAGAGTGGTAGAAATACCATCGGACACTTTAAGACGCCAGCTAGTTCGCAACCGATTATATGACCGTCTGTGTACAAAGAAAAACGGGATAGTTTGCCTTAACGGTAGAGACGGTGATTGCATGAGTTCCGCGGGGATCGTATCTCAATTTGACCTTTACAGGCTCTAAAGAAGGTGAAAGGGCCAAAATGCCAGCTATTGTGTACTAGTAAATTCTATAATAACAACCTCGCGCATGATCATTGAGGAGAAACATCGAATTTTCAATCAATGCCGAGGTTAACGGAATATCGGTCTTAGGGGTTTGCAATATAGTTTATAGGTGCCACAGTTTTTTCATATCATGGAAACATGCCGCTGAAAAAAAAGCGTGGATGGGAAATGCAATCTTCTCACCGAACAGACGCCAGCTAGTTCGCAACCGATTATATGACCGTCTGTGTACAAAGAAAAACGGGATAGTTTGCCTTAACGGTAGAGACGGTGATTGCATGAGTTCCGCGGGGATCGTATCTCAATTTGACCTTTACAGGCTCTAAAGAAGGTGAAAGGGCCAAAATGCCAGCTATTGTGTACTAGTAAATTCTATAATAACAACCTCGCGCATGATCATTGAGGAGAAACATCGAATTTTCAATCAATGCCGAGGTTAACGGAATATCGGTCTTAGGGGTTTGCAATATAGTTTATAGGTGCCACAGTTTTTTCATATCATGGAAACATGCCGCTGAAAAAAAGCGTGGATGGGAAATGCAATCTTCTCACCGAACAATTATTCACTTGGAAACCAGAGAATTTGGTAGTTACCGAGAGACGCATGCCTTCAGAAACTAACTTTTCCTGCATACCCATATGCAGACAAGTTGCATTACTTGTCCAATCATCTACTTTCTTCATAGGTTGCATAGTTCTGAAGCGGCACATTAGTTTGTGGACTGAGGCATAAAAGAGCAGCTGTGTCGAACATGGGCAGTTACAGGACCAGACCACTCTTTGTCTGCCAGACGGACCAAGCAAAGCATCGAGAAGTGAAATGAATGGGCTCGTCAACAACTTCCACATTGGCTTCTTCGAGAACAATGACCACCTTCTTTCACTTAATATCTATTCTTCAATAACTAGTATTTGCAAATAATGTAAAAGGCACATGACTCTGTGCCTGCCTGCTCTTGGCTAGTTTCTTTTAAGCCACTGTTATTTTCGCGTTACAGTCGAAATTGAAATCAAGTCGTATCGAAAACGAATGTGTTAAATATGGCAAACCAACTCCGATCGAAAGCGGGACGCCACGAATTCCGCACAATTCACTTTCTGCAACAGAGAAGTCGGTGCCAGCCCTTTCTCTCACATCATATTCAGAAGGAGACCTAAAATTTAAGATCAGGGGTCCAAATCGTCGTTTCTTTTTTGAGACGCTATAGAAGTAGTATAAATGTTGAAAAGAAGCCAATCGAGAAAACATGTACTCGGGCCTGATATCAGCTGCGCAGTATTCGAATAAAATTACCTGTGAGTAGGACGAAGCCAGTTGACGACTTCAGAAAAGGACATCAATACTATTTAAAGACGAATCTATATAGCAACTAAGTAGAAGGTTCCCCACAACAATGTGAATCCTAGAGAAATTTAGCAGCAAGTCCAGCTAAATCCGGAAAATCCGGGTGTTTACCAGTGGTGTCGCGGTTTGATAGGTAACGTTGATTATTTCGTTCTTCTGCTTAACATGAAAAGTTTTTGTCTAAGTGTTCACAGTTCTCCTCCCTACAATGCACCGCCGTATCGTGGTCGGGAAGTGTTTCTAGGTGACGAGTTATGGTGTACAACGGGAATTCGTCTGGCAAGTATGGCCTTCCAAGCTGAGGAATCGAACTTTTCCATCTAGAAGCCTAGTTTGGTGTGAAAAAATACAAGAAATCATTTTTGTTTTGATATCTAGTCGTATAGTGGAAAATTTCTTCCTGAACCACAAGAAAGCGACTGCATGCGCTGGCTATGACCTCAGGAAGGGCTGGGCTAGGCCGACCTCGTGACTCTAGAGAACCACGGTGGTCAAGACAGCAAAACTCCGGCCTTATTACCTCGCATACGCATACTGAGCGCTGTTATCAACGACGTCAGACAGTCAGATAACCGGTGAGAGGCAGTCAAATTTCATGTCTAACAAGACTTCACTCGAAACAAGCAAAACAAGCGCTCCCACGACACCTGTGGAGGACCTCGCGCATGGTCGTCATTGCGAGGAAGGATGACCGAAAGACGTCTACGTCTTCGTATCGAGTTGTGTATTCCTCAGCGGATCATCTCTCGAATGAAGCATACTCACTTGGTGATGGTCTTTACTATCGACTCGGATCGTTGACTCTGATGAAGGCGAAGACGTCGAAACGTTAGCCGAATAAAAATTGTTCATTAGCCTCGAGTAATCTTATCAAAGAAAGAATAAGCAGATTTCTCTTGGGCAATTGAAAGTGCAAATTGCTGTCAACTATGTAGTTGAAAAACCCTTGAATCTGATTTTACTATTAGAACTTCTGAATTGTCTTTAGGCGTTAAATAACTTTTTTTTTACGATTTACAAATGGATAAGGAGTTTTCGCAGATTTCGGACCAGACTCCTTAATTCAAATGGTATGAGCTTCAATACAGATGAACATACCGAAGCCGTTTGATGGTGAATCTGTCTAAGAACGGTTGACTGATCGACGTTTGACACGTCGGGCAGCCGAATGTGGGAGGGCCCACCTATCTGTCAACAATTATTATAAAAACACATCCTTCAGCTGGAGAACAACAAAACGATGAAACAGAGCTAATCCCATGTATCAAGCCACCATGCTGTTCTCTCTATCCTTCAGCATTGGTTTGATAACAATTTGCTATCCGTAAGCTGGAGACTTGGTTTCCGAAGTGCGGGATCGAACCAGAGGACACCATGTGTCTTGCGGGAAAACACTCTCCACAGGTAGTTGAAATACGATAGCTGGCTCGTGTGTCATGCCAGAGTTAATATCTCTATGCAATGACAAGGCGTCTACAAAGTCATATTTAGAATTGGTGCAAAATCTCATTTATTTCCTTTCTGATATGTTGTAACCGCCTTTTGAAGTTTGGTGAATGATCGAGAACAATGAGATCTTTAGCGTTCTTGTGCGTTACGCTGAAGGTGTTCACTCAGAACTCGCTAAAGAGAAGTACCAAGATGCGGAAAATAAGATGGCAGCCACATGACGATTTTCGTCTATTCAAAAAGTATCGTGTACTGGTTTACCTCGATACTACGTGGCATTACTTATTGAGTTAACTGACCCCGCTAGAACACCTCTTGATCATTTGTTATCACCGCCATCTACTATCATTGTTCGCGAAGTAGTCGCACAGAAATTCATAACTCTGAGAAGAACGGGGTTATGTGATGGTGAATTTATCCTCATCGAAGACAAAAATAGTACTTGAAGCAGTTTGGGAATTACTTCGATGGTTCATTTGCACCTATAGGAATGTTCATTGGTTCCTCATCAGGCATTGCTTGTCAGCATCCATTCTCTTTACTTGATAATTTGTAACAAATATTTCTGAAACAACCACAATGATGTTGAGATATTTGCAAAATTCCACCGCAGGTGGCTGCGGTGGGGTACGAACGCGCTATTGTCCCTTTCGGGGAATATCGCGATCACCACCACATCATGCGTGTCCTTCATTTCGCCTGTCTTTCAACTAGTTCAGTCGATCACTGCCATCAGCAATCACCTGTCAACGGGATTGATCTGGGGAGCTCAAACCGAGATTAAACGCAGTTAAGCTGAGGCTACAATTGAAATCCACAACGTTGACTTTTGATTCACGGCCTTTCACAAGTTTTCACGGCGTTTTGCAAATATCTCAGTACCAATGTGGTTGTTTCAGAAATAATACTCCGCCGTGGCAGTGATCATTGAACTAGCTGAGAGACAGGCGAAACGGAGGACCCGCATGGTGTGGAGGTGAACGCGTCACTCCCCGGAAAGGACAATAGCGCGTTCGTTCCCCACCGCAGACACCTGCGGTCCGGGGTTTTGCAAATATCTCAGCTTCATCGTAGTTGATTCACAAATAATACCCTTCCGTGAAAATTGTAAAAAGCACTGAGTAAAAAACAACATTAAGAAATATTTCTTCTACGGGGTCATTTTCCAGCGTTTGGCCAATACTACTGATGAGGGTGTGCAGCACAGTGACTCGAGCCAACGAAAACGCACAGCAATATATTTCGAACCCCCGAATTCGACACTTGGGAAGAGTTTTTCGCAGTGACAAGATGATAAGCCACTAAAGAGATGAAGTAGGTTAGCATGTACATACGTGACCTTCAACGATTATACCGATGCTACAAAAACAGTAAGACTCGTCACTACCGTAAGTCATTCTGTAAGCTAAATTTCCACTGTGTCGCCACTAACTGTGTAGTGAAGATGAATCACTGGACATCCTGCACGTTTTGTGCATCGCTGAACGCTTTACTCCTGTCCCTTTGAGGGCTGGGAAATTGTCTGCTTCTAGTCATGTTTTTTTTTGTCTTTAATTTCACGAACTTCCACCACTGGTTCGCATTTCAGCGTTTTATCCTTTTCATTTATTTATGGCCTTAATTACCATGCTTGAGGTATGTACTACGTAAATGCTCCAAGATCGAACTGGAGTTGCACTAATCAGGTTGCATCTCCCAGTTTCGTTGTTGCACCGCGAGCCGAGTAATATCTTCACCAGTCCGAGGTTTGTAAAGAGTTAGTCAATTTCAGATCACATCATAACTAATACATTTATTGTCGGCCGGCTTTCGTTAACCTTTAATATGTGAATGGAACGAAAATGTGACAAAACAGCTTTACAGAACTGATTAGTCTCGTTAACATCTATCGTTGAAATATAGGTGCTATCCGTGACAAAATAACTTTGCTACCTCTGAGTGGAATAAAGGTGTTTGAATACGAGTACTTGATCCGTTCGATGTTTCTATCCACCACCTTTCCCAGCCGCCTCGCTATTTCACACGTGTCCGCATGTCTGGACGGCCATTCCACCACCGACTGCTACATCGGCGACTACCCATTTCACATAGAATCATCTGGAGGTGATCGACCTGACATACGTCGTAGATGTCGGCTCACGCGAATGACATGGATTTGACCCGCATCTCCAATGTGAACTAAACGAATCTTTTTTAAATTTCAGTGATTTATCAATTTGAAATACTATGAAGCTTCACAAACAGTGGGTTTGATGGTTTGGTCTTTCTGATTCTATACAATACATTTTGAATATGCAGCAAATTTTATAAATTCCTGAAATAAAGTGATTCTTACGACTTAAAGCACACGAGAAAACAACGTTAGAAAATGGGACCTTCGCTCCTATTATCAAAGATTATCAATGTGTTTTTAATTCGATTGAGGACTAGGGATAAATGTAGGAGGTGAGTGGTTCTTGAATTCAACTGCTTTCTTTTGGGAACCGCAACGACACTTGGACCTGAAATATTTTCTTTTCGCTTTGTCACCTTTCTTACCGGGGTACATCCTATCTCCTCATTGTAACATACAACCCTTCAAATACTTTATTGTCTCTTATTTTTCTGCTCTTTTCCTATGTGATTTGTAAGAAGTACAAGCCGTAAGTAGAGTTTTCGTCCATGCTGTTAACTGACATGTCGTCAAATCACTTTCTGCTTTAGGAACGCTATACTCCCTCTATAGGGTTCCACTCGAGTTTCCCCTACCACCATCGTTCTTTCTTCCGAATTTCACCACGTTAACGAAAGAAGTACGGCCCATTTTCTGACTTGGAGAGAACTCATCATTTCCACCTAGTAGTGCCGACAATCTGTGTCTGATAGCTTTCTTACTACATTCACTGTTTAGTCTTCTTATTAACAACTGTCTCTTTCAAATGAAGGACCTTTTGGCACTCCTTTATTTGCTATCGATTTGTTTATATTATGTGCATGTTCTTGCTTGGACGAGTTTCTTCGATAACGTTACTAAGCATTCAACTTTATTTCAATGGTGTTTACTAATATGATTACTGTAGTTAAAGCTTATTCCTTAGCACTGGAATAATGGAAGAGCAGCTCGATCATTTTGGTTCTATGGCCAAGTAGGGTCCGCCTAGTAAATCAGTTCTCGATTATTCATTTAGTTTCAATTATGAGTAAGCTTATGTAATTAGTTTAATTTGGCAAGTCTTTTTGTTTCTATCGTTTTCTATTTTCTAGTTTTCTCACTTAAATATTAAGTTTTTATTTACTACCTATTACAATTTCCCACGGCAGGGTAATATATGTGATACAACCGCAACGATGCTGAGATATTTGCAAAACTGAGAACCGCTGGTATCTACGGTGGCGAACGAACGCTTTATTATCCTTTGCTGTCGCTAACACGTTCACCACCACACCATGTGTGCTCATCGTTTCGCCTGTCTCCACCTAGCTTTCTTATCGACCAGTGAAAAAGTTAACACTGTAATTTCGACTGCAGCTTCTGTTTAACTGGGTTCATTGTTGGTTTAGGCTCCACAGATCAATCCCATTGATGGGTGATTGCTGCTGATCGATAGGAGAGCTCTCTCAGAAACGTGCGAAACGAAGGATCCGCATGATGTGGAGAACGCAATATCCCCCGGAAGGATAACAGCGAGGTTCGTTCGCCACTGCAGATACCTGATCCGGAGTTTTGCAAATATCTTAGCATCATAGGGGTTGCATCACACGTAATATCCAACCACGAAAAATTATAATAGGCAGTAATTTAAAAAGTTAACATTGTAATTTCGACTACAGCCTCAGCTCAATTGGGTTCATTACCGATTTGGGCTCTCTAGATCAATCCCGTTGAGAGGTGATTGGTGATAGCGCTGAACGATAAAACTAGCTGAAAGATAGGCGAAATTAAGTATCCGCATGGTGTGGTGATGAAGGCGTTATTCCCCGGAAAGGGTAATAACGCGTTCGTTCCCCACCGCAAGCACTTGCTGTCGGGAGTTTTGCAAATATTTCTATTTATTTTTCTTTTTTGGAGGCCGGTGCTGGGAACGGAAGTAAAAATTGTGTTGGTTAATGCTTTGCTTTCCATCATAGAAGCGGACATGATCAAAATTATATACAAAAAGCTACTAGATTGAAGTCAATGGACGAAAGGTGACTAAAGATGAATACTAACGAATGACAAATGACAAGCTGACGTTTGCCAACGCCTTTGAATCATTTTGAATAATAGAAATCCCATCTGTGGTGGTGGTAGGGAGGGGAGGGGGGGTTCCACATGGGCCTTAAGTAGCCATAAATGCAAAAAATAAATTGGAAACTTCACCATAAATCTTAAAGATAAAATGGAAAGAATGGTCACCATCTGACGATCGGATGTGCTTTGTGGTTAATTTCGTTTAAGAACGTTATAAAACAAAAGATGATGAATTAGGTAGCATATGAGTAAGACGATGGCCAGTGGAAGTGCTTTTTAGCATTTTAGAATGCCGATGGAGAAATGATTTTCAAGACGCTTTTGGATAACATACTTGGACACTTGGATACTTGGACGGCCGGTCCTCCCTGATTGTGTAGGCCCCTGCACAATTTCCATTTTCCAGTTTTATTGGTATAGCCATCGTGTTTCCTTGGAGTCCCGAGGTCAGTCTGGCCAAAGTTTGCCCTAGGTTACCGCCACCACATGTAGCTGCCTCTTTTGTGGTTCAGAGGAGATTTACCACCATGCGACTAGTTTGATACTAGGACGGTGAATATCTTAGTACTGGTTTACTCTTAACTGGGCTTCCTGGTGGAAACGCTGGACTCCTTCTCAGCTTGGGAGAGCCTTCCGAGGGGATGAATCTCAACGCTGTGTGTGCATCGCAGTCCGACACTCAGGAACACCTCCCAGCTACGATGAGGCGGTAAGCCGTTAAGAGGCTAACTATTAAGCTTTTATGATTAATTATTAAACAAAATACGTTTTGTTTTTTAAAAATGCTGAAAAAACCTGCACTTGGCATGAAATGGTACTTTTGCCGATATATTTAAGGAAAGTATACGAGAAACAAGATGAGGTTAGGCAACAGTGGCAACAGTGTACAAAAAAAACTTGTCATCTAACGATCAACCTCATCCTCACAGTGATCACGTGCTTCCTTTCCCTTAATGTGAAGTAGAACGCTGATAGAATGGCAATGTCCAATAGTGCAAAAATTTAGACCCAATCACTATTCATGTCGTCCTAAGTCTGTTATAAGCGGCACAATTACTTGAACCTATATAATATTGGATACAACCAAGGGTACACTTAAAACTTTGCTTTCTATGTGTCCATAGGCGCCTATAACATCTGAGATGTTTCGAGTGATATACAAACCTAACTTTGCAAGCAGCAGTTACGGCTGGCTACTTTGCTGACATCGGTTTAAGGTATTCGATGATCAACAAAACCACCGGTGATACAGCCTGTAATCGTGTTTGCAATCCAGTAGCTCTGTCGTTGCAATCCAGCAATATACCACCTATAGCTGGTAGCAACGGCAGAGCTAAAATATGGCTCACAGAAGTGCAAGGTTGGTGGTGTATAGCACTTAAGCCTCCGAGAAGCATAATAACGGGTTCGAACCCCAGCTGAGGTTCCGAGTTTTGCTCACATGTCAGCATCATCGCCGTGACATATCAGATAACACCGTGCCATGAAAAAAGCATAGCAGTAAATAAGAGTTTAAATGTTGGGGCATAGACTTCTCACATACCTCCACGCCCTGTTTACTAGTTGTGTCGTCTATGAGTAGTTTTGCACATCTCCCAACCAACTGTGCAATCAAGGAAATTTTCGTTTCGGCTTCTGGAAGCGAAACCTTTTCGTATTAGACAAATATCAGAAGCTTATTATGGCAAGGGGAACTTGAACCTAAGCAAGTCTAAAGCTTGCTGCCGTGAAGCTTCAGTTTGCAACTATAGAACGTTTGTGGTAAGATGCTGGTAAGAAAAGAGTCCTGTATTACCAACTATCATCAAATTGCTTGACGTCACCAACCTTCTCTCTCCCGCATTTTACTTGTGCGTTTGTTTTTTGTTTTGTAAACAGTGGGCGTAGCGAATACTGTCACTTTCTTCTGAAAAGTCAACGTGTGGAAAATGAGGAGCAAAACTCGAACAATCCAACACCTTTTTATAAGTTTAAGGATTACGGATAAAGCTGTCGGTGCTGATCATTCTCTGAGAGATGCGCCATACATTCAACCTTATCAAACATCGTTAGAGGTGGTAGTAGCGAGTCAGTGCTGCTATCCTCCCATGCAGGTCTTTTACCAACTGCCGATCCTGGAGCGAAGAAAGACTTGGCGAACCTAGAGCGTGTTATCGAACCTATATGTGTTGCAGGCAGCACTAACCGTTGCACTACTGGTAGGTATAGTAATATCTAATAAGTTTACCATAAAAAATCGATTCTAGGAAATATTGATTAATTTGTAGGAAGTATCCCTTATCCGTATCTCTTCATGATTTATGTGAATTAACCATAAAGTCCTTCCAACACCCAGTATTCATTGCACATGCTTTGCACCCGAACGAGTTTTATAACGATGATGTAGAACATCACCAAAGTTGTAAAAAAAAAACCGTTGTGAAATAGCTTTGCAACATCGGCTACCAAACACAATAGAATGGTAGTGGTCTGTTTACGAAACTAGTTCTCTCATGCGTACCCCTTGCTGCCTACCGTATACTCGATTGTTCTCAATTTTAGGTGAACATCGTGTCGCATTCCGAATGTACTGAAGCCATTTAATCTCCATCTAACCCGTATACATTGAGCAGCCTTCATATGAAGTGCAATGTCTACATAAAGGTTTAATTGTCAAAGTTTTAGTTACATACAGCAGAAACATACTAAGTCCCATATATCAATATTCTAAAACCTTCTATTACCTGTTCTTCAGTGAAGGAACACAAGAAACATTAATATCGTTTTATAGGAATAAAACTAAGAAAAGGTAGCAATTAGCTTTGAGATTGTAGGATAGACTAAGTTGAAACAAACCTCGTCTTTCTTGGACTTAAGCAAATGCGGGGGTACAGCTACGTCGCTCTGCTCCCATTCTGAGTCAGTGAACGACTGCAGTTCCTCACCTGCGCCTTCGGCCTGTTTTATCGGTGAGATCTGAAACAACTTTAGGGTTTCTGTTGCACAATTAGATAGCCAATAATGAGGCGTAGACATGAAAATTCGATGAATACGACGACAAGGAGACCGCGTCGAGAAGGCGAACGACTGTACATCATTGATTCTGATCATCAGCTCTGAAGAAGTCGACGACATCAAAACCTCAGCCGAATAAACCTTTTTTTTTATCAGACTCGTGTCTTAACAATTCAAAAAGGTAAGGAGGCCTAGAGTTGTGGTTCAACGGCGTGTACTCTATCAAGAGCCAAAGAGCATACGGATTTAATAGTGAATGTGGTGGCACCGACACACAGAACGTACACTCGCGTTTTGTAGAGAATAAAAGTTATTTGACTCTGACCAAAATTTTGCCCTTATTAACTGCTCTAGAAGACAGCGGCTAAGTCGAGTAATCCGGAATCGTTAGGATGAAATAAGCAGATAGTTAATTCTAATATGGAATTTAAGAATACTGTAAATTTGACGAAATATGGCATTGTCGATAACATTGACAACAGTTGGAATACTCCTCCAATACTATCTTCCCAATCGGGAGAGATTTCATTCGTCTCCTTACCACAGTATTCTGACGTTCTAGAGGCAACAAGTTGTTCGAGCTCGGTCTCAACGATTGATCGATCTTCAGAAATTCTTCAATGGAGATGGCGACGGCGTCAAAGAACGGTGGCGATGGTGAAAGCACGGTGGTCGGAGTTTTATGGCGGAAATCATTCGATTTCCACAACGACACCCATGGTGGGGGACGAGCACATGTATTAAACCTAATATGTTCAGTGAGTTCGAAGACATTCTGGTGCACTTCTTGGAGCACTTCGTCCGTTTCATGAGAGAATTCCTCAACTTCGATTGCTTTGCCATCGTTCAGAAAGTTGCAGGTGGCCAATTCTGCTGTACGACGACAAACAATCACTACAGCTTTTTAAAAATAAAATATTGCTTTTGGTAAGTGTGTAGAACATTCACTTTTGTCATGTAGGGTCTACTTTTTATCCCCTTTCTATGTCATTTGAAACCTATCCATTGATTCCGAGCATTTATTGAACCTCATTGAACCGGATTATGCAAAACATAATGAAACAAATCTCGATTCCATTTGCAGTAGAAAGGTTAAATTCTACCTGAATCTCTTGCAGAGAGCTGGGTTCAGCGGAACCCTCTAGTGACCCCATTTGGCTTCCTTCCAGCGGGTCATGGTCGTTTGGAGTCGTAGGGTTTTTGTCGGCCATAATATACTTAATGAATTACGCGGAAGCGTACTGCTTTCGAAATGAACCTCTTTGTTGTGATAATCGACACAGCCAGACGAATTATCACGACAGGTTATCACTGAAATTGTGTTGCTGTCGTTCGGATCTGGTTCACTATAGTGCACTTCGTGATAGCATTGACGAGTAGTGTGTGTGTGTGTGTGCGTACTGCTTTCGAAATGAACCTCTTTGTTGTGATAATCGACACAGCCAGACGAATTATCACGACAGGTTATCACTGAAATTGTGTTGCTGTCGTTCGGATCTGGTTCACTATAGTGCACTTCGTGATAGCATTGACGAGTAGTGTGTGTGTGTGTGTGTGTGTGTGTGTGTGTGTATGTGTATGTGTATGTGTATGTGTGTATGTCTGTGTATATGTGCGTATGTATATGTATGCGTGTGTATGTGTGTATGTGTGTATGTGAGTGTGTGTATTTGTATGTATGTGTGTATGAGTATGTGTATGTGTATGTATGTGTGTGTATGTTTGTATGTGTGTGTTTATGTGTGTATGAGTGTATGTGTGTATGTGTGGCGAGCGATCGACCCACTGGCGACGCCGGCGAGTTCTTCCGCCCCGCTCGCCGTCCAACCCGTAAGATAACACCGGCACGACGTCCTCCGACTGAGTAAACCCTTTCCCATTGCTCTGGTTTTTCTCTCCGTTTCCAAAGAAATTCCAGCTCTTCTCTTGCGTTACGTATGCTCTTCATTCTTCTGCACTCATTGCCGTGTTTTTGGGCTATGTTCAACTCTTATTTGTGATGGAAAAAAATCGTCTACAGTTCCAACTATCAGCGCTTAATGAAGTTTCATAAGTTGTGTACAGAATATTACGACGTTTGCTTTGTTGTTTTGTCATCCTCTATTCCATACAGTACCCAAGATTCATCATATCGATTGAGAATGAGATAACAAGTTACTCTTCAAAAATTACGCTGCGCACAAAGTGCGATGGCAGTTCTTCGATAACCTTTGATAATTTTTCGGCTATCAGTCTGCTTCGTAAGTTGGAGCTTTAATAGACTTATATGAAAAACTTCATGCCATCATTCTATGAGTATATGTGCCACAGGTACTCCTGGACAGATATATATAGTAATATATATATATATACTCATATATCCTAGACAGATATATACAGTAATATCACCTGTATCACCTGTAGTCCCGTTGACGGTCGAGTGACTCGAGCGGGCGCCAGGAAATCCTCCATTTTTCTCTATCGCGTGCAAGAGTAGCACAGTGGGTTCTCCTCGCTTTAGAGACTCGTCGATCAATGGTATTTCTGGACGTTGTAACTGTTCCGTCTGGGCGTCGGAGTGCAATCATCTTGGTCTTTTAATTGGCGAAGTTTCGGCTGGTTTTGCGAATGCTTTTCCCATCCTCTGCAGCTTCGACCACTACTGCTGCTCTTCTCTCTTTGAGATCATCTTTTATCGTCTGTCTGCACTGAACGAGGGAGACGGTGGTCTGATCCCGTGTGGAATTTTGGGATATCGGTTAGGCAAAACTTCCTATTTACTATGATGTGTTCTATTTCTTTATGGTACTCTCCATTGAGAGACTCCCACGTCCATCGTTGACGGTGAGGCTTCTGGAATTGCGAGTTACCATGGATGGTTTTGGTCGCTGTGATAAACTCAGAGAGCCGCTCACCCTGTTCGTTCCATTCTAATCCGTGGGTTCCAATGTGACGTTCCTCAGACGATCTTCTTGGTCCCATCTTGGCATTGAAATCTCCAATGATGACCTTGAAGAATCTATGGTCTTCCCCGTAGAACCTCTCCAAGTACATGTGGAACGCTTCGACTTCTTGTTCGTCATAGTTTGATGTTGGCGCGTAAACGACGAAGATTGTCAAAGCCGGTGCTGATCCACATCTTTTTATCGTGGACGCGTGTGGCGCAGTGGTTGGAGGCGCCACTGCGGCGCGCACGTGAAAATGCGCCCATGGCTCACCAAGCCTTCCATCCCTCCGGGGTCGGCAAATTGGTACCAGACTTGTCTGGGAGGATAGCAGCACTGGCTCGATACATCGGCCGGCCACCGCGAGTCATTGTAAAGGCCAGATATGCATTCAATCACCTCCAACGATGCTCAATGAAGTCGAATGCATGGCGCATCCCTCAGGGATTGATCAACGCCGAGAGCTTTATCCTTTTTAGCTTTTTTATATATACTCATAAGGGCGCGTGTGGCGCAGTGGTCGGAGGCGC
The DNA here is from genome assembly GCA_009735665.1 of Angiostrongylus cantonensis. Classification (NCBI taxonomy): domain Eukaryota; kingdom Metazoa; phylum Nematoda; class Chromadorea; order Rhabditida; family Metastrongylidae; genus Angiostrongylus; species Angiostrongylus cantonensis. Next base: position 914,531 of record MQTX01000065.1, on the reverse strand, counting down.
CCTGCCACAAACACATGAGATCACCATCCATCCTGGGTTAACAAATTGGTATCAGACTTGTCTGGGAGGATAGCAGCACTTGCTCGTTGAATCAGTAGGCCATCGCGAGTCATTGTGAAGGCCAGATATGCATTCAATCATCTCCAAACGATGCTTAATGAAGTCCGATGCATGGTGCATCCCTAATGGATTGATGAATGCCAAGAGCTCTATCTTTTATCTTTTATATATCTCCTCATTTTGTGCGATAACCAAGATTTCTCGTTATGCTTTTAAAGAACGAAGCAATCACTAGTTTCGTAAATTCTAGAGGTCTGCTATAGGCTTCCTTATCTGTGTTACGTGACTTATTGAAGAATATTCTAGAAATCCGTGTGTGCCACTCCATCAAGGTCAAAATTGGTGGAGAGCTACAACCAACGAAAATTGTTCTTTGGCAGAAGCGCGTTACATCACTTCTTACATTGTTAATATTACTATATTATTTTATTCAATTACATGACTCGTCATGTCATTCAATGCGCATATCCCAGCATTTCTTGCATTCGATTCCTTGTTCACGCATTCATCGCTGTTCACCTAGATTCTCCTTGCAATCTTGGAAATAGACGAGCTAAGGCGTTCCCCACGTGGACTGGAGGAGAGCGTTGGGGAATGTGTCGAACTAGTGTCTGGCTTGCTGATGAGGACCGGTCCACCAACCACTTCACTATCCCATCCGCGATATTGGCGTGTGTATAGTAGGCGGAGAGCAGCGTTAGTGACTCCGATCATCGCGAGTACGCTGCTGGTTCGGTCCCGCACTGGGCTCACCAAGCCTCTCATCATTCAGGGGTCGGAAAATCGGTACTGGACTTGTCCGGGAAAAAATTACATCTGCAATCGAGGTGAGAAGGCTCTAGCTCGGTTACCTCAGGACTCTAGGTAGAATAGGCTCGACTAGCGTTCAGCGACATTCAGTAAGAAAGGAAAGTCCTTAGGCAGCAGCATAAGCCATACGCATAATGTTGGAAGACCTTCGTGGATAATGGATGCAAGGAACGAATCGAATGTGAGAAGTGGCGGAATGAATCCGCACATAGACGTAGTGTCCCTCAGGAATACGCCATGCATTCGACTTCATTAAGCATCGTTTGGAGGTGATAAAATGCATACCCAGCCTTTACAATGACTCGCGGTGCCCTACCGGTATATGGAGCCAGTGCTGCTATCTTCCCAAACAAGTGTAGTTCCAATATGCCAATCTCTGAGCGATGGAGGGCTTGGTGAGCGTGTGGCGCCGGAATCGATCCCATATCTATTGCAGGGCGCCTTCGACCACTGAGCCACAAGCGTTCTAGTATTGGGTGTATACAACGCAAATTGTATGCGAGAATGAGACATACTATGTGGAAACACATTGGTGAACACATAGTTTGTTAACAGCTGGTAGTTCTTGTATCTACTGCACAGTTACATCACAGTTCTCATCAAAGTTGTCGTTTCTAGATAGGAAATGGAAGAAGTAGAAAATGTGAAAACGATTAATTATTGTGGATCTTATGAGAATCTGGGAGGACAGTTCCATCTGTAGAGATAAACCACCGGAAAGGAAAGATGGTCACACCTGCCCGACAACTTCGAAGTGATCGGCATAAATATAACTCGTCACCAGAATACCAATACCTGGACAGGGTTAAACGTTGTCCAGTACCACATCCATTAAAAACTATACGCCGTTATAGAAGAAAGCAATCCCAACACATTAATACACACATCGACGGCTGTAATCTGTAAATGAGATGGGAGCATTTGCACTGTATTATCCTTTAGAAATAACTACGACACAACCCGGAAACTATCTCAGACCTGGGCGAAGACAACAATTTGAAACCTAGTAACTAGGACTTAGTATTCCTGGTAGTGACGCGCCATAAATTCGTCGACTCGACCAAATTCGATCAATCCTACATATGAGTTAGTGCATAACTTGACTGTGCAATCAACTGTGGCGGCCTAGCAAGGTATTGCCAAAGTTGCTACACTATCGGATAAGTCTGATAGCGATTTCCCAAGCTAGGAAGAATGGGGTGAAACTTGGTTCACTTAGTGCAGGAGATTGAACCAAGGATTACAGGAGCCGTGGAGCACCATTTGCGACTCTACGCACCCATGATGTTCAACATTACCTAGATTGATTCAGCAGGATTTCCATAATTTGCAAGAATGGGCTCCAATCTCCAACATCTTAAGGTGAAAGGAGCAAAATCTTTACTGATAACATCAACAAAGAACACCTTGAGTCAACAAATCAAAATCTCAGTCAAAGAATCCTATAAAAACAAAAAGAAATTCTTCGCTCATTAACTACTACGGATATGTTTACAAGAGAGTGGTAAATGTTCAAAGTAAAAAAAAAGACAAAAGAAACAGGATAAGATGAATGTTTGGGTCACAGCCCTTCATGCGTACATAAACTAAAGCATTCGAGAACTATTAAAAATTAAGTGCTCAAAATAAGCTCATCCAGCATGCGTTCTAATCTCGGCAGAGCATCGTAGAAGAACTCAAATGGGTCACCACTCTTCATATTTTCAGTCAGACCAGTTAGAAACAGATCAAACTCGTGATTTTTCGATACAACCTGCAATACAACATAGGCGCATAGGAAAATCTCAACAATGACAGCACTTTCACGCTTGTAAAAAAAAAAGATGAAGAAGTCTAAAAGTAAGAATACGACGTGTTCTTAGGAGCAGATTACAAAATAGGACCATATTTCAAAAAGCTAAAGCCTATACAAGCCATACGATGCAAACTTGCCTGCTGAATGTCTTTCACAATGTTTTCGGATTCCACCACTTCGAAGTGTTCCCCTTGCGATTTCAACGCCTCCAAGTTCTCAATTTCCTCCTATAATTCAGAATAGTAAACGTATTTTAGGCTTAAGAGATTGAACTTCATAAAAAAGCATCATGTGATTCCATTCATTCTATAAATAAAGGATAAAGCTCTCGACGTTGATCTATCCCCTGAGGGATACGCCATGAATTCGACTTCATTAAGAACCGTTTCGAGGCGATACTCGCGGTGGCCTACTGATGTATCGAGCCAGTACTGCTATCCTCCCAGACAAGTCTGGTACCAATTTGCCAACCCCGGATGGATAGAAGGCTTGGTGGGTCAAAGTCACGGGGCCCGATCCCATGTGTAATGCAGGGCGCCTTCGACCACTGCGTCACACTTCACTGTATACAGGGCACTAGTTAAAGATCCCGCCATTTCATCAAACAAACCAGTAAAAAACAAGCTTTAAACGCTTCATACGGGTAATAAAAAGAAATACTCATCCATGTAATGTGAGTTAAACAAAACAATATGATTAAGTAACCACATGAATTCTACTAATACAAAAGGTAAAACACCACACCTCCAATGTAACCAAGGAGTTGTCCATTTCCGTATACTCGCAAACACACTCTCCAACTTCATTCAAAACAGCGGCAGCTGTCTGACGATGAGTAATTGCCTACAAAATCTAGTGCGTTTTTCCATAGTTCTTCAGTACCTCATTCACCCAAACGCAGACTACCCCGTTAATTCCGCCATATGCTAAGGCTTGACGGTTCAATAATACCTGATCTATAGACCATTTCACAGGTTATAAAAATTGGTATGAACTGTGACATTAAGGTCTCTACTAGTAGAAGACCTGCTTACAGTTCCAGACACCCATAAAACTAAGCTGGTTTAAAGAGGAATTTGCGCGAAAGAAACTTCTTCAGGGTTAACACAGGGTTAGAATAACATTTATGACTCTCAAAGTGACATGTAATGATTGACGAACTTTACCGCAATAATTTATGGTAAGTTATACAAAGCAGCCAGATCGCTTGACTGCAGCAGAAACAAAAACGCGCTCTAAACCAAGCAGCGTTCCTAAACAAAATCTTGTAAGGAAAAAATTTGAAGCACGGACAAATCCTCCACTTCTATGGTATTGAGTAAATAGAAATCACTTTCATCATTAAAATGAAAAGGAAATAACTATGAGGAAGTGGTAAATTCGAGATAAAAGTACTACTAGAAATTATTCAGACAAATAAAAGTAACCCTACATATCAACGCGAGCAGATGCCGTACCTTTTCTTCCACAACTTTTTCGCCATACTCCACTTCAACCAATGTTTCTTCGCACTGAAAGAATGACCGTAATTGATCGAGGAAAGTGAAATAACTTCAGTTAGGCTGTTTGAGTAGCTGTACCAGGAGGGCCAATTAATATTCAATCATTACAAAATCCTCACTATTCACATACTTAATTGGATGTGGATGTCTAGAGTGAAATCAATAGCTAAATCCTCAGCGATCACCTTACCTTATGCAGTCGCTCGAAAAGCTCTGAATGTTTGGCTTTCTTTGCGATCACTAGCTGCTCTTGCGAATGGCGCTTACGAAGGACGGGCTGTAGGAAATACATTAGCATTAGTGTGCGAAAAGCTTAGCACCAACATTTACCGAACGTGATAAAACTATGTTCGGGTAATTTTTACTAGTAAACTGATATATATTAAAAGTGAAATTCAACTACAAAACTCTGCTGATTTCACCAAGACTTTTGGAATAACACTGAGTACCTTATGCTTCTTCATTTGTTGTTTGACTGCAGAACCAGAGCATGCGAACGTAACGTGCTGAAGACCAGATAACGAAGCAAACCGTGATTGACAATAAATGACACATAATTCGCCCAAAAGGTGCAATGATTTGGACAACGTTTACCTTTGTGTCGACATTCCGTGTTTCGCCTTTTCTGAGAACGGAGACTGGTTTCATGGCGCTCGGACAGATCCCAGAATTAGCTGAAAAATCACAGTACCTTTAAAATGAAACAGTAAAGACCGTGGAGAAATGCGTGAAAGAAAAGAAAGACATTTGAACTACATTGAAAGCAGTGCAATTCGCAAAGTCGCCGATCTTCAGCATTATGACCATAATTGGCTACAAATCAGTAAATTACGGATCTTATTGGCTTAATAAAGTGGTGAAAACTAAAAATCAATACAAATCCCAACATTAAGACCTAAAACAGCACCCGGCGTATCAAGTAGTGAGTACTGCCGAAATCATCGAAAATCATTGTTTAAAGGTGGAAGAATTATGTGGCAAGTAGGTCTCAACACGATTCTCTGCCTCATCGAAATACGGTCGGTGATCTTAGCATTTTTATATGTTGTGACATTGCTGCATATCATTATGTCTTCTTAGGTATCTTGCCATGGTGGTAGGAGGAGCATGTAGTTGTTGACGTTGCAGTACCAGTATAAAAGGATAAAGGATAAAGCTGTCGGCGTTGGTCAATCCCTGAGGGATGCGCCCTGCATTCGACTTCATTAAGTATCGTTGGAGGTGATTGAATGCATATCTGGCCTTTACAATGACTCGCGGTGGCCTGCCGATGTATCGAGCCAGTGCTGCTATCCTCCCAGACAAGTCTGGTACCAATTTGCCTACTCCGAAGGGATGGGAGGCTTGGTGGGCCATGGGCGCAGGGATCGGTTCCACGTGCGTGTCGCAGTGGCACCTCCAACCATTGCGCCACACGCGCCTAGCACCAATACTGCCACTGTATTGTTCTCGAGTTCGTTTCCGTGGTATATTCTCTGATATTCGATAGTCAGCCTTCTCACCTCCATTATCGCTTCTTCTCGTTGACGCCGTTCTCACCTGCCCACCATCTTTTACTCGGTTTACCCTCGCCAGCGTCAGCAAAGCCTCGGTTCTTTCCTCCTGGCGCGTCATCGTTATCTATTGGGTCCTGCTCTGTCTGAAGAGACGATGAGCATTATCGGTTTCATCTAGCGTGTTCACCAAATATCCCGAGTATCGCCTATTCCTTGATATTCCTTGCAGTACAATCGTAACGGTTTATGTTGAGTGGGTTCCGTATACTTGGTTTTAGACATCTTAACATACTCTGCACTATCCATTATGTCTGATCACAGACGTAGATTGAAACGCCCTACGGCATTCTTCACTTGCATGACACTGGATGCCACTGAGCGACCTCAGGTCTCTTTTCCATGACACTGGCAGTACTTTTATCGATCCTCTTTTTTCTGTTCAGTCTCGTTACTCATGCTAGTTATGGGATAGCTTACGATGACGTGTAAGTCTATGCTTTTTGCGATGCTGCTTGTTTCACTAGAAAGCTAGAATTCTGGCATGTAGTGGGTGGACTTGGGGCAAGCGTTCATAGGCACTGTCGCTAGCTTCTTCAATTGTTCATGTCCGATTATAAAGTCGATTGTCGCACGATTTTAAACGATGAAAAATATGGTATGGTGGGTCTTGAAAGAGGATCGCTCAGTCAACATATACGTCTTTTCAACTATCGCATCGATGCGTGAGAGAGCAAGTATCAAAGCGATTCAAATTCTAGTTGTCGATGATCTCTCCTGCCCTGGATGCAATAACTATTCGAGCTGGAAGTGTGGGGTGTTGCTGATGCTTTTTCCAACCTCTGTTTCTTCAACATTCTGTTATCAGTAGAACTTGCAAGCTCAAACACAAGTTTCTAATTGTATGTGCTAAATGCCGCATAAAAGATGAAGGACAAAGCTCTTGGCGTTGATCAATCACTAAGGGATACGCCGTGCGTTCAACTTCATTAAGCATCTTTAGAGGTGATAGGCACATCTGGTCTATAACCTTGTCTCGCGGCTGCTTACCGATGTGTCGCGTCTGCGCTGCTCTACTCCCAGACAAGTTTGGTACCTGATTGCCGACCCAGGAGCGATGAAAAGGTTGGTGGAGCTGGGGCGTGGGACCGATCCCATGTGTATTACAGGACACTTCTAACCACTGCGCCACACGTAAATCTCCAAGTGCAGTATACCGCTAGAAATGACGATATTTACCTAGATGTTGTGATTTACAGTACCTGACAGAAAGTAAAAAAAAAATTCAAAGTAGAGAAAATCTATGATCGCAGCGGGTCTTATTTTCTCACGGTTCTGGACAGGTGCTGGAACCCTGTTCTCCCTTCCATTCAAAGAAGTCTGATCTTAAGCAAAACTTTTAGAGAACACTGGTTAGGAAGAACCTCCGATGTACTTTGATTCTCCCTAAGGAACGTTTTCATGGTTATATGAAACGCTTTGACCTTGCCTTCGTGACCTGATGTCGAGGAGTAATACCCAAACGTTGTGATAGACATTGTGACGTTCACACTTCGTGTTGTAGATTGCTCAAAAGAACCACTGTTTGCATTCAATCTTGTGTTGTCAAAGATAACAACGCCGCCGACTCGTCTGCTATCGTGTTTCGAGGTGTCATAAACGGCGTTAGATGGGTGGCTTCTTCCTCTCTCGACCAATGCGACAAAATCATACCTAATCCTATAGGCTTGATTCATCTTTTTTCAGGTCCTGATTAGCCCTGAGATTTCGAGAGCGTCTCTATAGTGAGACTGATTTATTTCAACACGTTTGTTTATTGATACTCATTGGTAGCTTCCTGTCCGAAATTAGGTGATGGATATACGCGATAGTTCTGAGGATCGAGTTGCTGTTAACCTCGGCATTGGATTATAATTATGTCGGTTTCTTCTTCAACAAACGCCAGGTTGTTATTCTGCCTACATTCGATTCCATGCAATAACACATACGATTCAATAATAGCTGACGTCTCAGCGCTATCACCTTCTTCAGAGCCTGGAAAGGTGGATTGATAAGCAATTTGCTACGACAAACTCTCAAATAACACAGACAGAAAGATGAAAATCTATAGGGGAGTCAGACGATCAACAGCTTCTCGAAGAGGCCACCCTTTTTACATGGCTTCCACCGAGGAAGAACTGATGATTAGAGTCGCATATGATTGATGATTGCATCATCCTACATCAAAAAACAATGCGAAGAGTCTCGCGTGTAGTCTCTGGGTGGGAATTCTCCCCTGCTATTCATTGTAGGATTGATTTTTGGCATTTACCCAAAAAGCCTCGAGGAGTTCGCGTGATGGTGTTTTGGCATCCTGTGTGAGGGTAGTTACTTTTATATCAAAATCGTCTCTTCTGTGGTCTTGTATCCCATACGTTCCTAATGGGGTGCTTTGTTCACCTTTCGTTTGCCATTTAGGTGTTCTTTTATGCGGATACATAAAGGTCGGCCCGTTTCGCCAATATATTCGTCTCCGCAAATACCACAAGAGATTAGGTATATCGCACCTGAACTCATGCAGTCACCGTAGCTGCCATAAGGGCAGATTACGCAATCTAATATTTCACATAGGTGGCAATGTAGACGGTTACGAGCTGATACTCGCTAGTACTTTACAGGATACGTTCTTAGTACACGTGGATAAGTCGATGTCCTCATGAGTGAACATAATAAAACAAATACAGAGGGGTATGCCATTGGATGATGAAGCAAACTCTTAGGAGGCACAAGTTCAATAATAATTTTCAGAATTCCCTTAGTGATTTTCCTACCTTATTACAGTTAGTGGGTGTTGTTTCGTGTAAAACTGCAATATAGCATAGAGTATCATCGCGGTAGGGCTTATTAAGGCGGTCCGTTCCACCACCACCAGCTCGACATTTCCATTCATAGCCGCAATCAGTGGGGTCTTTGGTTTGACTATGCGCCCAGGGCTCAATGAGCCCTAAATCCTTCCAGAATTGGAATATTGGTGCCAGACATGCCTAGGAAGGCAAGCATACCACCGAAAATCATTGTATTGACCAGATATGCATTTATTCAGCTTTACGCAGCTTAACAGAGTTGCATGCATGGCGCATCCCTCAGGAATTGATCAATGCCAGAAGCTTTCTAAGCTTACCATGCACGAATGAGACCTTATTACGTGATTCACACCTCTGTAGAATTCTGGTAAAGTATCTGATAACTAAACAGGTAAAGCTTGAGGTTGCATCACTGTTATACCACTATTTGGAGTGCTTAGTGAACTATCGGTGAGTGGTTCGTAAATCTAGTAGTGTTTTTGAACTCACTGACTTCTTCAGCATAGTGAAATAATATGAAGCTGATCAGTGTTCAGTTATGACTAAGAGCAGTGGTCGTAACCATGTGAATCTACCATGTTCAAAATAACAGACGAACGTTAATTCTATGATTCTGCAGATTTCAGAGTGTACGTCTATTAAAGCATTCAGAAAACAAATGATGATGGAATGAGAAGAAGCACAGACTGTGAAAGAAAAAAAATATTGTGTGGAAGAGGCGGCGTTATGATGAAAAAGAGAAGTGACAAGCATAGCAGGACATGTTAAAGCTTTTCATAGCTAGTCCTGACTTTTTAAAAAGATTACGATAGGTAGAAGACTATGCAGACGTAATAGAACGTGATTTATCGACACCAGCTAGGAGTAGCCGATAGAACATTCTGCTCATGAGACAGCGAGTGTGGAGGCTTGACACGTCGAAGATATCCAGTAGTCAGAGCTCCATGTTTTTAACGCACCGAAGTTGCTTGCAGACGAATCTTTTCAGCATGACCACAGTCTCAGACTTTGAAGTGAGTGTGTGGGTGGAACAAAATGGGCTGAGGGGAGAAGAATCACTCAGCGCCTTCACCGAAACACTTCATAATTTGCGCGTCATCTCTTTGTGAAATCTTCTTGGTCTGCTGATAAGCAACTAACTAGATGTTGCATACGAGACGTAACATTTAAATACTGGGAAGAACTTTATTTCGCAGAAAAGATGGATGATAATGGCGAACTTCTAGCGATCGCCCTAACTAAATCGGTGTTTTAGGATACCTCTAATTCATAAGGGGAAAGAAGCAATTCATTGTCGCAAATAAACAATCGATTATGCGTTGTTTTCGCTCAGCAATCGCGAGGTTGTTATGCAGCGTACATTTACTTCCATTCAATGCCACACGTAAAATACAATCGTAGCTGACGTTTCGGCAGAATCGCCTTCCTCAGAGTCTGGACGGGTACACTGATACGCAGCTTGGTAGGTTAAACGCTTCAGTAACATATACGGAAAGACGAGAACTACTCCACATAGAAACATCCTAAGATGGCTATCCCAAGATTCCAGGGAGAATAGGCTCGACCAGCATTCCGCGACATTTGTGATGATGACGGCAATCCTCAACCAGCGGCCGAACCCAAATGCCAAAAGTTCGATGGACTTTGTTTATAGCGCATTAGGAGTAATGAATCGAATGCAAGAAATTATGGAATATGTTGAATACTTGGATAGCGCGTATTCAATGGTTGTGTAGGCCCCAGCGCAATTTCTGATCTTTATTCTCTCTGGCAACCTTTGTCTAAGTGGTGGCCTGCTCTGGATAGCGCGTATTCAATGGTTGTGTAGGCCCCAGCGCAATTTCTGATCTTTATTCTCTCTCGCAACCTTTGTCTAAGTGGTGGCCTGCTCCGAACATAGTGATGTCAGCGAGATCCAGTTTGGGTGGTCATCAATGAGGACGCTTGCATTCTGACAGAGTCGACTCCACTGTTATTTTCGTCTATCTACCAAACGTTCTTATCAATGTGACCCGGCCAACCGTACTTTGCAATCCATCTGTTATCTTCTGGATTATGAGGATGAAATAGGTTTTGAAGATTTCAGCTGCGTATTCCGACTAGTCGTTTTGAAATCCGGTCAGATTTCGCAAGACATTGCTCAAACGTTCTGTGAGCGGTGCGCAGTCCGCTTGACGTTGTTGAAGTATCAGCCCAAGACTACCAAGAGAAAAAATACATATCAGCCCAAGATTCTGCTGCGTACCAAAGTTATGGGAGGACTGTTGAAAAGGGAGCGCAGAGTTTTGGCCCCGTTACTTCTTCGGTGACTTCTTTCAGGAAGGCCCGAATGCGGTCTATGCTGCTTTAAATAGTATTTTTACACGTATGATGACTAGGCATGTTAAGAAAAAATACATATCAGCCCAAGATTCTGCTGCGTACCAAAGTTATGGGAGGACTGTTGAAAAGGGAGCGCAGAGTTTTGGCCCCGTTACTTCTTCGGTGACTTCTTTCAGGAAGGCCCGAATGCGGTCTATGCTGCTTTAATTAGTATTTTTACACGTATGATGACTAGGCATGTTGTTGACGTTTTGATGACTGGCACCACTACCACTGTGCACAGTTTTCCTAGAAAACCTGCTTCAGTTACCTACACTACCGGGTGGGCTTATTTCACACGATGCGAAAGGCGAAAGTCTTGAGGGATTCACGGAGCAAGAATGGGAAAAAGGCGCGTCTGCAAAGCCGGCCACACTGCTCAACATAGAGAAGACGCCGGTAAGTATGCCAGCCCTATATGATCTCTGTATGAGTTTGTGTATTTCTGGTTTTTTGCACATTTGGAAGAAATAATGGCGAATAAATCAGAAGAGAGGTTTTTGCTGAAGTGCATACACAATTCAAGCGAAAGCGAGAGGCTTTTTCTATTTGGTCAACATGATTCCATATCACGGATGTTTGCCAAGCATTCACGAGATCTGAAATAACCAATGTTATTGACTTCTGACGAGTACAGCTGTTCAACTTTTCTTAGACATTGACGACATTGCGACCGCTAGAACGATGACAAAACACCACGAGATGCGCGTTCAACTTTCGTTCTGGGTTCTGCTTGACAATTCCTAGTGAAGGCTAGCCGCTCTACGGTCGCTCTGGAACCACCTAGTCACCTTGGTTCGTGGAGAACCTGCTGCTGTTGATAGAAGCGCAGAGCTTTGCATTTAATGTTCTACCGATTGAAAGTTATTTTGGCAAACAGTACTGTAGTTTTTAATATAAATGAAATGTCATGCTGTTCTAGAACACTGTGAACGTCTTTATGGGACCGAAGGAAATAAATGAGACTGTTCTAATGGGAAAATCCACCTCTAAGGAAAGTCATCTCAAAGGTAAGTGTGTTTTTGTGCGAAAAAGTGGTCTAATGGTTTTTTTTTGAAATAGAGATAGGAAGTGGTTAACGCAGTGGTGGTTGTTCCGCTTATTATGCGGACGTGCTACCCTAGTCAGGTCAGTCAGGCCTCTCATCTCTCCAAGATCGGGAAAATTTTATTCCAATGCAGTTTGGGACAAACTAAGTCTTTCCAATCCATACCAGAATGCACCAGCACTGCTATCTCAGGGTTCCGGAAAGCGTCAACTCTATCTGCATTCAATGATATTTTTAAGGAAAACGAAAAAATCCTCAAGACAAAGCCACAGGCAAGAAATTTGAAGCGAACCGAATCCAGGTGGCGGGATCCGCGCGGCATGTGGTGTAGGGTTATGCGATAACAATATTAACAATATATTCCAAAAATCGACTTTCTTTTAATCTCGGCATGACTAATTAACATGCACTTCCAAGACAAAGCCACAGGCAAGAAATTTGAAGCGAACCGAATCCAGGAGGTGGCGGGATCCGCGCGGCATGTGGTGTAGGGTTATGCCATAATAATATTAACAATATATTCCAAAAATCGGCTTTCTTTTAATCTCGGTATGACTAATTAACATGCACTTCGTTGATTGGTAAGTTAGCACAGGTTTGATAGAGATGCTTACTATTCGGCTAACATTTCGACGTCTTCGTCTTCTCAGAGCCGCTAGTTCGAGCTGTTACGGCCGTGGAGTTCACAGTCGTATCGACTCGAGTCATCTTTATTTTTATCAATGTCGTGTTAGCCAAATAATTTAAAAAGGTTTTGATTATTTCTAGCTAGGTTAGGTTAAATAACGGTTAGTTTGAAAAACTAATAGTAATAATACATCTAAAATATAACAACATTAATGCTGAAATATTTGTAAGATTCCGGACCGCAGGTGATAGCGATGGGGATCGAACACATTGTCACCACCTAGCACCTTCCAATAAAAAAAGCAATAGATGATGAATAAACAGTCAGAGAACTGATTTATTAATATGGGATGCACTAACCAATCATGAGGGCTTCGAACTTTATTTCACTGATGATAACTTGTGTTAGCCAAATAATTTAAAAAGGTTTTGATTATTTCTAGCTAGGTTAGGTTAAATAACGGTTAGTTTGAAAAACTAATAGTAATAATACATCTAAAATATAACTACATTAATGCTGAAACATTTGTAAGATTCCGGACCGCAGGTGATAGCGATGGGGATCGAACACATTGTCACCACCTAGCACCTTCCAATAAAAAAAGCAATAGATGATGAATAAACAGTCAGAGAACTGATTTATTAATATGGGATGCACTAACCAATCATGAGGGCTTCGATGAAAAAAAAACTGCCTGCCTGTCCTTCGCTATCGACTTTATTTCACTGATGATAACTTC